>CM044440.1:79021429-79083457 GCA_024363595.1 Xenopus borealis
ATTAGGCTGAATTATATGTTTGTTTTGTCTGTGGTGTGTGTGAGGAGCTGCAGGAAAGTGATAGAATTCTTGGGGTGATTACACAATTGGGGTCATTTATAAAGTTTGTGCAGTGTATAATTGTTTGCAAATTGTCGTTTTACCCATGTTTTTTCCTGAGCACTAAAATATTGCACTGCTGTGCCAGTTTTGCAAATTTGCATTGTGAATACATTTTCGCGAATGATTCACAAACTAGATGGGCGTTGCGTGAGTACAGACACTTTGCAAGGTTGTTGTGCGTGAAAATAGTAACTTCAGTTTGCAATTTGCAAAACTGTTTTGCATATAATTTGTGGTTTTTGCCATATTTAAAAAGCTCTTATAGACATTTGCAATGAGCTCTATAAATATAACCAGGCACAGGGAAAATATTTTCACTTTGCGATCCAATCTTCCCTGTGTGAAGTTTATAAATAATAATATAATGTTGGGGATGTGGCTATGTATAATGCAACCATCACTTTGGTGCTCTGAAGGAAGACAAACTTTAAATTATCTAAGTAATTGTTTGTTTAAATACAACACTGTGGGAAATGAGGATGGTTTTTAGGCATAATAGATTATTAATCCCATAAATCCCATATGGTATTTTTATGTAAACATGGTTGCTTAATAAGCATTCATTCATTATTTTCAGTCGGTCTCTTTACAAACAATGTGATTCTTTAGACAGATTCATGAACTGCTTGCCATTTTTACAAGGTACCGTAAGTGATAAAGATGGTTACTATTTCAGTAAAATTGTGATGATTGGTTCAGATTAAAAAATATTTTCCAATCTGAAACAATTCACTTCAGCAAGGAAAACAACCTTCTCCTTACATTATTTGCAATAATTGCAAAAAGTTGATTCATTCATTTTTACTGAATAAAAATTTAGATTTAGAAAGTTTTTCTAACATGAAAGTATGTGATTACTGTGGGAACATTATTGCTGCTGAGTATGTAATGCTTTTCTGACGCCCTTGTTTCAGCACAAAACTGTGTTGACTATATGTTGTTTATGTTAATAAAGTTTGTCATAGAAAAAAGAAGCACATAGGCGGTGCCAACTCCAGAAGCAGAGACTGAACAGTAGAGAACCATGCTTCTTTCCTGCACTGTATTTTAATTAATAATTTGCTGTTGCAAAACCCACAATCTAATTATTACGAAGTACAACACAAAAACCTAGGGGCTGTTCAGTGAATGTTGGTAAGACATGAAATATAATACAAATTTCTTATTTGATCTTATTTTTATCTATTTTTTATTAAATCTGACATTTATCAAACAATATACCTGTGTCATCAAGATTGAATAATTTGAGCTGTCATGACAAGGGGACTCCTCAATCAACCCTTTGCTTTCTGTCGTCCCACTGAACCCCATTGTTTCATACCTTAACGAATACCTTAAAGTGACAGTGCATATCATAGTATTTAGTGAATTCTCACTGATATAAGATTACTTATATTTACCATCATAAATTCCTAGGAATACTGTGTATTTACAATAAATTATTATTCCATCAATCTCTAAAAGTGATATAACAATATAAAAAATACATAAATTAAACCTTAAACACAATTATTTATCGCCACGTGAAAAAATGACAAGCGTTAAATGGCAGCTACTCCATTGAGGAGAATATGTTCACATATCGTTGCTCTTTGTGTTGTAATTCATAATCCAGCTGAAATTAGAAGCAGTGTACTTATGGAGATCTAGAAAGATAAAAACACCTTTATTACAATTAAAACCAAATATCAGAATAAAAACTCAATTCATCATCACACAGGCTGAGGTCTCTGACCAAAAATAACCTAAACTGTCTACAAACTGTAATACTCAGAAGAATAAGGATAATTCCCTGTCCTCGTTTAAACCATCGGGGGAGTGTACATTCAACTCTTTTTTGATGATTGAAATTTTTCATATAAAGTAAAAAGATTTTTTTGCATACCACTGTATCTTCTGTTTATTTGGAGTGTGCAAGCCCACCTTTGATAAAGTGTCTGTTGTTAATGCTATATGGGTAGCATTTTTGGGCTATTTTGCACCTATTGTGAGCATATAAATTTATTTAAAGAAATTTTAAGCCTTTGGAGTGCCCTCCACTTATCAATATTGAGGTATATTAACCTTGTCTGCATTACGCATCCCCATGCAGGTCATATCACACACCTCAAATATGCACACATTCTTGGACATTTTGATATCAGACTGATGTGCTTTCTTATCACACTGGGGGTAATTTCTAAAGTTTTTGCAGAGCATATTTATTTGCAAATGTTTTTTGTTTGCGTATTTGAAGCACATATATATATATCTATATATATATGTACTCTTTTATCCTCTGACCTCTTTTTATTATTTATATTTTTTAGTACTTTGATGTGACACTGTTCTGACCAAAATGGTCTTAATGTTGTTTATTTTTTATAATAATTATTATATTATTATTATTATTAACATGTATTTTTGAGCACCAACATATTTTGCAGTGCTTCAACAGTAAATAATTTTGAATAACAAAAAATATTATTCTCTTTTTCTCTTAGTAATTACCTTGCACCTTATGGTAATCTGCATGAATCCATATTAAGACAAAAAACCTATTGGATTTGTTAAATATTAAAATGATTTGTAGCAGATTTAAAGGATTGACATCCAAATTACAGATAGATCCTTTATCCAAATAACTTGTAGTCCCATTTATACAGAAAATAAGTTGCATACCTGTAGGTTATTTTGCTTGTTCTAATGGGGTATATGAATATATATATATGCCTTACAATGTGACTGGTTTAATTCTAGCTCTGTATTAAAGAAATGATGTGAAATTTATAAAACATACATTTCAGCAGAGGTTTGGAAAAAGAAACTGCTAGGGGCTTATTATGATTGTAGAAAAATCTAAGTGGCAGTTCAAATGATAAAAAGAAAAGACACTGTGTTTCTTGTTCCATAAAGTTTTATATAATTCTGTGCTGCATGTTGTTTTATTTATCTATGGAAAGTCAGGGGGTAGGACTTTATCTTTGCTATACATGCTCTATTTTGTGTAAATTAAAAATGCAGCTGTCGTTATTTTGAGAGCAGACTAAACAGCTACAAATACAACTGATTTAAACTATTTATAATTTTTATAAGTTGATGGTTTTAATCTGTAAAGATTTTTATTGAATGCTTTCAATATAATCATTTATATAAATAAAATATTTTCTCCAAAAATTCTTCTCATAAAAAAAGAAGATGTTACTGTTTTCAGACTATCCTTTGGCTTTTCCTTTGCAACTTTGAGAACTGGATTTTGGACAAAGCATATAAATGTCAGTTGCAGTTGCATCACTGGCAGCTGATGTGAGCATGCTCGTGTCCTGGACAGCAAACATAACTTTGAATGTTACAAAATGGCTACTTCTTTAGGCACCAAATGGTATAAAACAAAGCCACTTGAAGATTTTACATCTAAATACACATATATCACATATACTACATATATACTTCTCTACAAATACTTTTGAGAAGACAAATAACTGGAAACATTTGGGTCTTTAGTCGTCCAATAGGATTGTTCTATCCTCAAAATAGAATTATGCTAGTTTATCTATCTTCTTAGAACAGAGAAAAAACTAAAGAGCCAATATAAAGACCTCTTCAATTGAAGAGATAATTTTAGATGCGACTCTATTATTTTAAAGCTTTCTATGTACAGTGTTTCTGAAATATCTCTTGTGCTATTGACAAACATTGACCAATATTCAAGTCCAAGGGCTTTAAGGGAATCAAGGGCAAATTAGGTTCTACTACCTCAGAAATTGTTATGTTTTTGGGGGTAGTACTTAATGCTGAAAATAATTTGTGAATCATGGATAAAACAATTGAGTATCTATCAGTATGGAATGCAGGATATGTTATATACATTCTATATCCTTTAGTGAATAGATCGATCAGTCTAGGCTTGTGTATAAACCTTAAAATGTACTAAATATGTTTTGATACTATGGATTACTTCTTGAACTCATTAGGGGTAACATACAAACAACACATATGTGAATGAAGTACTCAAATCACACTACAAGCTCTATAAGTAATGCATATGTATAGTTAGTCAGTGCAAATATACAGAGAGAGAAGACCTAAAGACAAGATGAACTCATTGGGGCAAATTCACTAAAGGATGAATTTTCACCAGCAACAGCTTCACCACACTTCGCACCACTTCACTAGGTGCAAATTCATTACCACTACGCTAATTCACTAAAATATGAAGTTGCAACTTGACGAACACTGGCTACTTTTCGCTAGGGTTACTTCGGCAGTGTTAGCATTTCATAGTGAAGTTTCTGTAGCGTTTGTTCTTGCCTAGAAAAACTTCACTAGCACTCTTACCCTTACCCTCAATTTGAATAGGGCAGGTACCTAAAAGGTGTATGGATTTCATTATTAGTAATGTTGGTGCAAATGCATATATGTATGACATAGGAGGACTACTCCTAATCATGTTGCATGAACTATGTAACTATATAGCTATGTTTATGGTATATACAAGTCTTTTTGGAGAGCTTTCCAGTTGAGAATTATCATTGTTCAGCTTTTTTCAGTACAAATCAATTTATTTGCAATATTTGATTATTTGTAATCAACCCTTTTCTTTTTCTTTAAACAATGAATCAATATTTCATTCTCTTAGTGTATCAGAATATTATGACTATGAACATGGGACAAATGAAGAAAGCTACAATCATTATGGTAAGACTAAATATGTATTTTTGCAAGGTTTGTAGTCAACTTAATTAAACTAATGTTGCATTTGTAATATTTGAAAAATGAGAATAATGAGCCATGCACATTTCACTGGTAGAAGCTATACAATAATAAATATCCTGTTAATTCCCTTTCTGGTTTCTGTACACTCTTTTTTCTATACAGCAGTGTTGAAGCAGATTAGGTGGTTCTTCACAGTGAGGACAGTGAGGTTGTGGAATGCACTGCCGGGTGATGTTGTGATGGCTGATTCTGTTAATGCTTTTAAAAGGGGCTTGGATGATTTCTTGGACAGACATAATATCAAAGGCTATTTTGATACTAAACTCTACAGTTAGTATAGATACGGGCATATATAATTTATGGGAAAGTATGGAGGGGTGTGAATATGGATGCATGGTTTTCATTTGGAGGGGTTGAACTTGATGGACTTTGTCTTTTTTCAACCCAATTTAACTAACTATGGGGCAGATTTACTAAGGGCCGAATTCGAGGGTTAAAAAACCCTCAAAATCGACCATGGGAATTGTATGGGAATAAAAAGCCTTCAAATTCAATATATTAAAAGGGGAAGTTATTCGACTGTCAAATATTCAAATACATGTTTATTTGAATTATTCAAATCATTCGATTTGATCGAATTTTCAAAATTCAATGGTCGAAGTGGTCTTCAAAAACATTCAAAAATCAAAACATTCAAAAAATCTTTTTGAAAATTCATCGAATTTCGAATCATTCATGTGAATTTAGTAAATCTGCCCCTATGTGTTGGTTGTTGTAAACAAAGGGTAGTGAGTCTGTTTGAACTGAAGTTCAATTTTACATTTGTTCTTCAAAAAAGTAGCAAACTGCACAGCAGAAAATACAGCAAGGTCAATTTTAAAAAAGTGCTTTTTCTTAGTAAATATAAATTAAATTCATAAAAGGTTTACACTTTTGATAATCTCTTTAAACAATGTTAATAATCTCTGGTAGAAATAGTGGACAAAAAAAGAGTTGTCTCATTAGGAGGAGCCCCGCTTGCATTTTGCCATAGATACAAATGTTCTTGACCCTAGTAGAGGTCAGCATACTATAGAAGTGAATGCAGGAGTGTTAGAAATGTCTACAGATGATGATTGGGTTTTTTTTTTAAGTGTTAATCAGTATCTATCATGATAAATTAAACCATTCTGATGAATCTTGCCATAAATGTTGGTTTTATATGTATTCCATCAAATAACATATAAGCATCAATTCCCTGTATTTATTACATAGACTGCTCATGGAAAATGTTTCCTACTGACAGTTAAATAGCTAAGACTATATTCCGTAGAGAGCATAGATATTCAAAAAAGTTGTTGGTGAGGGTATGCAATTAGCTGTTAATCTTATTTCATTCTAGAGCTAGAAGATTGGTCTAAGTCCAGATCCACTTTAAAGGCACCGCTTCAAAGACCAACTAGAGCAGGCTACCGAGAACACCCATATGGCAGATACTGATGGTCTTCAACATTTTTGGCTATCTGTTAAGGACACTTATTAGCCTTTGGCCTCTCCATAAGCAGCAGCAAGACAAGTAATTGTCCATTTTTATCTTGGGGATTGCCCTATGTGCTTCTTGAGATTGAGATAACATTTCTGTGACATTGGCTTTAATATTTTCTAATGTGGACTCATACTGTTTTTCATTGTGGAGTATAAGCATGGATGTGTTATCACTCTATTAGGTCTTGATACCTGCAAAAAATGCAAAGCCTGATTTTTTGTGTAGGGTTGCTAAATATGTAATATGATTTTAGAACACAAAACAAGTGTAGATAAGATGTTTTAAACTCGCTTTTTTAATATATGTGAGAACATAAAATGTTCAGTATTAAGTTTGTAAATTTCATTTAAAATGCTGTTATAATGGGGTTGGAACAATAAGCTACAGAATGAATGTAGCTAACTGAATTTGTTCAGTGTTTTAATTCTGTATTTGTTAAAACAATTACATAAAGGTCAATGTGTAATCTTCTCTAAATAGGAAATCATAATTTGTCAGATATGTTTGCCACAATTTGTCAATAAAGCTGAAAATATTTTGTAAGAAATTAAATTTGCAATTACTTGCTTTCTAGCTCTAAATATCTGCTGTATTTCCTTTTCTAGGGATGCCTAAAATGTCTCACATTTAAAACTACAAAATGAACCCAAGCCTGCTATAAGTATTTTGTGTAACATTTTAAAAATGTATTTAATAACGTCTGCTTGTTAAACAATTTAATAATTAACTTCCTAAACTGTTATCTGAGTCTCAGGTAGATGCCACTAATGTACAAGTTGCTAATGGAAAAATGGACCTAGCATGATAAATTGCATCTAAACTTTACTCTAAGCTTGATTTTGCTAAACCAAAACTCTGACTTGTCTGTACCACTAGCATGTCTCTCGTGAGAATGTAATGGAGTTAAAAGAGGTAAGAGTATAACTTACCACCATTAGTTCTTCAAACCTGAAATTTCCCCAAATTTTAAATATCCTTTTTAACTTGGGCGCATTGTTTAGATAACATTCTGTTTTTCACTCTCAGGAGTGGGCTGACTGCATCTGCTTGATAAATTATTTATCTTTTCAATAATCATCAGTGTCACTTCCCCGTTGTTGCTATTTAACTACAACTTCAAAAACTGTATTTGTAATTTTCAGTGCTAAATATCACCAACCTTGAAAGCAGTTTAGAGGGCTGATATTTCTTTTGAGACTATCAGACTTGATGGCTGATGATAATTAAGGAAAATGTCGCAGGATTCAAAGGATGACTAAACGATAAACAGGTAACACTAATAGTAACTCTCTAATTTCCAGTATGTAAGAAAATGTTAAACATTCTCAATTACTAAGAAATCTGTAGTTAAAAAAGTAAACCTTCAAGAGCATAACAACTAGGAATAAAGTCAATTAAACAGATTATTAATATTTAACTAGCGTCAAAATGATTCTTCAAGTATTAACCATTAATTAACTAAACAAAACTAAAATTAACCATAATAGTAATGCAACTCTTGTAAATACATTTTATATAGCTTAATATCTTCGGGGTATGTAATTGAAAAACAGACTTTAATGTAGGGGCCCCAAATGATCCATATTCCAAATATTTCCCTTTCCTGGCTTTTTGTCACTGTGATTGGTTTACTTTTTTGATGAGAGCTGGTGTTGCATAATAAGAGCTGAAAGACATATATTGTGCTTAACAAAGATTTTTTTCTTAAATAGCACCATTTGTATTGTTTAGTATTTTTTTCTGTTTCAGATGTCCTGCGATCATAAACTGGATGAAATTGAAATTAAAGTTTAAGGTAAGTGTAAATAATAACATCACATCAGTAATACATTATATTTAAAATATTGTTGTTGTTGTTTTAACCAATAAATACACTCTGGGGTTGCTGAAAACACCTGCAGAGGGCTGTAAAATGTTTGTGTACAAATTAGACATTTTTTATCAATTAGATTCTCAGCACTCTTTTACTATACTTAGGGAATATAGAAAAAAAAAAGTCAGAGAGAGTCAAGTCAACCACTGAAAAATAATGATTGTTAAGCAAACATAAAGTCTTTATTTTGCTGTGTATTTCACAAAATTCTAATTTTCACTTCGACCCTTAGTAAATGTGCCCCTTAGTGTTTTCTTTCAGAAAGCCATTTCAAAGTACTGTCTCTTTAAAAAAATTCAAATTCAACACTATCACAAAAGGTAACGGGTGGAGACATTCAAATCACTCCTTTATGTCCCTGTGGCCAACTATGCATACAGAACTGATGGTTTTATAGCACAGATAATTGTACACAGCCTCTTTCAATCTTGTTAGATCTCATCAGTGCAAGATAATGGAGCATGGCTTCTGACTAGGTAGGACTTGGAGAGTAGTGAAGCAGAGAAACCAACCTGGTTAGGGTGAGATGGGCTAAAAGGAGCCAAAAAGCCCTTCACAATTTCTCTGCCTCGCTAGCTGAGAATCTCCCTGGAGGAGGGATGATAACAAAACTTATACCGGATTCATAAGTGGGAAAGGAGTGGGGAATGGAGTTGGAAAGGAGTGGGGTAGAAACCCAAGGTGTAACTTGCATGCCTCCTGGAAAGCAAAACTCCCCCGCACCCCCCGTAAAAAAAAAAATTTCTGGGAACAGAATCTCGGGTTCTACTAAATTGTTACCCGGGAGGGGGGCTGCAGCAGGAGTGCCTGGCCAGGCTGGAGTAGCCAGTTGCTGCTGAATAATATCCAGCCTTGCGACCAATTGTTGGACACATTGAACAACCTGTTCCTGCTTGGATTCCTGTTCCCCGACATGCTGGAGGAGATTTGCCAGGGTTGCTTTTTGCAAGCAGAGGAAGCAGCTACTACTTCAGCATTCATGTTGTGCCCAGTATAATGTAACGTATGGTACCCCAAAACCAAGAGCAAACCCAAGGTCCTAGTAACGGCATGCACTTCTGCCTATAGCAGCCATCTTTGGCTTCAGGAGGTGCCCTCCACTACTCGGATGCCGCCAGGATGCACGGGGGGTACATGGCACAAACCGAGTTACAGGTGTGTCCGGTTTAGGGGTAGATAGAAGAGGTAGCTGCCTAGTGCCCTGCAACCATTGCACCCTAGGCAACTGCCTCCTCTACCTTCCCCTAGTTCTGGACCTGGTAGTCAAGGTCACAGATCAGGGACACAGAAATGCAGTACTTAATCAGAATCCAAAAAATAGTCAAACACAGACAGGGGGTCAGTTCAAGCAGCAGATTGGCATGGTCAGGCAGTGGTCAATAAACAGAATCAGATGATATAATGCACCCAGGAACTAGACCTATACTGGGCAGTGAATTACAGCAGCGTAAGGGGTTTTATAGCCAGTTAAATGGCTTAGTCAAATCACCTGTGGCCAGATTGGCAACAGGTGATATAAGCCATGCTTACTAGCAATTAGCAAGCATGGCCATAGGAGTGAACCAGGGCTTTAGCTGTCTGCTCACATACAGCTGTGGTAATGCAGAAAGCACAGAAGCACCAGGTCCCTGGTTGAACTCCTGGCATGTTACAATAGCTTTATACTTTATGTCTTGTATTGTGAAGGCTTTTTGGCGCCTTTTAGCCCTTCTCGACCTAACTGGGTTGGCAGGTCTGCAAGTGAACAGACAAAACCAGTTTGTAGCATCAGCTACCAATTTTAAAGAAGAAGGAAAGCTACTGTGGCAGTTTATTACTTTATTTATTAATTTATTCGATTATCCATAAAAGTGCAAGTTAGGACACTAAATTTATTCTGTAGAATGCTTTACCATACCTGAGAAAACCGCTCTAGAAGCTCTCTTTTTGTTTAGCAAACAGCTGACATATTAGCTTGTGTGTGACATCACTTCCTGCCTCTCCCTGCAGACTCATAGCTATAGGCTCAGATTACAGTTGGGAGGGTAGAGGGAGAAGGGAAGAGGGAGAGAGGAGCAGACTGAGCATGCTCATGGCCAGGGCAAAAAGGTTGAAGCTTTAGGTAGGAAGTGTTACGCAGAAGCCCATGTGTACACAATAGAAGTAAAGAAATGCAGTGTTTCTTTTGACAGAGGACTCAGAGCAGCATTACTTTAAGGGTTTATTGGTGTATTTATATAGGCCTTTCTGATAAAGCATACTTAATTTTAACTTTTCCTTCTCCTTTAATGGACAAAATGAATGCTTTAAAGTGCTTGGTTGAAACTGTCTCCTGCCGGGTGATGTTGTGATGGCTGATTCTGTAATGCTTTTAAGAGGGGATTGGATAATATCAAAGGCTATTGTGATACTAAACTCTACAGTTAGCATAGATATGTTCATATATAATTTATGGGAAAGTATGGAGGTGTGTGTGTGTGTAAGGATGCTGGGTTTTCGTTTGGAGGGGTTGAACTTGATGGAATTTGTCTTTTTTCAACCCAATTTAACTATGTAACTATGTAAGGTACAAGGAAGCCAATAAATTATGCAAAAAAGACAACCTAAAATTGATATGGAAAATTCTATTGCTCCAAACAGTCAAAAGAATCCAAAATTATTTTTTTTAAATGTGTAAATAGTAAGAAAATTAAGCAGGAAGGGGTCCCTTAATATCAGAGGGGGGGTCAGCTGTTTGATAAGAACAGAAAAAAAGCTGAGATTCTGAACTGTTATTTTTCGTCTATCTACACAAATGAGGGACCAGTTAATGAAGGTTCCCTTCTTAATAGTACTAATTCTAGTAATAGAACTAACAATGCATGGTTCACACCTGAGGAGATTCAAAACAGACTAGAACATGTTAAGATAACGTATTTATCCCAGGTTACATAACAAGCTTAGCTCTGTGTTGCCAAACGTCTATACTGAATTTTTCTGGATTTATTGAGGTCTGGCATGGTGCTGAGAGACTGGCAAATTGCTAATGTAGTGCCACTATTCAAAGTGAGCCCGTTCTCAGCCTCAAAACTAAAGCTTTTTGAAAAGGGTTAATAAAGGATAAGATACTGGATTTCATAGCAAATCATAGAACTATGATTTTGTGCCAGCATGGTTTTATACGTAATACTGTATATCTTGCCAGACTAACTTAATTTCTTTTTATTAGAATGTGAACAGAGACCTCAGTTCTGGGATGGCAGTGGATGTGATTTACTTAGACTTTGCTAAAGCATTTGATACAGTGCCACAGAGAAGGTTACTGGTTAAATTAAGGAATATTGGCTTGGAGCAAAATATTTGTGCCTGGATAGATAACTGACTAAAAGATTGATTACAAAGAGTGGTGGTAAATGGAACATTTTCTAATTGGACCAGTGTTAGTTGAGCTCCACAGGGCTCTGTATTTGGTCCTGTGCTTTTCAACTTTTTTATTAATGACCTGGAGGACTGCATTGAAAATACGGTTTCTATTTTATATATATACATATATATATGTATATATATATATATAAAGTATGTTCATTGTAAGCACTCTTACCAGATCTTGAAACAAAGTTTGGGTGCGTCGGTCAACTTATTAGATACAGTAGCAAATGGACTTGCACTCCATTGTTATGTGAATATAATGTGTCTTTATTCTTCAATGCATATCCAATGTTTCGGGGACCTCATTAGGGCCTTTATCAAGGATGAAGGCCCTAATGTGGTCCGAAATGTTGGACATGCATTGAAGAATAAAGACATATTATATTCACATAACAATGCAAGTCCATTTGCTACTATATATATATACTATATATATATATTTTTTTTTTTTTTGTCAGTTTGTGTGTGTCTATATATACAACCTTATACACAGTAACTATTTAATTTTCACTTGTTGTAGAGTGGAATCTATTGTATTGCATATTGTGGTTAATCTGGGTAGCAAAATATTTAAAGCTAATGGTACACAGGTTCAAAAATGCCCCTCCATTAACTTGAGTTGAAATTGCCATGTGCAAATTAATGTGCCATTACCCTAAGTGACATATCCTCTGAGTGAAGTGATAATAAAGTAATGCATTTCTAGAACATTAGCACAATTTTCTAATTCATATTATCCATATTACTGCAGATAATCCTCGATTGTTTATAAATATCATGAATGTCTAAATACACAGCTGAGAGTGGAGAGAAATGAGGATCTGCTGTGGAAAAAACAAAATCACAACCAATGAATGCCTTCTTAAGAAATACAGAGCATATGGTAAATATCACTTCTTGACAAAAGAAAGCTATTCTATAATGCAAGTGATTAGACTATAACTAATGTATGCAATTGCTACATGTCTTTGTATCACTTCGAAACCATTTGTGGGTTAGATTAGATTGTCAGTGTCCCTTGTTTAAGATTCAATTATTAGTAGGAAAGACTGCAGCCACTTCTTTCAGTTTTATCTAATAAAGTCTCAGATTTTATTTTGCAGATTTTGACCTACATTGTCATTTTACTGAGTATAATTATATAAAGTATACATAAAACATCAGGACTACTGGAGAGCAATGACTGTGCCTTTTACACAAGGTTTTTTCCCATGTGTGTCTTGGTATAAACTGGTCATGAAACAAAAATGTTTTCCTTTGTTGATTCACTTTTACAATTTTATCAGTAGAAGGGCAGCCCAATAAAACAGAATTAAACCCAAACTATTGCACACAACTGTAATTTTAACCCTTTAAACCCCATTTGTAACTAACTAATAGAATAAAATATAAATAATGGTAATCTTAGCTAACAGTCTGAACAATTGTGAGAAAGTCTGAGCAGGGAGGGGAGCAGTGGCATAACTAGTGTGCAAATAGACTTTTACAAACACAGTGTGATCCCTCTAGCAAGAAGCAATTTTGGATAGGAAACAATTAGGGTAAAACTCCACAAGTGCTTTTGATCAGATGTTGTGGGCCAGATTTTATCTGATCATGCTATGCAACACCACACAGCAGCACAAGATTTTGAAGGATGATTCAAAATCTGACCCTCCCCCCATAGCTAGAATGTAAAGTAGGATCGGATAAAGTCACATGGAATTTTTTGTTCATGTGTTTACAACCTATAATCAATATATTTCAGTGATAAAAATTAAGTCTTTCCAACCCCAACCATTTTTATCTTCTCAGATGAATTTTACATGTAATTTAAGTATCAGATTTCTGTATCAGCCCTGTTATATTTTGACCCACATGACTATATCCGACTTTTTGGATGTGTTTTGTTGAACCAACACCCGCCATAAAAATTTCTTATGGAGTTCAGTATAATAATTAACAAGAAGCAAGTGGTTGCCATACTCAGGGCCGGAACTAGGGGTTGGCAGAAGAGGCACATGCCTAGGGCGCAAAGGCAGAGGGGCGACAGGCTTGTACTTCTTCTGATGCCGGTGGGACTTCTGCACATGCTTACGTCCTCTGTGCACCTGCAAATGTGCATCCTCTGCGCATGAGCTCCTGCGTATCCCCCTGCACATGGGCACTTGCATGTCCTCTGTGCATGTGCATATGCGCTTCCTCTGCACATGCACAAAAGGTGGGGGCAGCGTAGTTGGCAGGGTTGCCTAGGGCACCCCGCTAACTTGGCCTGGCACTGGCCATTGCAAGGTAGTTAGCAGGGGCTGAGCTGGAAGGATTAAAAGGGACCTATTACCATAATGAATAATTCCAAATTCTTTTCTATCATGTTAGTTGAGCAAAATAAACTTTACTTACACTATATTTATTATTTACATTTGTTTCCATCTGTGTTGGAATTACAGCAACACTGCAAGCAGGCAGGAGCCATTTTGTGGACACTGTTATTGATAAATTGTGTATCACCCCAAAATCTTGTGTATGCACCAGAATGGGGAATCTAATAACACACTGCTCTTCACAACTATATAGCCTGGTGGATGGAAGGGGAAATGTGAGGAGAGCAGTGACATGTACAGTAGGAAGTGCTGAATGGAAAGTGAAAGTTATTGACTCCCCCACCTCTATGCCATATAGATAATATTTGATTGATAGTTCATATATTTAAACACCTTTTTAACAGGTATGGATGTTTTAATCAAAAAAAATTAGTTTCGTGTTAATGTTAAATTAACTTTTATCAAACAGTTTTTTGTGTGTAGGTGACAGGTCCACTTTAAGCTCGCACTAGCAGTGACTGCGGGCTGAGTGTAGACAAGCTGACTTAATGAATCAACACTTTCAATGCTTAGACACACAGATCACAACTAGTTCTGATACATCTGCAACAAGTAACAAATGAATGGAGAACTCTAGGTAAATTCAACAGCTGCTCAAAAGGAAAGAAAAAGAAAGACTTACCAGAGCAATGTAGCCACAGCAGCAAGGAGATACAAACAGAAGGTGACTCTGAATGCAGCAGCACAAATCGGCTTGGACACACAAAAGTTGTCCTGTTGCCCTAAACATGTGCCCCCTGTATAGTTGAGTTGCCATTAGTTAGGAAATGTAGGGGGGGAAGGAGGGTAACCCCCCAAAAAAATGTGCTCTTTTTCAGACTATCAACCTACAAAAGGTAAAACACGGCAGCATTTTTTTGGGACTTTTTTTTCAAACTCCTATCTATTTTATTGAACTTCGGCAGGTCTGACCTGGCGAAGTAACGTCTAGCGTAAGAGGTAACATTCAGTAAAATGGTCGTCTTAGGGAATTTGCGTAATTACGATCCTTGTCAGTGCGCAACTTCTCCTGGCGTAAGGGTGCGAAGCTGCGCTAGTCTATCTACTTCGCTAGCGAAAATTCACCAGAGTCGATGTTAGTGAATTCGTGGAGTTAGCACTTTAGTGAATTTGCCCCCTAGTGTCTAGTTTTGGAGACATTTTCCAAGATGGTGACCCCCTGTGACAAGTTTGAGGTCCTGGATCATTGCTGCTATTGAGAAACTGGAACTTTAGGCTGGTGCAATAAGTTAAAGGGGATTTAAAGATAAAAAACATAAAATCCCATTTTTACTTTCTTTAAAGAATATTGGAGATAGGTTGCTTTTTCAGTAAAGGGGACCTGTCACCCTAAAAAATAATTCCAAATTCCTTTTCATCAAGTTAGTTGAGCAATATAAACTTTACTTACACTATATTTATTATTAAAATTTTGTTTCCTTCAGTCTTGGAATTACAAAATCAGAGAAAGCAGGCAGCAGCCATTTTGCTGACACTGTTATTAAGACACATTTTGTGTATGTACCAGAATGGGGGACTTAATGCCCATGAGCAGTGCCCTAGGCAATTATAGAGTGTGAGGAGAAAGGGAGAATGTCGGGAGAGCAGTGACATCTAGACATTGCTAAATGAAAAGTAATTGACTGCCCCACCTCTATGCCACTGGCACTTTTTCTGTTAATAAAGTAAAAATGGTATTTTATTTTTTAACGTTTCCAACTCCTGCTGGAGGGACAAAGATCATGGGAGCAAATTCACTAAAGTCCAGAAATTCGCTAGTGCAGCCTTCGCCGCACTTCGCCACATTTCGCTTGGTGTAGTTTTGCCAGCGCTCCACTAATTCACTAAAATGCGAAGTTGAGGCCAATTGTAGCGAAGTTGTGCTAGATTTGGGCAATTTGCATACGGCGGGAACTTAAAGTTTGAATGGACGTATATGTTACAGAAATTATATAACACTACACAAGCCCAGGGAAACTTAATTAATGGTAATAGATTTGTTTTATTGCCATACACATGTGCCCAGAGTATAGTTTATGTGCCATGTGTTAGTAAAAGTAGGTGGGCAGCAGGGTACTCAAAAAAATGTTTTCCTTTTGCAGCCTATCGCCCATGAGAATGGATAAAACACCAGCGTTTTTTGAGACTTTCACAGAGCTGGTGAAGGCAAGTCTGGCGTAAGAGGTAACGTTCAGTAAAATCAAAATCTCAGTGAATTTGCGTAGTAATGATCTTTAGCCCTGGTGAAAATTCACCTGGCGTTAGAGTGCAAAGTTACGCTAGAGTCTATCTCCTTTGCTAGCGAATCTTCACCAGGGATCATTGGTACAGTATATAGGCAAAGTAACGAAGAAACTAATTTTTGCCAACGTTCACCACTTCACACTTTAGTGAATTTCCCCCATGGAACCAGATTTAAACAGATAAACTGGGATTATATTTGGAGGATTTTTTGCTGCAGCCACTGGTTCTAAAGACTTAGAGAAAGATTTTATTAAAAAAATGCAAAAACTATAAAATCCACATTAGATTACATGACAACCCAGGACCCAGTGCAGTCTGTATATTCTGATTATTAATCAGTCTTGCTGTATCTGCTTCTATGGCAGATTTGATTTTACTTGTGCTGTTTTGATCATTTGTGACAATCTCTGAGCAGCAGCAGCCCAGATCACACTGAGCATGTGCATGGTCTTGGTCTTGCAAAGATGTTTAGCAAAGTTACAAGATAGTGACCCCCAGTGTCCAACTTTGAAATCATAAATCATTTGTTCAACTGGGCTTCTGATGCAGTAAGTCCATGTTTATATTTCTAGCAATATTCTACTTTAGAATTTAGTTTCCCTCTAAGTATATAAAATGTCATTTTTAGCCATATTCAATTTTAAGGTTTAGTTTTTCTTTGAAGGGATATTGTCATGGGAAACATTTTTTTTTTAATGCATCAGTTCATAGTGATACTGCACTGGAATTCATTTCTCAAAATAGCAAACAGATTTTTTTATATTTAATTTTAAAATCTGACATGGGGCTAGACACATTTTCAATTTCCCAGCTGCCCCAAGTCATGTGCTCTGATAAACTTCAGTCACTCTTTACTGCTGTACTGCAAGTTGGAGTGATATCACCCCTCCTTCCTGCCCCCCCCCCCCCCCCCAGCAGCCTAACAACAGAAAAATGGGAAGGTAACTAGATATCAGCTCCCTAAAAAAAAGCAGCCTGGTAGATCTAAGAAAGAACAGCACTCAATAGTAAAAACCCAAGTCTCACTGTGACTCCTTCAGTTACATTGAAAAGGTAAAACAACAGCCTGCCAGAAAGCAGTTCCCTCCTAAAGTGCTGGCACAAGTCACATGACCAGGGGCAGCTGGGAAATTGACAATATGTCTAGCCCCATGTCAGATTTCAAAACTGAATATAAAAAAAAATCTGTTTGTTCTTTAGAGAAATGGATTTCTGTGCAGAAGTCTGCTGGAGCAGCACTATTAACTGATGAATTTTGAAACAAAACATGTTTTCCCATGACAGTATGCCTTTAAAGTTCTAAGCGGAAGAAGAGGCTGGCATCTGGGTTGCTGCCCATAGCATTTCCCTGAGCTCTTTGCATAGTCTTACATTTCTTTTGATGCACAGTACAATTTCTATACATTCTTGCTCCTTTTCTGCAATTTAAATGTAGCAAATCATATGAAGCAAATCTATAAAGGCACTCCAAGTTAGTTACAAACCGTTGTTTCTGGAGGAGGTGTACAAAACAATTTCCTTTCAGCTATATGTGATATATATTGGAAAGGGTTAGCGGTTCCTTTCTATAGCAAACAATTGTTATCCTGACAGCAAATTACTTTAACTTATGGCTTATTTAGAAACTCACACAAAAGAGTAGATTTTCAAATAACATTTGATGAATCCACATTTTACATTCATGCCCAGAATGTTATTTTCCCCTTCACAACTCTAAAGATTTTTTCATATAATGCATTGGGAACCTGACAAGGATATTAATGCATAATAGTAAAATGCACAATGATGCTATATGGAAAAAGTCAATGTGCAGTGTGCATAGAAATTAACTTTTAGAATCTTAAGTTGGTTCCATAAGCAGTTTGGCTCTTTTGTATTTGAAGTGGCTGTTAAATTATTTACTTTTCTATTCTGTCTCCCTCCAAGACGACAGGCGGTATGCTAGCTGGGTGCTTCGGTGAGCAGCCCAGTTAACCACAGAGCAGATCAAATGTGAAGCTATTATTACAGGTATGTGGTCTATAAGCCAGAAAATCGAGAATCACAATAGGCAGGCATTCCGAACATAATATCTCCCAGAGAACAGGCTTGAATTAAAGTTAATTAAAGATGCAGCATCAGTTCAGCCTTTGTGTTTCACGATGTACTTAAAATTACTCATAGACTGACTTTTGTTTATAGTTACAAATCTAAAATCCATAAACCCATTATCCAGAAAGCTCTGAAATACAAGAATGCCATTCTCCACAGAGATTGATTTTGTAGTTACTGGGTTTTTTTTGCATGATGCATTCTTATGGATTTTTACAAACAAAGTTCATAATCATCATCTGTCAGGAAAATATATATTTAACGAAAAGACTTTATACAAAGTAGTGTTTTAAATATACTAATTATGTATTTCTATAGTGACCTGATACATTTTTGTCCAGGGTAGCCTATTTTAGCAAACAGAGAAAAGATTGTACATTTTTAGAAAACTTGTTGGCTAATATATTTCACATCTGTTTTACAGTATATCTTTATAGGTAGACCTTATCCTGATCATAATATTTATAGGGGGATGTAATATACGTCCGTAACGCAAAAACTATCTGCAATGTGAAAAGTTAAGCCTTTGCGCAAACAAATTTTGCCTTGCGCGAATGCAATATACCTTTTGCGAACCCGGAAACTGTTTAGCGACCACCTCCACCAGCGGAAGGCCGTTTGCAAATTTTAATAAATTGTAATTACTGAAAAAGTCGCAATGTTTGCTCCAAAAGATTACAACACCTTCAAGCACTTCTTAATAGTGCGCAATTATAATAAGCAATGGGCAATAACGATTCACAATGCAATAACCGTTTAAAGTGGACCCGTCACCCAGACACAAAAATCTGTATAACAAAAGCCCTTTTCAAATTAAAGGAACAGTAATATCAAATTTTTTTTTTTTTTTAAATCTGTTAGTATTCAACGAAAAATAAACACCTAGACAAATGTAACCTTTTAAATAACAAAGCCTTTATTAAGAAATAACTTACTGAAACTCCACTTCTTGTTCTCTTCAGAAAAGGCGACATGGCGACCATCGATGCTGCAGCGCTGGATTTCTTCTCCCTGGCTGGATTCTGCATTGAAGACAGATTAGGATAGAGCGTGACCATCCGGGAGGTGTGCAACTGCTGCTGCTGGCATATTGCTTGATGCACTGATCAGGGCAAAGCATTGGATCCCTCAACGTACTGCGAAGCACCGGTGTACAGCCCAGACAGGTGCCCGAACATGAACGCTTCCTGAAGTACCAGCTGAACATATACTACACGGAGCGCTGCCAGGCCATGAAGGGGGCCCTTGCAAAGACCATCCAGGAGGATGTTAAGGATGTTAATGTTAAGTTTCCAGGCTTTGTCAGATATCACTAGAATATCAAATCTCACACATGGACATGTAGGGAGTTATATATAAATTTGTACATGGGCAGTAACCCATGGCAACCAACCAACCAATGTTGCCTTTCATTGTTCTACAGGTATGTGACCTATTATCCAGAATGCTCAGGACCTGGGGCTTTTTGGATAAGTAATCTTTCTGTAATTTGGATCTTGACACCTTTGGGTAAATTTATCAAAGAGTGAAGTTCCTCCACTAGAGGGAAATTCCGCAGCTCTCAATTCATTTCTATGGGATTTTGAAAGGCCTATTTATCAATGGGTGAAATGAAAATTCCCGTAAAAATCCCATAGAAATTAATGGAGAGCTGCGGTATTTCCCTCTAGTGGCGGAACTTCACTGTTTACTTCACTCTTTGATAAATCTCCACCTTTAAGTCTACTAGAAAATCATGCAGAATGAAAGAACCCAATAGGCTGGGTTTGCTTCCAATAAGGTTTAAATCCTATATTAGTACTGTTTTATTATTACAGAGAAATTATTTTTATTACAGAGAAATGATTTTTAAAATTTTTTAATTAGTTGGATATAATGGAGTCTATGAGAGACACCCTCGGAGAGTTCCCGGAAAACTGTTTTTGGAAATCAGATACGATACCTGTACCTACAGCTGCTTGAAAAAAAGCTAATCACTGATAAGTTTCTATGGGTTACTGCCCACGTTCAAATTTGCCCAGTGTTTATTAATAAGCCCTGTAATGTCTGCAAAGAACATTAATACATAGTTTTCTTTCCATGACATACATCTCAGAATATCTGTATGGTGTTTTTGAACATAAACATAAGTACTCCATTACAAAAAGAGACAGCAGTAAGTGACTCATTCTCTAAATGTATGCTTGTGTATATGCAATGATATGGGTGAAAAACAACTTGGTTTACACATGATAATTATAAAGAATTTGCCAAATATCTGCAACAAAACCAGTCCAAAAAAACAGCAATGGCAGGATATGTTTGTGATCCTTTTTAGAAGAATATTGGGTGGGCCTAAACCCCCTTTGCCCCTCACACTTTTATCTTGAACTGGCAAATATTACTGTATGAGTGATGGGAAAATTCTGTTTTTCCCTAAACAAAATTTTTAAACAATATATTTTCATGGGGTGGAATAATCGCCTAGAGAATTATTTCAGTCAATTTGATAAATCAGTCAAATAAAAAGAACACATCAATCACATTTTTTGTATGGAAACAGATTTCCGCAAACCTGCTTGTTATCAGTATATAGGTGTCAAGCAATTCTAAGCTGATTCTGGAAATAATTGCTATTTTTTTGCAATTATGTCAGTTTGAAGACTGGCAGTAGAAGATTTAATGTGAAACTATTGGCACAATTATATCCAGGCAGGTAGCTGAAGTATTATACAGTTGTCATGGCAAAGAAAAATTGATTGAAACGTTCTTCTCAAATGACATAAAGATTGCTTGTAGAGTTTGCCTTCTGTATGAGTGATTTTGCCATTTCAAAGCTTCAAGCAATTCAGTTCATTTGTGTAGGTGTAAATGAAGTACCCATTTTCCTAACTTAGTATCTATAGAGCCAGACTTTATTATAGTCATAAGAAATTAATTATTATAGTTATAAGAAAAAAACGGAGGAATCTATATACTGTAACTTATCGAAAGAAAAACTTGGTAATTACAGTTCATTTTTAAAGAGTTTATTCATGAGTAGTCCATAAGTTAACTTTTTAATATCAGGTTACCTTTTTAATTAGCTTTATGTGAACAAATGATGCTGGGAGGCCTATTTATTAAAAGTTGGGTTTTTGTCATTTTCATCTTTTTCTCAACTTTTTCTCTACATTCGCTATAGAAAACACAAATGTTACCTTACATATTAAAAAATGAGAGGATAAAAATGGCAAGCTTTCAAATGTCAACATTTTTTATGTTGTTGTCTCTTAAATATTTTTTTTATTATTCACATTCATGATTTTCACGTAAATCACAGAAAAAATTCAATCATTCGTTTAATTTCTTTGATTTCACACATTTGTAAATTTTTAATCATACATGCACAGTGTAAATATAATAATAATAAAAATTAAAGTTATAATAAGCTATGGGTAGTTTTATAATTCTTATACATTTTGAGATTCTTCTGAATTTCACCCAGTGAATGTAATTTACTTTATTTTATGAAATAGAAATATTTGTTTAGGAAAATGACAAAAAAGACAAATCCAGGCTATGGGCAGCACACAATTCACTTATTGGTGCTGTTCTTATAATAATGTCAAGCATGAGGCAGACAATACAGAGAAAGAAAGCAACTTTTTCATACAATAGATTAAATCTACTATTACAGAAGCAAAGGGAAAAGGTTAACCCACAATGAGCAGAAGAATTCTGAAGATTGAGTCGGTAAATTGGACTATCTGATAGTAACCCTGCAGATATATCTTTTCAATGGCAAAAGCAAAGTAATATTTGAGATTGAATAAAGCATAGATATTGCTGGCACATCAGTTGGTAGGGTGATAGATGTGGTATATAATATAGTTAAGTGGGGGCAGGGAATTCAAATCAAAGATATAAAAAAACAGATGGTTTCCTAGGTGCTATTGTTAGGTTTGACATTTGAAACTAGTATTTATTGAGGTATAGGTGCAATAGGTAAATTGAGGTATGTTGGGAATGGATACAGGGGAAATTTCCCAAGTCTGTATCCATTTACTGCACTCATAGACACTTCTTCTTTATGTCTTTTCTTTTAGTACTCTTGTTATTGTTTCTTTGTAAAAAAAAAAAGATATAAAAAACTGGTAATATATTGGATGACTCAAGGGCCCTTACACACTGGCGTTTTTAATCTTCCCTGCGTTGCATTTGGCTGCGTTCAGCCGCAGGGGAGCGCAGGTCTAGACGCACCTCATTCTTTTCAATGAGGTTGTACCCACGAGATGCGCGTAAGCAACATGTGTCTGAATCTGCGTTCGACGCTTACACGTGTCTCGTGGGTACAACCTGATTGAAAAGAATGAGGTGCGTCTAGACCTGCGCTCTCCTGCGGCTGAACACAGCCAAATGCAACACAGGGTCAAAAATGCCCGTGTGTGAGGGCCCTTAAATATGACAGTTAACTTCCTTGAAGGGAAGGATACAGAGGATCATTTAGGCACCTTGTATGATATCCATGTGCAATGGCAGCTTCCCAGCACAACTCAGAGATATCCTTTAAATGAGAACAAAAGCTTAATTAGAAGAAGTAGGGTCGAAATGTTTCACATTATGTTTTGGGTTTCTGTACCAAGAAAAACCAAGAAAACCACAGCCTGGCAGTAAAATTCTGTGCCTCCAAAGATGTTTCAGAAGCACATGCTCTTTACTGATATCACTTTAGCTTAGACAGAGCTACATAAGAAACTGGATACAATTTAAATGTCATAAAATACGGCTGATTAGTAAATCATTTATATTAATGGTCCAAAGCAGTTCAGAAACCAATACAATTATCATCAGAATTTAATTATCAGCCCTGTTAATCAGGTTATACTGTATGTTAATGTGACAGGCAAACCTCATTATGTGTTGATGATTTGCAACGACCCCTAAGCTTAGCTGCTCAAAGCCCATTGAACATGTGAGTGTCGCAGACACTCCTAAAATAACTCAAAATGTGAAACTCCTGTGACAAATCTGAAGTCCTGAATCATTTCCACTATAGAAATGCTGAACCTCTAGGCAGGTTAATAAGTACAGTATATAAAGCATGGCATTTCTAGCCATATTAATTTATAGGGTTTAGTTTTTCTTTATGTATTATAGCTGAATATAGCTGTACATTATTAACTCAAAAATAAGTGTATAGGAGACAGATGCTCCACACTACTCCAAACTACTGCTTGCTGAGTTTTTCAGAAATAATAATATTCAGTAGGCATTGGTGAAAGGTCCCCTGAATATACTGCCTTTATTGTGTTTGCATGACAGTTCCCCTTAGCTCACAAAGAATCACAGTTTCCCTACAATGACATGGACAGTTGTTTAACTTCCGCAAACATAGTTTCTCAATCAGACAGTTGATCATTACAGGAACATTACAGAGCAAAGAGAAACGCTTAGGTGGATATTTATTATGCTGTGTAAAAAAACAGCAGGATAGTACACTGCACCATGTAAAAAAACAGCATAAAAATGGCATAATGTTTTTCATTTTTTTCTCAGAGTGACTTCTGTCGGAAGCAATGTAAAATAACGACTGTGAATCTGGCATTTGATTGGTGGAAAATTACACATACCTTGATAAATTTTTCATTTATTTTACACAGCTTTTAACACCATTTTTCAGTGGATTTCTTTTTACACAGCATGATAATTATGCCCCTTAGAGGAAATTGTATAATCTATTGAGGCTTGGTGTAAAGTTTGGGAGATCCAGTGTAAAAAAATCCAGTGTAAAAAACAACAAAAAACACATTGACCTCTCATCAGGTAACCCATTTTCCCCTAAGGTATAGATTTAAGGTATCCAAACATTCTAATTTTTTAAAATTTTAACCTGTTGCATTTCTTGGCTCATTTATTTCCACTGAAAAACATACTGATGTAGTAATTTAAATGGATCTCAGACATGCGCTTGCAAATTACAGTATGTTAAAATACAGGTGATAAAACTTTATAAAAATAGCCAATACCGAAAATCTTGATTGGCATAAGAAAAAAAGTTTTTTTGTTTTAAGTCAATCTCTTGACCTTAATACATTTGCCCCTAAGGGGCATATTTATAAAGGTGGTATAAAAAAGTGATGCAAAATTACAGTTTTAGAAGATAGCAACATTAAAGTGTAGTTGCAATGTTGTAGCTCTAAATAAAAAGGTTTCTCATAACATTTGTGTAAAATGAAAAGGTCAAATTTACATATGAAACTTGCTGCCACAAAAACTGCAGTGACTGGGTTGTTTAGTTAGTACATGTTTTTTACACTCGTATTGATCCTACATGTATTTGATCCTACTGATATAAGCAGACTTTGTAAAAGTGCTGTACAATTTCCATTGGAGTAAAGTACTTAAAGTTGGTGGGACCAATGAACATCTAAACAGAGTAACAATTTTTTTTTCTGCTGTACCTGGACCAGGTAGGTGATAGGTGATAAGTAAGCTTGTGTCAATTAATTTTTTGTATTGCTCTTTATTTTAGTTACATTGAAGTGATGTATTCTTTGTTTAAATGTGTTAAAAATGTATTTAATTATTGATAAATGCAGGTGGTGGCTTTGATGTCAGGGCAGAACATTACAGGGCTCATTTATAATGTACTACGCAGTATGCAAAGTGCAGAAAGGACCAAAATCGGCATGAAATTGGTATGAATATTATTCTGAAAGGTAGGGGGAGCCAGTGTACAAACTGGCAGAGTGGCATGGCAGAGTAGCCACTGTTGACAATGGCAGAGTTAACCCTGGAAGGAAAGGTCAAATTAATAAAGAATTAGAGAGTCGTCAATGTGGGATATGATGAGAAACTAATGTGAATTCCGGTAACTTCTTGGATTATAAACAATAGTTTTTTGGAAATATTCATTAAGTGAAAATTGTTTAGGGCAGAATCAAGTATAACCCAAAGGCACCAAGTCTGTGGATATGGGTAGATAGTGGAAATAGACACTTCTGGAATATTATGGGTTAACATAATGCAATAACCTTGTACAGGTATGGGACCTGGGGTTTTCCAGATCACTTTCTGTAGTTTGGATCTTCATACCTTAAGTCTACTAGAAAATCGTGTAAACATTAAATAATAATAACCCAAAAAGCTGGTTTTGCTTGCAATAAGGATGAATCGTGTCTTAGTTTGGATCAAGTACAAAGGACTGTTTTCATAATACAGAGAAAAAGGAAATCATTTTTAAAAGTTGGATCATTTGTTTATAATGGAGTCTATGGGAGACTGCCTTTCTGTAATGTGGAGTTTTCTGGATAACAGGTTTCCATATAATGGACCCCATACCTGTACTAGTTTACTTCTTACCTTAATTGTCTGGCAATTGGTTTGTTCTCTGAATATTCATTTTACACTCATTTACCAAATGTTCTGCCACAATGCATATCATTGGAAGTCATCAAATGGATGCTCATATAAATGGTGCGAGATACAGGAAAATATATTGTCCTTCTATTATACGGACCCCTTGGAGTAACATAACAAAGCAAAGCATCTGCCTTGAGTCACTACATCAGCTGGAACCTCATTACAAAACACTAGATTTTCATGTATTGCAATTAACCCTTATAGCTGTTAGTTGGGAACACTCTCATTCACACAATAAAGAGCACAACATGCAAACAGGAGGAGCACTTTTATACGTGTATTTGAATCCATGGTTAAAAAAAATATAAATACCCAGAAATCAAAAAATTCTAGTTTTTCGGGCAATTTCCAGGAAAAAATATCTTAAAACCTCTAAAAGTCTGATTTGATTAACAGTGGTACAGTAAGATCAGCACAGCTCCCATTGACTTCTATAGCACCTTGACACTGAGATCTATAGGTATAGGGTGTTCTTTATAAGCTTGGGTCCTTGATGTTTAAAGCTGATGCTTTGTTCCTCCGATATTAAATTTCACCTGTTGGGAGATTATTTGTTGTTAGAAAATTATTATAAAGTTTCAAACTCTTCTCACAACATAGCAGAGATCACAAGAGATGCACAGATAACCAGTCTGTGTCTCATTAGAAAAATTTGTTGAACATCATAGACTTAGACATAGACTTCAATGCATTAAGGCAATTTTCCACCATTTTGTTAATTTTCCTCAGATTTACCAATCACTAGTGTAAATATATTCATGAAGTTTACTCAGGATTATTTTTCAATTGTCACTTCTTTGCCAAGATATTAGATTAGTACAACTGACTGGCTGGCTGGATTTAATGTATATACCAGGGTTTCAGATACAAGTACATTGTTCCTTCATATCTCTTCAGCTATAAAGCTTTCACAAGTTCAATGCTGAAAGGTCAGTCCAGCACACTGAATTACATATTGGTTGAACATTTAAGTTTATAGTTAGTTCAAAGCACTGCGCACCAGTCAGTCTCATTCAGAATAATAACATTTATCTATTTCTTTGATGTTCTCCTGATGACTTTACCTTTATTTGTATGCAATTCATCACTACAAAAAGCAGAAACAGGAATCCAGAAGGGATTTGTGTGTTGTAAGTGCACGAAGCCGCTTTGTTTCTCCTGAGATTTTATTACATGCAGATGACATTGCATTCATCTTTCAGACAGATACACAAAGGCATATTTTATTGATTTTAAAATTAAGCGTCTCTTTCACATCCCACACCGAATCATAACGTTTGCTTGTGTATATGCATCTATGCAATCTATAATACTGTCAAGATGTTATACTTCTCTTCAGACTAAAAGAGGAGGGAAAAGGTTATTCTTTATCTGCAAGTTTCTCATATTTTAAGGTAATTGATGAGTAAGGTGCACAACATTTTCTTGTGTACCACTACAGTAAATGCAATAAAAAATTAAAAAAAATTTTTTAAACTTTCCTGACCTCTTTTTTTTATCATATAAACATGATAATATAGAAATGAGTCATTCTTGGTATGCAGTAGTTTATATATATATATATATATATATATACTGTATATATTTGGAGTAGATAAGTAAGAACTTTATTGGTAGGCTATAACAGTCATCAAAGGTAAGGGTGAGAGAATAGAAAGCTGGAAACAGGGTTATAATATCTAAGGTGTTATTTACCTTGAACCATGCACATTTTTCTTGACAGAAATAAAACATATTTGTCTTGCTGCTATAGATAGTTTAATAATTTAAAAGAGAATACAGTGGAGGATACTTAAATGATTAAGCACCCCAGTAATGCACCATTTATCCCATGCTGGAATGTCTCTTGTTTAAGATTACTTTCCTATGGAGCCAAAAAACTGCATCCAGGTAGCACAACCTGGGCAGGGCACATGCAGGGTATAGTAATTCTTGGGTGATCAGTGCACTATTCATGTGCCCGGCTTCAGGTGATGTGAGAATTTAGTCGAAAGAGGATGTCTAATAAATTGGAACCCTCATCCAGTTGAGGTAAATGATGTAAATGTAAAGGTATTCCATGTTGGCATGTACTGTATAAAGATAATTCCCTCATTAATACCAATTTCATAGTGATATTAAAGGCATTATTAGAATCTGCCATCAAAACATCATATGACAGGGCATTATATAACCTCACTGTCAGTGTCACACTGGACTACTGGGTACTGGGATTTTTCCCAGTGGGCTGGCCTTAGTGGGGGGCTAGCCACCCATGGGAACCGTGGATCAGTCAGGTTTGGATCAACCCATGCACAAAGAATTCTGCCTATGGGCAAACTCTTCCTACTGCCCTACCCGCCCACAACCGAAGTCTGCTCCACTTCCACTGGCGCGGATATATAAATGGAATCACAACGACGGGCTGAGTCTGGTGTAGGTTCAGAGTGGCGGGTTAGGGTCAGGTGTGGTTCGACAATTTGTCTACCTGCTCATCACAAGCCCTTTGCCCTTTCTGGATCATACAGAATGAACTATTTTCTATGTTTTCCAGGTGATGGTAGTATATCATTTTTTTCTCAGCAGTGAGAAAGATAGGAAAGAGTGAATCTGAGAATTTGTGATGGGGTCATAGGAAGGACTAAGGTTTATTGCAACATAATTAGCATGCTTTGCAGCTCTCTTGGTTTCCACTGATTTGTTACCAGGCAGTAACCAATTAGTGACTTGATTGGGGCACATGAGTCATAACTGTTTGCTAAGGATCAGCTGCAAACTTACTGAATAGTTATGTCCCATGTGGCCCCCTCAAGTCACTGACTAACTCAGAGTTAGAAAGTAGTGTTATTATGTTAGACTTCTGGTAAAACCAGTTTTTATAGATTACATTTTTGGCTATCTAACTATAATCGAAATGTTTTTAATTTGGCTCAGCCTTTATATTCACTCAGTTTTTATTTTACACTGAACTTTTTCTTTAATACAAATTGTACAAAGTTTTACTCTACATTTACTCTACATTAAAATAATTAAGAAAGACAGTGTCAGTGAATGACTAGACCAGGGATCCCCAACCTTTTGAACCTGTGAGCAACATTCAGAAATAAAAGGACTTGGAGAGCAACAATAACTTGAAAAAATTTCTTGGGGTGCTAGAAAAAAGCTGTGATTGGCTATTAAGTAGCCCATATGTGGATTGTAAACCTACATTGAGGCTCTGTTTGACAATATACCTGTTTTTATACAACCAAAACTTGCCTTCAAGCCTGCAATTCAAAAATAAGCATCTGCTTTGAGGCCACTGGGAGCAACATCCAAGGGGTTGGAGAGCTCACAAGCTACTGGTTGGGGATCACTGGACTAGGCAATGTGTGTGTGTAGATTGTATATTCAGAAAGTTAGAAGTTTCTTACTATATATTAGAGTTGATTTTCTGAAATGACCAGACTGGGGTACTCATTTCTGGAGGATGGGGATCACTGTTGTGAATAAATGATAATGCCCTGCAGTTACTAAGAGATTGAATTCCATCTGTGTGTGGAATTCATCAAATATACTGCTGAGGTGGAAATAGATGTTACTGCCAGACTTTTACCATGTCAGCTTTATTTTTATTGCTATAGAATTCATTCAAGGGATTCTGTGTTAACTATATAAATTTAACCAAAATTGAACTGAAAATAGAAACTTAATTCATGAGATAAATAGCAGTCAAAGAGTACAAGACCAACCCATGCTCATGCCCAAGCTATCAGTGTCACTTTCAAATAATGCAATAAAAACAATTCCACTTACAGGAAAACTACAAAATAAAAAAAATAATTGACCAGCTTGGACAACAGTGAGAATACATATTTATTATTATTATTTATATAGCGCCATCATTCCCATGGTGCTATACAGAGAGATTCAAATGCAAGACTTAACAACATACGGTATATGGTGACAAATACAGTAACATAGTTTTTTTACAAAATGCATCAGTTAATAGTGCTCCAGCAGAATCCTGCATTGAAATACATTTTTCAAAAGAGCAAACATATTTTTTAATATTAATTTTGACGTTTGACTTTGGGGCTAGACATGCTCCTAGTTTTCCAGGTGCTGAGAACTTCCGTCTCTCTTTACTGCTGCACTACAAGTTGGAGTGATATCACCCCCTTCCATTTTCACCCAGCAGCCTATTAATAGACTAATCGAAATAACAAGAAAACAGCTCCCTGACACCTGCATTATTAAAAACACTCCCATGCACCACTTAGTCCTAGATATGTGAACAGCACTCGAACCAAAGTCAGGAACCAAAGTTCAGCTCACCTGCTTCATGACTCCTTCAGTTACACTGAGTTCAAGAAACAATAGCTTATCTGAAACCAGTTCTATTGTGAAGTGCGGGATCAGGTGAGATGACCTGAGATGGCTACCTATATACCAATATTACAAAAAAATTAAATAGATACACTTTTTAGTTCATAATAGCAGAATTAATTATTTGAAATGTATACTATGTAGTTTAGCCATGAAAACTATACCATCAAAATCATGACTGAATTCATTTAAGTTGGGTTGAAAAAAAGACCACAGTTCAGAAAGTTAAATTCTTCCACATTAACCCCAGTGTACATATATACATACATTCATGCCAACCTATCTGCGCATTCACAATATATAAACTATACATACCAATATCTATACTAATTATTTATTTTTGTGTCACAATAGCCTTTGATATTATGCTTGAACCAGAAATCCTGCAAGCAACACAAATAACGAAGCAAAACTACTGATGCAGTTTTTCTGCCAATGTATTATGTACAAGAGTGCAAGCTAAAGCACTATATTTTTTTCTATAAAACAGTAATAGAAGCCCTGTTTGTTTAAGATCACAGTTGCCATATCAGTTTGGTGTGATGTAAATGTCCTGCCTGCTTCCCCAAATCCTTCTCAGTTGACAGCTCCAACACTACTATTTAGGGCAGTGATCCCCAAGCAGTGGCTTGTAACAACATGTTGCTCCCCAGCCCCTTTGATGTTGCTCTTGGCGACCTCAAAGCAGCTGCTTATTTTTATTAATTCCTGGCTTGAGGCAAATTGATTTAATTAAAATAACTGTACTGCCTCATGTAGGTTGCCACTCTACCTAGGGGCTACCAAATCACAGCACTTATTTTGCATGTGTGTGTGTTGCTCTCCAACTCTTTATACATTTGAATGTAGCTCATGGGCAAAAAAGTTAGGGATCCCCGATTTAGGGTACAACTCACATGTTATTTGTACCAAGTGCATAACTTTCCACATAAATATTCAACCCTGGTTTTTGGTTTGCTGCCCAGTTTTACATTTTATCAATTTGTTCTGCAAAGAGATAGCATCATAAACTTATAGTTCAGCACAATTTATTATCATCAGTAAAAACAGAAACACTACTTTCAATGCCCACCTCCAGGTCATTTTTAAGCAAGTTAAAAATCAAAGGAACAAGGACAAACCCCCTACAATACACCACTAACAACACTGGTCCAATAAAGAAATTTTCAATTTACCACCACTGTTTGTACACTTATGTTCCAAGGCCAAATATCCTTAATTTAACCATGAACCTTTTGCATGGTACTGTATCAAATGTGTTAGCAAAATCTAAGTATCTCACATCCACTACCATTCCAGATTCGGCTCAAGATGCATCAGTAGTTATATTAGAGATATTATAGTACAGAAAGACGAAAAATAACTGAATCAGAATCTCTGGTTTTTTTCCACATTCTCATCAACCAACTGACCTTCCTCTAATAACAAGGGTCTCACCCTTCTAGCTTCATTTTTTTTACAGATAATCAATTCACCAGAATCAATTTGCAGTTACAGTTACATGTTGTTAAAGGACAGTAGGGGGATGGCCCTCACAATCAAAGAGATAGATCTAAAGTATAGGTGATTTAGAAAGAATTGCACAATTTTAAAACCCTGAAGTATGATAAATCTGTCCCTAAGACTTTCAAGTTGCATTTTACAGAAGTGTTCAATTAACCATGGAGTAATAAAATGAGTGAACAAGTATGCTATGCATATTATCCCTGTAAAGGGAAAAGGATAATGCACAGTGTTTTGTGTAGGTGAAATAAATTGTCCAGTGTCTAATTATGAAAGAAATTAATTATATGTTAATAGTTTATGCTTGTATTACAAGGCATTGTGGAAACTGAGCTAATCAATAGCACAACCAAGTGCTTGGTTTTGTTTTATTCTGTGACCACAGTTTCTCTGAGGGCACAAACTAATTAGACAGAATAGTGATATGTTCCTAAGTCATTAAACACACCGTAGGCAAAAAAATTTTTAATTTCTTCTGTTGAAGAACTGAAAGGAAAAGCAAAGGGAAGGGTGCTTAACTAAGCGATCGAGGGTAAAGTTACCATATGCTATGTATCTCAGATAAAACATGATAACAACTCCCTGAACAAAATAGCTAATTTCTTCAAAAATAGTAAGTAGATTGGGGCATATTTATCAAGACTTGAATTTCGAAGTGAACAAACTTTGAAATTCAAGCAACCGAATTGTTGGTCGATTAGTTCCATTTTCGAATGAATTTGAATTGTTCAAATCGAACAATTAGCGCATATGATCGAATTTGATTCGAAGTATTTGCCCCAAAAAAACTTTGACTTCTTAAAGTCCACCAAAAGACTCCATATAGGTTATAGGAGGTCCCCCATAGGCTAAAACAGCAATTTGGCAGATTTAAGATGAAAACTTTTTTTAAAGAAACAGTGAATGATAATTTCGAATTTATTCGAATTTAATTCTTTTCAGTTGGAATTTAATTTTATTGATTCAAATCGAATAATTTATTTTTTTTAATGAAGTACCCAAAAAATACTTTGAAATACAAATTCTTTTAAATTAGAATTTATTCGAATTCTCACTTCGACCTTTGATAAATCTGCCCCCCCTATGTTTACTATCTGTTGTTTGAATATGAAGCCTGTGGCAATTGGCTGTTGCTTTATTAATGATTGACATAAAAGAGGCATTGTCTTATGCTATAAAGAAAGGGAGACACAGTGATTGGAAGCTCCCCATAAGTTGGCCCATTTTGCATTTTTTTGTGATGTTAAAAAGCATATAACCAGAAGAATATATTATACTTATAAATATTAGCTTGATCATGATCAAGCAAGTCTACATATTGAATAGATATTTCACTGAAACATTCCATATTGGTCAGAATACCAGATAACCGCATAAACCTGATTATTGTAGTGCAGGGATAGTCACGGGCCAAGTAAAGGGTCTTCAGCAATGGTAGCATCATCTGTGAGTTGATAAATGCTCTTGGAAAAGGACTTTTAGTAAAGAATTGAGCTTAACTTTTATTAAACAAACAAATTATTTAACAGACTGGTTGATTTAAAAGAACTCTTTAAGACAGCTGGAAAGTGTTTTTTGTATACTAGTTAGCCAGAGAGGCCATGTGTATCCTCATTTGCATGTTTTGTATTATAGGTGGCTTATAGTATTATGGTGAACAATAATCCTGTTTGTAGAAGTTCAGTATATGTTCAGAATTTATTACAGGTATGGGATCCATTAAGTTACATTATCCAGAAAGCTCCAAAAAACATATTTTTGTCTGTAATAATAAAACAGTATCTTCTACTTGATCCCAAATAAGATACAAGTAATCCTTTTTGAAGGTGAAACAATCCTATTGTTTGAATAATTTTTTTGGAACATTAAAGTAGAGAAATCCAATTATGGAACTAACCCTTACCCAGAAAACCCCACACATTCTGGATAACAAGTGCCATGTCTGTATTTAAGAAAAATGTCTACTGCTTTTTGAGAATCAGAGAGAAAAGAAGTTCTGTTGAAGGCTAAATTTGTTATTGAAGGCCCACTTTTATAGGACTAGTCCTCTTTACTGTTTGGTACTGCCATTTTCATGGACCAAATGTGGGTAAATGAAATAAAAAAGTAGTATACAACATTGTTGGATTGCTTATCCATAGGGTTCAGTGAGATGAGAGATGTGCAACAATTGTGTCAATTTCATAACTTTTACATTTGTAGTTGCAGTTGCAACTACACAATTTTCATCAATATTTACTGTATGTATAGATGTTTTGTTTGCTTTTTGAGAAAGATATAGCCATTTCTATGATTATGCAAGGCAATTGATTTCTTGCAACCTGTGTGCATGTGCTTTATGGCAGCAACTCTGGATATACAGTGAGTACAAGAGCAAGTGTCGCACATGGCACAAGGATAAATGAATTATTATTATTCTAAAACATTACATGTATGTAATTAAGTACTAAAAATGAAAATGATAAAATAGAACCATTTGGACAGGGCCAAACAAATGATCGAATTTGAGAATAAATCTGCCTGATGAATACTTAGTTATTTTTATTTATAAGATGTATTTTTTTTTATATTTAGATATTCCAATTAATTTTGAAAAGCATGTTTCAATATATCTTGAAATGAAAATAGTACTGACCTGCTAATTTGTAATGTGCATTTTTAGGTTTTCTTTCATTTAAGAAACAAAAGAAGAAATATTATAGTGCCTTGTTAAATTACTAAAAACAGCTAAATAAAGCTAGACTTTCATCTTCTCCTATAAATTATGCAAAACAGTAAAGAGTGGTGGATTCTGTTCCAGGAGGTGTGTGTAGTGATGTTTGATGTTTCGAAAAGAAAACAGAAAATTATTTTTTTCCCTGATGTATTTCAAAAAATAACTTGCTGTTCTTATTTTACTTAGAATCAATTAGAATTGAAAATCTTGTTCACACCTTTCAATAAACATTCAGGAGTCACTTTTCCATTAAAGCCAGTGCTAGCAATAAGAAAATAAAATTTAAGTTCTTATCACAAAGCTGTGTTTGTTGCGAGTTGGCAGAGGATCTGTTTTTTTTTGCCTTTAATAACAGAATTGGTGATTCTCTATTCCGTGCACCATCTTAGTGTCCAATCAATAACATGTGGCAGAAAAATATCCTTGTAAACAGTGACTATAATTTTCTGATGTAAAATGTTGTACTGAACTCAAACAGCAAAATCCTTATGGACCCACTGCATGTCATGTTATACATATTATTTCTAGCAGTAGGGCTTTGTTAAGTTGAATATACCTGTGTGTGAACAATGTGAACTGTTTCTTCCAAAAAAAAACTCTTCCTCACAATGACGAAATGACAGTTGAACTCTTTTTGGGACGGTTTAGATTAGTCATTCCCAAATATCTTTTGCCTGTCATCGGGTTGTTAATTTTACCTATGCATTCAAAATAAGACTTCTCCCTTGTAAGCATAGAATATGTACCCACTAGAGGCCATTGCTTTGTGGGTATATAAGGAAGCTGTTACTGTTTTAATGGATACTTTGTCAGCTTGATAAAGGACCAGCAAGATCCAAAACATTGCTGTGCCATATCAGAAATAAAGGAAATTGTAATATTACCATGTGGAAGTGCTGCAATCTCTATGGATTTGGGATGAAAGGCATGTGAAAGTGAACACATTATGCTGTGTGCACCTCTTAAAAATGTATTTTTATCACTAAGGTCATGGATATTAGATTTTTTGTTCTATAAGTATAAATGTAACCATATTGCAGCCATTTAAAAGAAAAAAGACTTTTGCACAATGTAATTAAGACCCTGGCTACAATCCATGTCACTGGATGGAGCTGTGCAGTTTGACCAGTATATACTTTAGGCTAGTATGAGTGTGGGAGTTGTCCCTTTAGCAATGTGAAGATATTACTTTTGAAATACAATTAAGAAATCAACAAAGTAATGGGAGGCTAAACCAGACTTCAAACATGGTTCTAAATATTATCAACACCCTCTGCTGCATAAGGGTGTTGGCAGACCAAGAGATTTGCTATACTTGTGAAGGTCTGAACAATTTTGGAGATTCTGTTGCACTGCTTTATTGAATTGAATTATTTAGTCTGCATTAGTCATTAGTCAGTTAAAAAATATAATTTCTCTTAAGTTTTAAGGTTGTTTGAATAAAAGCCTGCTTTTTGTAAGCTTTGGATTAAGGTCTATTTATTACTGTGTGCAAACCATTGTCTCTTTTGAACCCTTTTTTGAAAAGAAAGGACAGTGATGACACAATGAAAACTGAAAGCACTAAATTACTATACTTAGCATGCTACAGTATAATATTGCTTAGACAAGCAGTAAAATAATGTATTTCCATTGTTCTGCAGATTGCCAGATAAGTCTTCCACCATTTTATATTCTTTAAATATTGTGGTAGAGTGACTAGAAAAAGGTGGAAAAGGTCACTCTAGCCTTTAATTTCTCACCAGGAACTAAGAGAGGCTCCAGGAAGGGAGTTGTCTTTAAACAGAGAATGGAATGGAAGCTGTCCTGTGGAAAGGCTATTTAAAGTTAATTAGAATGGGAAAGTGTGTCTCTCAGCAGCGCACGGCAGGTAGTGAGACCTGGCTGTGTAGAGAACTCCCAGAGCAGCTGGGAGTGCCCCCTGATACTGCACTAAGCAGAGGGAGCATGTGACCCTGACAAAGTTGTGACTCTCAGAGACAGTCTTGCTAAGAGACTGAGGAAGCCAGGAGGCTAAACACTACCAGGAAGGAGTCCTGTGAGTACAGGGGTGAACCACAACATTGCTTTGTTTGCTGGTAGTCCACAAGGGACCCAGTCTAATCAGGTACTGCTTCAAAGTAAAGGTAGCCCAGTGGGCTAGGGTTTATTTTATGCTTTGTTTGTATGATACAATGGTCACCCCTGTGTCTGTAATACTTCAGTCTACAATTTTAGTATAGGTATTGTATATATGTGAGTGTATAGATAGGTATGTTTAAGTATGTATTTATATATATATATATATAGACATATATATAGATAGATAGATCTAAACACAAAGATAGGCAGCACTCACTTGTATCAAAAATGGTGTATTAAGTATAAAACGTCAGGCTACGTTTTGGACATGCATCGTGCCCTTTGTCAAGCCAACAAAAAGTGACAACTTGACAAAGGGCATGAAAGGACATTTTGCTGCCACAAATGCTTGTTTGAATGAAAGGAGAGTGCTGATACCGTAAGTTGTTGTATATATAAATATGCACTCATTTGGATGGGGTTGAACTTGATTGACTTTGGTCTTTTTTATCCTATGTAACTATGTAAATAATAATAATAATAATAATAAACACAGAAAATGCAGTCATTTTTACAGTACTTAAGTACTTATATCAACTGAAATATCAAGGTTACAATGACAGCAAAAATATAATTAATTTGGAGAAGTTGTCAACTTTGTTCAATTAAAAATTTTGTAATTTGTAGAATTCCTTTTTCATACCCAGTCAAATATTTCATAATTTTTTGCAATTTATATGATTTACACAGATTTACATATAGTAAAACCTATATTTTATAGGCCTCAGTGGAATTATTTATGCAGAAGTGGCAGCTACACTAATTAATTTTATGCACTTGAACACCATCTACAAATACTTTGCTTCCTATAAAAGCAGCATGGTGTAAAACTAAAATTACAAGACAAGTTCTCCTTTATAAAATGGGGAAAGGTAGATGCTAAACTGCACAAAAATGGTGCCATGTTTTTGCCAACAATGCATTTTGTTTTCCACCAGCTTGCAATGCAAGAGTAATGGCAGATTGGGGGATTCTGTTGGATGGGGGAAAACTTTAGAAACTGATCCCATTTAAAAATAACCATTTTTGGAAATAGAAGTTGTAACCCCTTTTTGGCTGATTTAGACCAAAACCAACTAGCGATGATAGAGCATGGGCTACATGCGACCCCCTTTCACCAGGTAGGGCTTTCGCTAAGGGGAAAATACACGTGCTGTAACTCTATACTGCAAGATATGTGAAATAACAGTTGTTGGACGCCAGGGGTTCTTTGCAAAAAGGTAGAACAGGCTTTATTTACATACAAAGCGCCACAGGGTTGATCATACTCACAACTGAGGTAGATATATCATATGCCAGGTACATTCAGAGGTGTAGCAGATACAGCAAGGAAAGACACCATGGTAGGAATAGCAAGTTGGAGTTGATAGGATCACCTTCCAGGATGTCAGTACCTCATGTGGACTGGATCCCTACAGCAGACGTGGATTAGGGTTAAGAAAACTGCGTGAAGTCCCTTGTCAGTACTGTGGTCCCTACACTACAGGCAAAGTAGAGCCTGGGGGAGAGCTACTCCCTTATAGCCTCCTTGGTGGAGCTTGAGCTGCTCTTGCTAGCTTTCCTCTCTAAATCACTTCCACTAGAAAGTGCTATAAAGAGATATAACCTATACACTGGCTTCACCTCATTCACAGGGTCCCTGTACCCCAACTTCTCTAAAGGGGTTGTCCCTTTAGGGCCTAACTCTTCTGGGGCCTTGTTGAATCCAGGCTCAGTGGATCATCTGCCCAGGTCAACTGCTGCAGGCCAAAGAGGCCCTCTCTGCAAGCACTTTTGTTACAGCACTGCAGGGAGTGGTCACAACCTACAACCAATAGAATGATACAAATACGTTACATGGGATTTAACCCAGCAACAGGGAAAAGGAAGGAAAAGGAAAAGGAAGGCACTAGGCTGGGAATTAAGCCATAAGGGCCATTACACTTATGGGTCCCTACAAAGTATTGGGAAGTATTTAATAGATTAGCTCAATTTCTTTGTATTTACTTATTAAAGGAACGGTAACACCAAAGTGTTTGAAAGGAATGAAAATATAATGTACTCTTTCTCTGTACTGGTACAACTGGAGTATTTGATTCAGAAACTTTACTATAGTTTGTATAAACAAGCTGCCATGGGGGCAGCCATTCAAAGATGAAAAAGTAGAAAAGGCACAGGATACACAGCAGATAAAAACTGAACTCTGTAGTATACCCCGGGATTCTTGAGAACGTATTTATCTACTGTATATCCTGTGCTTAAATGGCTGCCCCATGACTACACAGCAGATTATTTATATAAACTATAGTTGTTTTTCTGAAGCAAACACATTAGCTTTACCAGTGCAGGGCAACATTATATTATATTGTCATTATTTTCAAATACTTTTTGGTGTTACTGTTCCTTTAAGTAAGTGCTTGCCTGATTCTTGGGTTTCATCATTATCTCGCTGGAGCAGGCGGTCCCTAACCTATGATGGAGTTATTGTATTTGAATCATTTACCTGTGTTTGTGCTTCTATAAAGAATAAGTTGTTTGAAAGGAAATGTTTGCCCCTCTAAAGCAGAAGTCAGAAAATAGCTGCATAATAAATCACCTGTAATTGCTATTAAAGTATGAAGTTACAATACAGTATTTTTTTTTTTTGGTTTGTAATTGCCAATGCAAAAAAAAGTATATTAATTGTGCTGCAGGATAGGAAACATTTGTAATAATGAAAGCAAAATGCCTTGCATTTTGTGCAGTGCAAGCAATATTAATTAAAAAGAATGAAATATATAAAAGTTCTTCAATGATTTATGTATGCTATAAAATGCTGTTTTAGGTGACTAATAGCATGTGTCTAACTGGTCTCTGTGGGAGTTGTGCACAGCATGATCTTGGACATAAACTGTGAAACCTTTTGTAAAATGCATATTCAGTCTCTTAGGTTAAAGACTGTGACAATAGAAACAGAATATTCAATTAGCTTGCCTCTAAGGAGATGGATCCATGCTTTCATTAAGCCATCCCAGGTAGTGATTGCACTTTACAGGTTAATATTACTCTTTCATCAGACATTGCATCACAAGTCAATGTAATTCTCTGAATTATGGAAAACATATGGTAAAATTGGGTATCGAAATGGATAACGTTGTTTACTTTAGTCATCAAAGCTTTACAGGGATTTGATTAATAGAATATGTAACCATTTATTTCTACAAATACAGCAAAGTCCCCCTAATATATAACATTTAATACTGTTAACATTTCAAGGCAAAGTAAATATACTGAGTTCAGTGATCAAACTAAATTTAGAGTCATGCTTATCAAGTGGAGGAAGTTTGGAAGAATGGTGTATTTCCACAGAAGTGGCTTTCCCTGAGCAGCATATACAGCATTGGAGGCTTCTCTTGCTACAGCTTAACTAAGTGTTCCTGATTAAAAAATAAGTAAGCATTGTGATGGCAGCATGTCAATATCTGAGGATATAAAGTTGCTACAGAACCAAGGCTGAAGTTCAGATCATGCAGGGGAGTCTATGGAGACCTGTTGAAGAGGAACCACATCAACATGTCAAATCAATCTGTGTCTGGTAAAAAGACATCATGTGTATTTCTAATAATCAACAATGTGCAATCGCACGTGGATTTCACTTGTGCCCAGCTTTAAAGAGTTGAAAAAGCAGCCTTAGCACCAGTAAGAAAGAATTCTGCACACCATTGTATTTACCAAGGCAATGCACATTAATCTAAATCCATGTAATGAAAAATCCCATTATTCTATAACACAAGCTGATGTACCAGTTCAAGCCTTTAGCACTAGACAGATAATCTTCTCATGCTGCACGGTAGATTAATCATCAATAAATGAATGGAAGAGTGGAAGCAAGACTTCAGTTTTACCTCTACATCGGTCAATATTTATTAGTGTTTTAAATGTAAGCTGAAAAATACATTTGTTTTTTCCAGTAGCAACTCAGTAATTCAGATCGTACTGTAGAGCTTCAAAACTCTAATCTGATACATTAGTTAGCACATTGCTTAAGTAATGCATCATATGTTAACAGTTATAAAGTCAGCAACTACGCTTACTGAATTTACATAAGAGAGCTGAAAACAAAACAAATTAATTTTTAAAGCCTAAATTAGGAGAGATGTAAAAAATTAAGAATGAAATGCCAAAATCAATATTGAGAACGTTTGGATAGATAAGCTAACCAAACCAAGGCAAATCAACCCCTATTTTTTAGTGTTTAAATATATTTTGTATTAAAGATATACACACACACACCTGGCTATTCTTTGCAGTTGACCCCAGTGCTGCAGAGTTTAGGAGGACGGCACTTGCACCATACATCTGCATTAGAAAAACTCCAGCACTCTGTTAGAATGCTTAACAGGTATTTACCCTGTATTTAATTGTGCTAACCCAAACAACAACATTTCAGGGATGGGCCCCTTCATTGGGTTGTTGTTTTTTTTTACCAGTAAACACTTTATGCTATGTGCTGAAGTTTTTTCAATATATTTAGTAAATTGAAAATCAGTTGCAAATTCTGTTATTAGTGCAGTTTTTATCCTTGGTGTATTACTCTTTTAAATGAGATATACATACAATGTTGTGTTCAGGTATACAGGTACTATGTTTTAGAATCAAACATTCAGCATTTTTTATGTCTACATTTGAATCTCAAGAAAAAATGTGTATAATAAAATAAACTCAAGTTGCTTTAATACATTGCATGAATAAGATTTGACAGAATGAAATTCCCCAGAAGATATACAGTACAGCATGTGACACGAGTGTAAGGTTTAGCTGATAAAAGTTCAAATAGAGAGAAAAATCCACAAAAATCCATAAAAAATACTAAATAAATACATTCATACTTTTGCATGTTTATTGGGAAATGTATTGTTTTGCTAGATTTCTCAGTTATTTCAACAGGTATTACCAATGCAGCTTGTGAATTAAAATGTGATGCAGAAAAATATTGTGGTTCAGTTATTTCTCAGGGACCGTGTCTGGGCCAGGGCCCGCCAGGTTTTTTCCTGGTGTCCCACCAGCCCAGTCCAACTGTCTGTGTATCTGACTTTTCCCCAGTAGCTCCCCATCTTCTTTTCTGCTGATTCACTGGACATGCTCTGTGCTGCTGTCACTTACTGAGCTTAGGGGCCAAATCAAAATATAATGTATATACAGGTATGGGACCTGTTATCCAGAATACTCAAGACCTGGGGCTTTCCAGATAATGGATCTTACCATAATTTCATTAATACAGAGAAGAAGGAAATCATTTTAAAAAAATTGGATTATTTGGATAAAATGAAGTCTGTTGGATGCAGCCTTTCCGTAATTAAGAGCTTTCCATATAACAGATCCCATACCTGTATAAGTAAATACAGTAAGGGGCAGATTTACTATGGGCCAAATTTTCGAGGTAAAAAAACTTCTAAATTCGACCCTCGAAGTTTTTTTAAACGGCTCTTTCGATCAAAAATGGACCTATTTCAATCGAATAGATCAATTTTCGAACAAATAAAACGTTCGAACTATTCGAACGATTCTCCACAAAATCCTTTGAATTCTTGGAACTTAGAACATTTTTCATGACAGGTTTTATGAGGTCCCTCATAGGCTAAAATGGCAATTCAACAGCTTTAAGCTGGCGAATAGTCGAAGTCGAAGGATTTTTAAAGGACAAGTACTTTGAAAGTCGACTTGTCACGGTTGGCACCCTAATTCCGAACTGATGCTAAGCACCCTGTTTTCAGCTCTTGCTTCCACCTATAACAGCCACCTTTCACCTTGGGAATGCCACCAAGTCTAATTAAGAGAGGTGCAAGCACAAGGGCACAATGGTAAATTCAAAGTCTTTGGGCAGAAGGTCGCGGTACAAGGCTTTAGGCAAAAGAGTAGTCAGATCAGGCTGAGTCAGGGCAGGCAGAGCACAAACGGAGTCAGGCAGGCAAGGGTCAAACCAGGAGATCAATCAGAAGGGACAAGGATACAGAAGATTCAATTTACCAGGCAGGGTCACAGAAGTCAGGATAGTCAATACAGGCAGGGGTCAAAACCGGAATCAGATCACAGAATTCAAAGGAACAATAGCACAGAGGCACATGGAACTTCACAAGGAATAAAGCTATAATGGGCAAAGTTCTTCAGACAGAATGCGCTATTTTTAGTGTTTGACTTTCCGCGCCGGTACGTGCTGATGTAAACACGCAAGCATGCATGCACATGTAAAAAGGGCAGAGGCTTCCCCTCCGCACCACTAGGCCACCAGGGTGAAGTAGCCCAAAATTACTTCGAAATTCCAATTTTCACTTTGACCTTTAGTAAATGTGCCCCTAAATGTCAAAATACAGAGCTGATAGTAATTCAGATTTACATTACATGGCAGATCAGATTTATTATCCTTCTTGCACCACATGATGCCCCTAAAACATTTTTATTTAGGTATTTATAACTACTCTTATGCTGTCAGTGAACACATTTATGCACATTTGAAAGTGCTCCAGTGGTGAACACGTAATTTTTTTAATATCATATGAGATACTAAAGTGATACTAACACTGAAAAACTACTGTAAATTAAAAGATACCTATAGGTCATGTTGATCAGGTTTGCTTTTGTAAGTGAGATAGTATAAAATTCTGTGTATGCAGATTACCCTGGGAGCCCCCCTGACTCCCAGGGGAATAGATTCTGTTTTCAAGCTAGCCATGGTAATTAGTACCTTGACCTTAAGGAAGAATCATGGTTATATGAGCAGTTATTTGTTTTTCTTTGCCATGAAGAGATATAGCTATGCTCTTGCCATGTTAATACCCTTTTATGCCATACATTATTATGTCATAGGTTCCCAAGTTTAAAAAAATTCTGTGATTTATTTGTGTGGAGCTTTGAATCTTTATGAGTTCATGTTAGGACTTGCAAACACCGGACTTTGTACTGCATTACCTGTGCACTTACCTCTTGTGCAATTGGAGGTCCCTAGTCTTGTGTTGTTCTTTATTCTTGTTCCTGGTATACTCCTGTCTTCTTCTTTATCTCTTCACCCATCTCGTTATCCCCATCTGTTTCTCATAATCCAATCCTAATCCTTTATAAGTCTGCCACTTACCTCTGTCCAGCACTTGGTCATTAAGCTGTTCCTGTGACGGTGTTGCTGTTTTTCATATTGTCTGATCCTGTACCAAGTTCCTGTTACCTGCTCTGTTCCTGATTCCAAGTCCTGTTATAGTTATTGCCTAGTTCCTGTACCCTTGTGTCCCTCCTTGCCTGCTTTTTGATTCTGAAGAGTGGCCTATCCCTCAACTTTGAGGTCTTTCTGACTATCCCAAGGCCTCTCCCAGACCTGGGCCACCACAAGGTTAGCACCCAGCACACACAGTTTACCATTAGAGACAAATGTATCTATATCTGGACACTCAGCCTAATTTATCTCACTTTTCCAAACACTGCCTTTCTCCGGGTAAATGCAAAGTTGGTCAAAGCCATAGACGGCCACCTTGCTCTCTTCACATGTGCTTGTGCAAAGGAGTGTGTGTGGTGCAGTTCTGCAAGGAGCACTGGAGTATGAGGGCACCTTTGCACCCTAGACTCGAGCCTCTACTTCCTAGCCCTAGTTCTGGTCCTGGCCTTTCTCCAAGCACAGTCTGCTTTCTCACAGGCCACTCTGTCTCCCACTTTCAGGCTCCATACAGGTCCTGTGTCACTCTCCAACGCCCCCTCATACACACCCAATTTGCCAGACCATCTCACATCCACTAGGATTTGTTGGTTCTTTAAAGCAGTAGATGTAGTAGGTTCTAGCAAATGCCAGAGGGGCTGCAATAAGAAGTCATAAGAAGTAATTATTTACTATTTATTGGATCTATTGGTATTAAAATGCTAGGGACTATTTTGAATTGCAGTCCAGACCTGCTTGAAAGGGGAGAGTCAACCATAATCCATTCCTGCCAGTTAACACCTTTTTGACACAAATGAATAACTTATTATTTCAGTATTCTTATTGACCAGACAGAGTTTCTCATTTCAATTTCCAGTGAAATTATTTGCTTTTTATGACTCATATCAAGCCATTAATCTGTTTAGTAAACCCAAGAACCCAAAAAAGATGTTCAGAAAGAGTTCCTGTCTATCAGTAAAAATCTGCAAAGTCATTATTAGGCTATGCTAGCTTTGAAGAAAAACTATTAGTTAGTTGAAACTTAACCCTTTGCTCCTTGCTCCAATTCTGATTCTAGTTTTAGAGGTTTACATTTACAGGAAAAACAATAAAACAGGAAGTCATGTAGAGTTACATATACTGCAGCTATTATATGCCTACGTAACACATGATGACATTTAGAAAGCTTGTTACATTGCTAATTTGGACTGGCTTGGTGTAGCTTAAGTTGTGATCTTATCTTTGGATATTTGTAAAGCAATAGGACCTCAGAGACCTTAACCATTTTTCTGATTTTCTTTTCCCCATTGTCCCTCTTAGTACTGTGGTTAAAGCTACATTTGTAAAGATTATAGACATGTTTGTTGTAGCTTATAGTCATCAAAAACTATGAACAGCGCAAGGATGGTGTGAACACCAAGATGCAGACTTGTTAGAAGATGAAAAAAAACTTTGTTATTCTTGCTGTGGTTGTTCATGGCTTCTTTTACCGGATTTACACATGACCAATAGTACTGATACACTGTACTTTCTGAGGCATTACTGGAATTGTGATCCATACATTAATTAATCTTGATTAAAGCAATGAAACAGCCACTGAATTTAACACTCAAAATTATTTATGGCAGCTTTTTCATTTACTGAAATATCATTTACAACAAGATAAAAGCACAAATTATACCAAAGTCCTTTTGTATCTTTAAAATTCAAAAGTATTGTTCTAATTTTGTTTTTGGAAGGAACTTGGAACCCAGTGGGAAAAATGTGTTGACAGCATTTGTAAAATAAGTCTATGTAAATTTTCATGGGTTATATTTTAGTTAACAAAGTGGAGAATTGTGTTTCTGATGTACAAGGGAAAGATGAGAGATTGGCATGTAATTTAACAAATGAAGGCAGAAAAGGCAACAGTTCAGATCATTGCCTACTAAATGTTCTGGTTTCATCAGGTCCATCAGGGTGCTAAATAGAACAAAATGGCATGCGCCTGTTTTTGCACTCCAGATTCCCCATCATCTGCAAATGAAGACCTTTGTCTTTAAAAGTAGCAACAATACTCTGTTGAAAACCAAATTTTAATACAGTTAACACGGATGCCTATTTAGCACTGTTATGCTTCAATGTGGTTGTTTTGAGTGGAAAGTCTATACTGAAGACATGCTATATTTTTGTAGATGAAATGGAATACAATGCACTCATACATAATTCATTAATTTGGATTTCCTTCACTCACATATTAAAATGATTTGTAGACAATAGTGCCCTTCAGAATCTCCTTCCTTGCAATAAATGAGGGAAAGAGATTCAGAAGAAAGCAAATGAATCCCCAGTGACTTTCTCCAAGGTGTATTACCCAGTAGTAATGAGCTGTGTTGTATGTCCATGAAGGTTTATGTAGACAACACAAACTGCAGCCATTTAGTGAATGTGTTCCAAAAATTCAACGGTATCCATGTTAAGCAGACAAAAAGTTAACACTTTGGGGCTAATTTAATTTAACTTTGGACACCTTAAGTTCTCTAATTTCTTTCTGCCTTCCTATAGAAATGTTCTAATGGTGTATCCACCCGTTTAGAAATTGCAGACAGGGCATATATCATGATCTTTTACCACAGACCTTTAATACCACCACAAGATCAATATGTCTCTATTAAAAGCATTATATTCTTTACAACTCTGTAAATTTAGATGCCCAGATAGAATTAGGTAGCAGAGTGGAAGATAAAAGAAAGGTAAACAAAGGGAAAGAAGCAAGGACATGATCAAATACATCTAATTTTCTGTTCGGAGATGTTAAAGCTCATGAATAATCTATGCACTGTATTTATCAGGCATTTCATGTTCTTCTCACATACTCACAAATGTTTTGAAAGAGAAATACACCTTTTTTTCCAATGAATTGTGTTCTGTTTCAAGGTAAAAAATTTAGTTGTTTTATTTTTTACATTATTTGATTAATGATTTGACACATTAACGTTGATTCTCTCTGTATAATCGATTCTCTTGCTTGGCTTTACGTTTTGCTTGTTCTATAACTGCATTCATTAACTTACAACCACCCTCATCCCAATGGTGGCTTGCCAAATATGGTATATATGTATTATTAATGGTCAAATACACAATTTACGATTTCAGTCTTCCTATTATTCAGAAGCCCCAATGTTCTTCCTGTCTAGCTCTTCTAATTTCTACCTTTTACATAAATATGGTTAGGATAATTCACATCTGTCTCTATAAAGAAAAGTTTGTTTAGTTCCATCATAGCTGTTGTGTCATTGCAAACTCTTTAATGGCTTTTTGAGCTATTTATAGAGTAATTATGGATTACTAATCAAAACAAGTTCAAGTAGTTGTTTCTTATTGAAAAGTATATTGTTGAGTTTACCAGTTGTCAGTATTTCTTACTTCTTAACATTAACGGGCAAATTTATAATATTCGTGTGAGAGATTTGAAGTTCGATCAAATTCGTTCGAATACCGATTGTATGATTTTTTCGGATATTGGAATATGCAAATTTGCCCTCTTCGATCATCGAATACCGAATTATCGAATAGATCGAATGATCGAATATTTGATCATTCGATGATCAAAGGATTTAAAATTTTAAAATCCTTTGAATGCCTACTTCGCCAGATTGACCCTACCGAATACCAATAGAAGCCTATGGGAACCCCCCCATAGGCTTCTTTTGCAAAGACTTGCTCGAATACCATTCGTACAATCATTCAAACGATTTTCACCAAGATCCTTTGAGTTCTCAGAACTTTATTCGAATTTTAATTCGACCCTTTGTAAATCAGCCCCTAAGATGCAGGCTTCTGGTGAGAAATTTAATTTAAAGGAACAGTTCAGTGTAAAAATAAAAACTGGGTAAATAGATAGCTGTGCAAAATAAAAATGTTTCTAATATAGTTAGTTAGCCAAAAATATAATGTATAAAGGCTGGAGTGACTGGATGTCTAACAGAATAGCCAGAACACAATGTCCTGCTTTTCAGCTCTCTAACTCTGAGCTAGTCAGCTACTTGAAGGGGGGCAACCTGGGATATAACTGTTGAGTTTTCAATTTGTCCTTAACATGCAGGTCAGATTCAAAAGCAACAGTTATGACCCATGTGCCCCCTCCACCCCTTCAAGTCAATGATTAATTACTGCCTGGTAACCAATCATTGGAAATCAAGAAGTAGTGTTCTGGCTATTATGTTAGACATCCACTCACTCCAGCCTTTATACATTACATTTTTGGCTAACTAACTATATAAGAAACATGTTTTATTTTGCAAATTTTGTTTACCCATTTTTATTTTTATACTGAACAATTTAAGGTACTGTAAAAAGAAGGATGGTACCAGGTCAAGTAACCCATACTCCAATATAACTGCTGATACCTGTATGGGAGGTCTAGAGAGGCCCTGCCAGTAGATGCAAGTTGAACCATCAATGATTCAGCTCACAGCAAAACAAGCAGCATACCAAGTGAGTAGATAATGTAAGTAGGACTGATATAGTACATAATACATCTTGTGCTATAATTTCTTACTAACTCACAGGCCACCCTGATCGGTAAAATAAATGTATTTGGGGACCAAAGCTTGGCTGATGCCACATTAATTAATCTACCATTGTTTAGGAGTGATGTAGAATGTGTAAAGTCAATGGATTTTTGTATGTTTTTTCCAAACTACATAATTTGTCATGTTACCTTGTCTCAACACACATCCACATTTCTGTCTGTTAACTTCATAATGAACTATGATTGAGTAATGTAATGAAGAGTTTATACAAATTCCCAGGAAACCAATTTTTAATTTAGTTACCAGCAAGATTTTTCTCTACTGCAACCTTAGCATTTCTATCATATGGCATGTTGATACAAAATGTGACTTCTATTTAAAGAGGATAACATATATTTTTAATCCCCTCATACTTATTTACTAATGAATTTCATTCCTTCAGGTGCATTGTATCCCTGTCCTTGACTGTTACAAACTTCAAACTACAAACAGCTTTTGAGAAAGTTGTTGGTAGCTACGAAATGTGTCAAGCGTGTGGTCTTTGACGTGTTCCTGTGGTCTCCTTGATATTAATGAAATTAATAAAGGATTCTTTTTAAGAAACTCTGTCCCGCTGGTGCTCCATACTAAATACGTTTCTTGACTGTTACACACACAGTACAAAAGACACTCAAGATATTCCCAAGACTTGAAAAATAAAGAATATTAGAAGGTTTTGCAGAAGTCATTTTTATTTTTTTTAGCATGCCCCAGGTGAGCTATGGAGATTAATCAAGTTATTTCAGTATTTCAGCAATACCCTTTTTATTGCTAATAGCATTTACAGGAAAGAAAACATTTCAAGAGTGCCATTATACAGCACTGACACATTTGTAGCCAGTAATTAGCACACCAGCTGTTTCCTAGAATAATATGTTTTCTTTAGGGCCCTGAAATTTGCTTTTTCAAGTCTCTTACCTGGAGCAGTAGCAGATCAGCACAGAAAAGACTGCATCACATTCTGGTCTTTGTTAGCAGTGGAAGCCACACTGTGAAGCCAATAACTCTTTAATTTGTATTGTAGGTGACCTTTTCAGTTTGTGAATTAGAATGAAGCAGATAGTATTCTTATTGAATTTAACAAGGTATAGAATTACTTCCAGCTACATTATTCATTTATTAATGAGCTATTCACAGTAACCGAGCACTAGAAACCAATAACACATAAAATTCAGTAATTACAATTAAGCATTCACTTCTAGTGTTTATAGCTGAAAGTCACTTGTATATGATAATTGTTTACATTATAGTAACAGCTGAAGAAATATCTTGACAAAACATCAAGCTAGCACACATAGCTGTGATTTAAGTACATTTTCTCGGCTTTATTTTTTTTCGTGCAATTTGCGTTTATAAAAAAACAGTAATATAAATTAAATCCTGTATCATATCTAGTGTATGCAAATGCAGACTCAGCACAATGATTGCATTGAGTCTTTCAAGCTAAAAAAACACCTCAAATAATGTCTCTAAAAAAGTTTTCTTCTGGCGGCGCATGCATGGTGCCATCAGGTCCCAAAGGGCAAATAATCACTTACGTGGAGTCCCTGAGACAGAAGTGGATCTAGAGCAGTTAACGCTGAACCTCTTTACGACCCTACTCCCAGAGGCACCGCCGAATGAAGGACATTACTCTACAGCTACAGAAAGCACAGATCAAGTATATATGGGGTTTCCCCCTTTGAACTACACTGTACAATCAACAACCGAATATATTCCTTCAAAATAACAGAGAAGGCTCTACATGTGCTGCGGAAGGGCTCCTTTCTCCGACAACATCAGCAGGGAGTAACCCAAGACCTCAAAAAGAATGGCAATTAGTGATCACTCCACTCTCATTCCCTCACCCGGACCAGAATCTATGTATTCAAAGGCTCCCACCTGCTGACAGGGCGCAACCTGGATAGGTATATAATATACCCCATGTTTTAAGTATATGTACGGGACAAATTGGGACTGTATAAAAAGAGCCTGGGAATAAATGCTGCCAACACCTCACAGCCTTGTTGGTGACACTACAGAGGCCAGGATACTTGCCCCTTTGGGGCCTCCTTTCAGGAAACATGTTGTTCACTATATAGTTATAATGTTTTGCCTTATGTTTCATACATCTAATTTGAAGTTGAACTACTGTGTGAGCAAATATTTGTGGTACCTTGTGTCCCAAATGCATAATCTCTATCCATTGTTGTATGTGCATGCTTTTATATTACACCACTGTTTGAACAAACAATTTTCATATGTGTACAGCACAATGTTAACTACAACTTTCCTCCACTCCTGCCATCCATTAGCAAAAACAACCCACTGTACCTTTATGTTTACTTACAAGGGAACTGCAGTGTCAAGCAGTAACTTTCATATATTGCTTCTAGAAACATATCACTTCATCTCTAGATTTACCCATATGGGATATGTCATGATTAGCTATAATGGCCTACTAGGTAAACTTAAGAATGGCTTTAACAATAATCTCCCATAATGTAAAAGGGTTCAATTCTCCTAGGAAGCGTAGACAAGCTTTTCAGTGGTATGAATGTATACACACAGATGTTATTTGTTTGCAGAAAACCCAACATTTTTCATCGACAGTTCTTAGTACTTTTTTAGCATCTACTCTCAAAAAGAAACATAGAGGTGTGGTGATCTTAACAGAGACTAAAGCCACAAGAATAACCCAAAATGTTCTTAATACAACTCAATTTGTAGATACTTGGAAAGAAATGCACCCCAAATCACAAGGATATCATTTTTTTTCGGCCCCCCCACAAACAATATTCTAGAATTGATGCTATCTTGCTCAATGCTGCAATGGTACCCAATCTAACTGATGCTTTTAATAAGATATGCCCATGGTTGGACCATGACCTCACTCTAGCCAATATAAAGATCTAAGGCACTCACACCAAGACTACTATGTGGCACCTTAATAACCCCCAAGTAGTACAAGAGCTGAAACTGTCACTAATTATTTTAAGGAAAATGTAACAATGGATGTCACGCCAGACATTGTATGGGCTGTCCACAAGGCAACAATACAAGGTTATCTTATGCAGCATGCAGCAAGGTGAAAAAAACAAGAAAAGGAGAGGTATACCCATCTAGAAAATTCATTACATACCTTACAGACTAAACCTTCACGTTATTTAACAAACGTATTAAGGTGGTTAAGCAGGACTTTTTTAGCCAACCTACTAAAAACTAAATCACAGATCATTCAGATCCCTCATATTAAGACACCGTTAGGCACTATTATCTCTAACCCAGAAGGAATTAGGGATACATTTATACATTTATAGGAAATTGTATACACAAACACATAAGCACACATAGCAACCAATCACAATCACAATATACAGAACTTTCTCTCCCAGTACAAGTCCCTGCTACAAATTTATTGTTATTGCTATTTGTTGCTACTTATCTTTCTATTCACATCCTCTCCGCTTATTCCTGTCTATTCTTAAAATCAATCCATGGTTGCTAGGGTTATTTGGATCCTAGTAACCAGATTTTTGAAACTTCAGCTGCTAAAGAAAACTCTAAATAACCTAAAAACCACAAATAATAAACAATGAAAACCAATTTGTCTCAGGAAATCACTCTGTACATCATAGTAAAAGTTAATTTAAAGGTGAACAAATGCTTTGATAAGAACTTACCTTACCTAGGGTAGCAGCCTCACTCAATGTATGCAAATGGTGCAAATGTTAAAAACAGAGTATGAGTGAAAGACTAGCTTTCCTGAGGATAAAGAAAAAAAAAATTACGGTAGACCCAGGATACAACACCTTAATAAGAATGCACAGAAAAATGGCTAAGGAAAGCAAAATCTATGACATTCTACACCATTGAAACACGCCACCTTTGAAGGCTGTAAAAAGAGCTTTGAAAAAACTCTCTAGCAATCTCTAAATGTATGATTTATAAAGATATAGAACTAAAATACAAGATGAACAGACTAGATACATTAAACGTATTATTAATGTATAACCTGTTGGTTATTCTGAAATGTGCTAGTTTAAAAGGGATTCCAAAGGCACCAGCAAACATCTGCACACTCAATATTTTTTTAATGTTAGAATATGCCTAATGTAACCTTCTGCTGTGAAGGCATTTTTGGATACCCAAAAGTTAGGGTACACTATCATAGATTGCTTAACTAAAGTACAATTTGAACACATGGTAAGCATACAAACATGCTTGTAACTACTTATATGTAGCGATTGGTGAATTTATTCGCCAGGGGCGAATTCGCGGCGAATTCCCGCGATTCGCTTCTGGCGGATAAATTTGCGAAACACCAGCGAAATTTCGCCTGACGAAAATTTGCCGAAAAAACTACTTATATGTATATGCACCCAAAAGCCACCATGACTAAAAAGCTGCAATATTTCACAAGGGAATAGTAAGACAATGAGTAACCATGTGGCACAGCTAAGTCTATTGTACTGTACATTACATGCAACCTAACCACTTGGCTGAAGTTCTTGTTAATGTAGAAATTGCTGAGCATATGTAGCAGCTGAAGTAAACAGAAATACTGGGAAGGCAGCAAGCTTTACTCTGATTAGAACAGTCAGTTGCAATGTTATGGAAAACAAAGGAAACACTAGACTAATGTAGTGGAAAAGAAGAGCAATAATGTGGACATGTAAATGCAAGCAAATAGAAAAACATCTTATATTCTCTCACTGTCTGCAGCACTTTCGTAATTACACATTTCAGAAACTCTTAAGAAAAACTAATTTAAAATACATGGGAAACTTTGTTAGATGGTTATAGAATGTCTTTTCTGACTTTTTTGATGAGGAAATCAAGCAAGAACATAGGCACAAAACATAGCATTTCTCATTATGGGATTGTTGACTAAATACAGATTACATTACAAAAGTGGGGTATATAATGGGAACAAATGCAAGCTTTGTGACAATTTTCAGAGATTTCATAAAAAGTGTTATGTTTAGCATAGCTTTGCAGTTTGGTCGTCTGCAGTAGAAAGACATGTTAACCCATTTTAGATTTGTCAGAATTTGTACTTTAGGAAAATATATGGTTTTCTAGGGTCTCCATACTTTTAAGGGTTCTCATGGCACATAATACACATACCGGGTACTATTTTCACTTGGGGGTCTCTGTATGCCAGCTAGTTTGGTAAATATATTAATATCAGGCATCAACTGTTCTGTAAACCCCTGGCATTCATATTTAGGATGCCTTTTGCTGGTACGTTACAAAATGTGGGGTATATACAGTAATGGGGTAAAATGCAATCTCTGTGACCATTTTCAGAAATTTCATAAAAAAGCATTCTATTTAACAAAGCTTTGCAGTTTGGTAGTTTGCAGCAGAAAGACGTATTTACCCATTTTAGATTCAGAATGTGTACTTTCAGAAAATATATGGTTTTCTAGGGTCTCCATACTGTTAGGGGGTGTCATGGCACATAATACACATACCGGGTGCTTAGTATTTTAGTGTCACACGTGAAAATTCATATGCACTATTTGAATTTGGGGGTCTCTGAATGCCACATAGTTTGGTAAGTCTATCCATATTGGACATCAAACTGTTTAGTAGACCCTGTCATTCATATTTAGGATGTTTTATGCTAGTAGGCCACGAAATGTGGGCAACCTTTGTGACGATTTTCAGAAATTTTATAAAAATTGTTATGTTTAGCATAGCTTTGTAGTTTGGTAGTTTACAGTAAAAAGATATAATTACCTGCTTTAGATTTGTGAGAATGTGTACTTTTGGAAAAGTTATTGTTTCTAGGGTTTCCATACTGTTAGCATGTCTTATGGCACATAATACACATACTGGGTGCTTATATTGTAGCAGTCAGTGTGTCAGGCGTGAAAATTCATATGTACTATTTCCATTTGGGGTCTCTGTATGCCACATGGTTTGGTTTGCATATCAAGCATCAAACTATTCAGTAGACCCCTGGTGTTCATATTTAGGATGCTTTATGTTTGTAACTTAAGAAATGTGGGGTGTATATAATAGGTTATGATTTTCAGATTGTCATGATTTTAATGATTTGTGGGGGTCTCTATGCCAGATACTTTGGTATACCTATGCACAATAAGCATAAAACTGTTTGTATAACCGATGGCAATCATATTTATTTATTTCTGTTTCTTATGATACATAGGAGATATGATGCTGGAAAGTTGAAGCTTTGAGGCAATTTTCAAGTATTTCACCACAGCCAACAATTTTGGGAAAGCCTTGTGACTCCATAGTTTGGAGTACAAAGGCATGAGTACCCATTTTAGGTTTGGTAGAATGTTTACTTTCCAACTATATATGGTTTTGGTGGTTAAACATATTTTTCTGTGTTTTTAGCCCACAAAAAAATGCAGTCAATGCGTTGATTTTTCAATAGCTGAAGTGACCCACAGGGCTATTTGTATGCGTTGACTTCATTTTGGAGCCTCTAAATACGAAATATTTTGTTAAACGTTTGCATAATGGACATCAAACTGTTTGAAGGACCCCTGGTAATCATTCGTCATCATCATTTATTTATATAGCGCCGACAAGATATGCAGTGCTTTATCTTAGTTATAATAAACAGGAATGAATAGTGGAAAACAATCAAGGGTTTAGAGAGGTTAGGGTACAATTGAGACATTAGGGATTTTAGACACCATTTATTAGGTATTTATTTATAATACAGTAGCGATTGATTAATTAAGGTACATTGAATAAGCTTCTTTAAACAGGTGGGTCTTTAAGGAGCGTTTGGAAAGAATAAAATCAAATAAAATTTGGCAGGTTATGAAAGTTTGAACACATTTCATTTTTTTTGTGTTTCAAAGAGAAAGTTCCAGTAACAATCCAGGACTGCGGGCTGAGCTGTCAAAATTGGGACTGTCCCACTAAAAATGAGACAGTTGGGAGATATGCAGATATATAGGTGCAACCAGGGCCTGTAATATGCATTGTACCTTTTTGACCTGTAGCTTACACTTTCAGTTTTTCCTTTTAAAATCCCACTCATAAATGGAGGAGAACTTTTCTGTTTGGGGAGTCTTATTCTGTTGATACAACTACATTTCAATCTTCATGCACAATATTTCCCAGAACACATATAAATGTAATCAGTATCATATATTGCTGCCCCAAGAAAACTGTGCCAGTTTCATGAATAATGCCCAAAGAGTATAAGCCAGTAAATATTGTGCCAGATTCATATATATTGCCTCATAACATAGAAACGGTCTATTTCATTTCCCAAGAAAATATGACAGGATATATTCTGAGCCAATTATGTTGTACATGTATAACGCACACAAAACATATGGCAGGATAAGCCAAGTACCAATACATGTATAAATACTGTGCCAATAACTTTTATACTGTAGGTCCCCCTACATTATAGTCAATAGGTTTGAATTTCCTTTGTGATCGAGGACCACATTGGCTAGTTGATGTGGTCCTCATAACGTCGGCACCCAATGCCATTGCTGTAGTTAGATTGTTTGGCCTTAGGGACGAATGATCAGATTAGCCCAATATCACCCTACATTTGGTGGGCATATAGGGGAAGAGGTTGCCCAACGAGCAGATCTTATAGTGTATGGTCACCCTTACAAAAAAATTACCCAAATGTTTGCTTCCCACAAACTGAGCTTCATTTCAATATCTTCCTGCACTGCCTCTCTCTCATTTTGCTTTGAGCATTGATCACGTGACCAGGCAGCATTTTTGTTGCTGGAACAGCTCCATGCTTCGGGAGAGGTAGAAAGTGCAGTTCCTCCCCTCTTCCCTGTGTGCTGTGTAACAATTCATAACCCAGTGCAGACTTCTGAGACAGGTAGAAGAAGAACACCACATACTTGGTAATCCTGTGCTTTGTAACTATCAGGTTACCCTCTGAGTGCATTTGTAGTTGATTCTCCACCTCCTGCCTTCTTAAAGAATATCTTTCTCATTCAATGCTTTAAACAAATTTTTAGCCTTTTGGTTTGGGAAGGCTTAGCCATTCTAGTGTTGGCACCTATCCTGGACTGCTAGTTTTTTTAGGGGTCTGGTTCAAACATTCTGCCTTACGGCGATTAGTCAATCATTGATCGCCACGCCATCAGTCCCACCCCTGATGTCACCAGTACCACCCCTAATTGCCCCACCCCAACATCATTCTCCACTGCCAGTTTTCCATCCCCAGAAAATGTGGCAACCCAATCCTGCTTGCTTTTTAAAGTTTAAAAATTGGGCAAAATGTGGGCATGGCAGCATTGGAATGTCCTTAAAGTTATTGCTCTGCCCTCTAACATCATGGGGCCCTAATATTAGTGGAGAAATGTCAAGATTCATCATAATGTCAAATGATATTAACGGCCTCATATTTGATATTTCAGGAAGTTTCGATTGACATCAGTAAAAAGTAGCATGCATGGGTTCAGGCCTTTCTCTCCAAGATAAAACATTCTGTAACCATAAACTATTAGATTCAGGGTTTCTAATGCTTGTACAGTATTCTCCATATATACACATCTAAATAATGGCAGAATGATGTCCTAGAACTATACTCTCACATCTAGGGATGGGCGAATTTATTCGCCAGCCACAAATTCGCTGCGAATTCCCGTGATTCGCCACGACAAATAAATCCGTGAAACGCCCGCAAAAAAAAAGGCTGCCGAAAATTTGTCAAAACCAGACGCGCGACGCGCATCCAGAACTAAGAGGCGCGCGTCAAAAACGCTACGCACATCGTTTCGCAAATTTTTCAGCAAATCGAATCAGGATAGATTCGCCCATCACTACTCACATCCTAACTACATTATACAGTGAGATGCAGAGGTTACTGACACCCCCAATTCTTTAATTAGAATAAGAGTCAGTGGGAACATTAGCCTGAAATCTATGATATACAGTAAGAGGTAATGGTTCTGACACCCCAGCTTCCCCTTCCAAAAAGCAGGTTACCTTAAAGAACAAGTAAACCTTTTTTTTTCTATCTGTAAATTTGCTCTAAACAGCCCCCCAGATTAATGTACCTTAGTCCCTGCTGCAAGTCTGCTCTGGTTTCTGTGTTATCAGCAGCTTGTTTCCCCTTCTTCCTGGTGCAGAGTGAAGCCCCGCCCCTTTGCTTACTGAGCTGACCTTATCTCTTGGACTAGTCCTGGAGATCATTTGCATACTATGACATAGCAGAGACCAGTGTGTTTAGCACCTTTTGCTTGGGGAAACTAGCTTACTAATGCACACACTGGCTCCCTCTTCCTCTCTATTGTGGAACAGCAGCAAATGGACTGCTCAGTAAACTAAGGGGCTGGACTTCACTCTGCACCAGGAAGAAGGGGAAACAAGCTGCTGATAACACAGAAACCAGAGCAGACTTGCAGCAGGGACTAGGGTACATTAATCTGGGGGGCTGTTTAGAGCAAATTTACAGAAAGAAAAAGAAAAACATTTACTTTTCCTTTAATGCTTGAGTAGGTTTCAGCATCCTACAGGTTAAAATTAGCTCACATAACCTGCACTGATCAATATCAATCTATGCTGCCAAGCATCAGATGTCAGAATAGCAAGGAGCAGAATAGGAGGCAAAGCTCAGTTCTGTGTAATGAGAAGATAAGAATTGCATACTTAATCGAATGGATTTGTGTGCTGCTGTGTTGGCCATTTCTACAAACTATGATCATGCATAGTGAACTGAGATAGCTGTACACACACCATTATTAAAGCTAAAAACAATAACATTAATAGGCTAAAAATAACATTTTAAATGGTAGAATTATTATTTGCAAAGCACAGAGTATTATAGTATTTAAAACTATGCTATAAAAACTGGCATCATTCCTTTAGTTAAGATAACATTTTACATCTTGTAACAATCAAATATCCACTGTCCATCTTACACACTACACTTTATTTTGTTAATTTTAAAAAATAAAAATTAAAGCAATCATAATTGTCAAATGCAATTTGTAGGCTTGGAGCTCAAGTGTATATTTAACATTTAAATGGATTTTAATTTTTTTTTTTTTAAAAGGAGACTATTTCTTATTGATTGAACATCTACTTATTTATTAGTTACCAAGTATCAGGCTTAGGATAATCAATGACAAAAGTATTTTTCAAAAATAGAAAGCTTGCAGCCTAGTAAAACCTGGTAAAACCTTGCAAAAAAATCTTTGAAGTTTGTAGGGAAAAAAACATGAATGAGATATGATAAGGAATTCACTTTTTTCCATCATGCCAAGCTTATGCTTAGCAAGTAATGAATATATCCATTAGTGATATTTGAAGAAAAAAGATTCTGCAAGATTCTTATAGTGTCATCCTTTATCTTTTTATCAAAAAGTATTTTTCAAAACTGCTTTTTTCTCCTACATGTGTTTGCTTGCCCAGAAGTGACATAAGCCTCTGTATCCAATGTGAACATTGTCACCAACAAACGTGAGTATGTGTGTGTATATATATATATATATATATATATATATATATATATATATATATATATATATATTGTAAAATGTTCAGTGCTGGAGATTAATAAATAATCTGAAAAAAAAAAAGAATTTAATTACAGTATGTGGAAACAACAGGGTAAATGCTCAATGTCTAAACAAGATGATTTCTCAACAGAAATAGAAATCATTACTACTTGTATTAAATTATAGGAAAATAATTACTCAATGTGCTTTTAGTGGGAAATGTAATAAAATTAGCATAGAGCAAAACTTTGTGTATAAAAATTTGCCAGCTTTTATTGCATTGCAAATGTTAATTGTACATGGCAAAAAAAAGGCTTTGCGATTTCAAATTCTTATAACATCCACTGAGAAAGTTCGCAAAAGCAATTTGGTTGCAGACTTTGTGAGGAAGTCCGTAAGGTCTTTAATTCGTCAAAAATGGCACAAACATGGTCGCTAATGCAAGTGTCTTTACGTCCATTTCTTTACACTAGCGAAACATTTTACATTCCCTCTTAATCTCTTATCATTTGTATTACCATTGTAATATTTTAGAAAAACAAATTATTAACTTGCTAAAGAAATGCATTCTGCTTGTTTATAAAAAGTAACACAAAAGTCAAACCATTTAATATTCCATCTGAAAAATTTTAAAATTTGTATTGTATGAAGTGAAGACCCATTATGAATAAATATTTGCTCAATGGTATTATGTTTAGCAGTCCATCATATTGCCTTAAGCCTTCCAAGACAGATGTATTTACAATGGTATTAACAAGAGACATGGTAGAATAGACTCAGAGAAGAAGTTGCCTTCTGGGCACCCATCATATTAATGGGATGGAAAGCATGAACGGAAGCTCAGACATATGGAATGGAAATCAAATAATCTGAGTTTTCAGTTAAAATATGGCTAATAGCTGAACTATAGGATACCGATCAAGAAACTGGAAAAATATTTTAATGAGGTTTTTAAAAATGCAATCTTAAATTCAGAATTTGGTAGATGTTTGGAGTAAATATGTTACAGAGACTAAGGGGTAAATTTACAAAATTCACATGAAATGATCGAATACCAATCATACAAATTTTTCGTATATTCTGATTTGGCCTCTTCGATCATCGAATACCGAATTATCGAATATATCAAATAGATCGAATGATCGCATATTTGATCATTCGATCATTCGATGATCGAAGGAATCAAAATTTTTAAATTGTTCGAATGCCTACTTCGCCAGATTGAACCTACCAAATTGCAATAGAAGCCTATGGGAAACCCCCCATAGGCTTCTGAGACCAAGTCCTGCTCGAATACCATTCGATCGTTCGAATCGTACAAATTTTTCGGAGGCTCGAAGGAAATTTTACAATTTTTTCATGAAATCGAACGATCAGTATCCGATCGTACAAATTCGTCGAGAGATCGAATAGCGAGCAAAATGATAGCCTAAAACAATTCGATAAGCATTCGATGGTCCAATGCTTTTCGAATTTCGAGTAAGATCGAGGGAAGTTTGGGGAATAATAGTAAATTTACCCCTAAATGTAATCATTTTCTGAGAAAAGAATCATTAGCACATTTTACTGTTCACCTTGTACTAAGTGCAATTTTAAATGAGGCTACCAGGTTACTAGTACAGGCGCACCCAAGGCATAGTTATAAGTAGTGTGCATTGGGTTCACTGAAATAATTGTCACTTCAATGTATATGTATAATGTGTTTGATTGTTAAATGTCATAGCTTCATTTGACACAATTTCAATATGCTCTAAGGTGTTAATGCATTAGAATCTCATAAAACTTTATTTTAATAACTTACAGTACTGGGAACCCTGTGTTCAGTTCCAACCAGAGAATTATATAGATTGAGGTTCTATGTTTTCCTGTGCTTGAGTGGGTCACCTTTCTTTTCTGTTTTACACTGTAAAACATACAGGTTAGTTAAAAGGATGCTGACATGATTTTGATGGTGTATTTGTTTTTAATATCCTGTGTGATTTTACCAGTAAACTATTTTTTCAAAGAAATTCCTTTTTCTTCTTAAGTCTTATTAATGACACATAGGCAGCATTATCGATACACTCAATACGGAAGATTCTGTGCTTGTGGAACCAGCCGGCACTGAATCAAGGAAGTGTTTTCATGCAGCTACTACCTCAATTTCATCCTTATGACCCTGTCATACTCAACAGATCTCTTCCTCTATTCTCTGGCACTTACCACTAGGTGATACATGGATTCATATTCACTGCCTCTCATTGTAGCTGTTGTAATTGGGCTGTTGGAATGCTCTGCCTCTCCCTCTATAATTTGTTTGGGATGTGAGGATATTGTTCTTGGAAGCATATGTATGGCCTTTATTGTACAAGTAAAGGCTAATGACATGGCAGAGTAAACTCTGAAGTAGCCAAACAAATTAATACCTATTACGACTCCTTGTTCCTCAAGTGTACTGTATATACAGGGGAAAACTGAGTAAAGTTAGGTGTGCATCTTTTCATGCAGGGCTCCTAAGCTGCAACACCATCCAAAAATTAAAGAAATAAAAACAGTAGTGCACCCCTTCTCAATAAATGTATTTATTAGTCCATTACAAACACAAGCAGCTGCTGTGAAATAAAGCCTGATGCGTTTTGGGAACAGCCCTTAATCATAGGTCAAAACTATTGTTTATTAGTTCAATAAAAACACAAGTGGCTGCTGTGGAATAAAGTCTGACGTGTTTCTGAAACCCCTTTAATCATAGGCTATGGGGTAGATTTACTAAGGGTCGAATTTCGAGGGTTAATTAACCCTCTCTATTCTTTGTATTCATGTTAAATATTGTAGTTGACTGGGCTTTACCAGTGCTGCCTGAAATGTTTCCATAAAGGCACTTAAAGGCGTCTTATTTTTATTTACAGGTAATTGTTCTGCATTTAATTATCGGTCCTGTGACCCTACAGTGGGCATTTTATTTTGTAAAACTGTTATTATTTATCATCATCTATTCTTTGGCCCTACAGTGTACCTTTTTGCGAAGGAGCATATTAGTGATGGGCAAATTTATTCGCCTAGCTCAAATTTGTGGCGAATTCCCACAATTCACGGGCCAGCGAATAAATTTACGAAAGGCCCGTGAAAATTCACCTGCATCAATTTCCGATTTTCACAAGTTTTTTGTGAAATCGTTTGAAATTCACAAATTTATAGTGAAATCTTTCAAAATTCACGTATTTATAGTGAAATTGTTTGAAAATCACTAGTTTATAGTGAAAACGTTTGAATTTCACGAATTTATAGTGAAAACGTTTGAATTTCACAAATTTACTGAAATAGTTCAAAATTCACAAATTTATAGTGAAATAGTTCAAAATTCACGTATTTATAGTGAAATCGTTCGAAATTCACAAATTTATAGTGAAAACATTTGAATTTCACGAATTTAGTGAAATAGTTCGAAATTCACAAATTTATAGGGAAATTGTTTGAATTTACAAAATTATAGTGAAATCATTCGAAATTCATGAATTTATAATGAAAAAGTTCAAATTTCACAAATTTATCGTGAAAATGTTTGAATTTCATGAATTCTT
>CM044440.1:79099565-79109818 GCA_024363595.1 Xenopus borealis
ACTTAAGAAAATGTGTCATTTGGATGAAAGGAAGAATAACTAGGCCAAATGTTGGGTAAATGTTCATTTACCCAGCACTTATGTCTGGGGCATAGCTGCATTTCACAAGGTACAGACTACTAGCAGACAACAGGCAGAAGGCAAGTAAGGTCAAGACTCCTTTGAACTATGCTGAATAAACATTGAAATATTTTTTTAAATACACAAATAAAAAATTAAGACCAATTGAAAATTGTCTTAGAATATAGTTCACTGCATCTAACTTAAAGCTAACTCAAAGATGTACAACACCTTTAAAGACTAGAGAAACTTGATGTCTGTGGCCAACTACAGAACTTTGACCTGAATAGAGCAACAGTTCCTCCATCCCATCTAACTGCAAAACAGTATTAACTTTACCTTAAAAAAACCTTACCTGAAAAACTACAAATTATTAACCAAGCCTGTATGTTTTGTTAAATATGCCTACACTGTATATGCTTTCATAGATCAATCCTAGTCCAGTAATTTGCTAAATCCATTAGCATTCCTTGATGTAGATCATTTATTTTTATTTTGCAAAAATAAAAACAGTAGAGTTTTTAAGTTTTGTGAGAACCTGATATTAGCTTTGGTGTTTGGAAAACCAAATTGCACAGTAGTTTTTATTGAATTGTTTGCTCTAATTTCTGTGTTTAACTTGGTTCTCACTGAAGCATAATTACATGCCTTCAAGGATATTTTGAATTTCATTTTGGTTATCAAAATATTCAGTAGAGCAATTTAAGATTGATTTGTATTGTCTAGAAGAACATCATATATAATATTATAAAAACCAATGGTTTATTTCAGCTATGGCATTTCAGTTTAACCTAGTAACCTACTGTATTACGTTTTTAATAAATAATAATGAATACACTTTGAATTTTTATGATCATCCCTAATAGAGGATTTTGTGAGACCAATGAGTAGCCTAGGAGTTGTCCATGAAGCTAATACAGGTGTAGAATCTATTATTTGGAATACTTTGGACCAGGGTTCGGATTTGAGATCTTTCCATAATTTGAATCTCTATACATCTGCTAAAAAATGTTAAGCATTAAATAAACCCAATAGGATTGGTTTGCCACCAATATGGATTCATGCAGCTTAGTTGCCACCAATATGGATTCATGCAGCTTAGTTGCCACTAAGTGCAAGGTACAGGTGTGGGATCCATTTAGTGGAAAACCATTAGGTAGATTCATCAAAGAGTGAAGTTAAGAAGTTCCGCCACTAGAATGAAATTCCGCCACTCTCCATTAATTTCTATGGGAATTCTAAGGCGTATTCATCAAAGGGTGAACTTTCACTTCACGCATTGATGAATACACCTTACAAAATCCCATAGAAATGAATTGAGAGCTGCGGAATTTCCCTCTAGTGGCAGAACTTCACTCTTTGATGAATCTACCCCTTAATCTAATTACGGAAAGGCCAACTCCCATTAACTCCATCCAAATAATTCAAGATTTTAAAACTTATTTCCTTTTTCTCTGTAATAATAAAATGGTACCTTGTACTTAAACCAAACTAATATACAATTCATTCTTATTGGAGGCAAAATAATTCTGTTGCGTTTATTTAATGCTTAAATGCTTTTTTACTTGACTTAAGGTATAAAGATCCAAATTATGGAAAGATATGTTATCCAGAAAACTCTAGGTCCCACTTATTCTGGATAACAGGTCCCATACCTGTACTATTTTATTGTTACAGAAAAAATTATATAATTTGTACTAATTTTTATAACCAATTGTTAGATTAAAGCATCTCACAACAATTAGAACCAATTGTTTTAAATCCCAGCTCCCACTGTCACCAACACTTTTCAAATTACCTTGGCAACCAGGGACTGGTTTGAATGAGAGACTGGTATATGGATAGGAGAGAACCAGAATAGAAAAACAATTAATAGAAACTAATAATAACAATACCATTGTAGCCTCACAGAGCTACAGAGTTTTTTGGCTTTTCCATTTGAAAATGGAAACAGCCAGAAGAAGGAAAATAGTTAAATTAAATATAGAAAGTACAGAGTTCCTACAAATCTGGCCAAGATATACCCCAACGTTCCAGACACATGCTGGAGATGCAAACAAATAACAGGGACGCTGACTCACATCATGTGGGACTGCCCAAAGATACAGCCATATTGGTCAAAAATCATACAACTGTTGCCTAGATTCACAGATATGACCATCACAGAATCAGCAGCGTTCTTCTTACTTCACTACAACCCCATACCCACAATGCAATACAAGCAATCGCTTATACCTTCCCTGATCAATGTGGCGAAAGCATTAATACCCAAATATTGGAAAAAGAAACAAGCTCCATCGGTGAAAGAATGGATTACACAGATACAGGAAATAGTCCAGTTCGAAAGATACAAAGTCCCTAGACATAACCACACACAAGAAGCAAAGTTCAGGCAAAAATGGAATCTCTGGCTCCTCTTTATGGAATGGCTTTTTTCAGCCTTCTGCAAAATGCAACAGTTTCAATGGCTGCCATGGATTATTGGCCATGTCAAATTTTCCCTTGGTCCCTAAGCTCCTTAATAGACAGCAGCTCAGAGCACTTGCAGTGAATCAGCAGAAAAGAAGATGGGATCCACTGGAGCTTCTTCAGAGACACATATCTTAACTGCTAAAGGGCTGTGGTTGCCTTAGGCTGGTACAGAAGCCCAAAACTAATGTACAAAAAGTCAAGCATACTTCTTTGCTTAACTTAAATTAGTAAATGGATAGAAATTCCATATTTTATATTCTAGACTTATTGCACCAGCCTAAAGGTAGTAGTAATGTTGTCACAGGAGCTCACTGTTACTGATACTACAGGATTGATTATTAAATTCTTATGTTAATTGTATCAGTTTCAAAGCTGCCATGTACGATAATTTGTATAATTCATTAATGCATCTTACATTGTGATATTTATATTATGTATACAATATATTTTCAGGTTGACCCTAAGCTCAGTAAGTGATAGCAGCACAGAACAGGTGTGCTGCATCTGCAGCAAAAAAGATGAAGAGCTACTGGGGCATCTTTGGAGGTACAGATCTTACTTCTCATTGTCTGTGGTTGTTTTGGGCTGTCACAGAACCCCAATAAACACTTTCTGTCCTCTTTCTTTGGTTAATATTTAATTCTCCTTTAAGATTTTATTGTTTGCTTAGGTCAGTATCTGACCACTGCTCACAGAAGGGTTACAGAACTTCTGGACACTTTCTATAAAGCCTTTCTTGTCTGATCACTTGTAAGTACAATGACTTTAAGGGTAGTCTTGACACAAATTTTCACTTTAAAAGCTGTTGTCTTTGTGTTCATTTGTCCTTCCAGTGGGACCGTTGCATAAAAGAAAATAAATGAAATAAAACCCCTGGCTCTCTAAGCACTCTCTAAGCGTACAGATTTTTAAATCACTCTGGACAGCTTGTCCATTTACCAACACATCAAAAGAACAATCAAGTGTAACACAGTCAGAATAATCGCTTTGTTTTGTTCAGTTTAGGCCTTCTCAGTGCAGTACAGCTTCCTGACATAATGGAAAGCAATGAATTAGTGATTAGCTTAGGTTTGAAAGAACAGTGGCTTCATATGAAATTAATTTCCCTCAAAGCCTTCAACAGAGCTGCTGCAAAACCTGGATGGCCTGGGATCAGAATACTTATCCCTAGCTTATAGGGGTAAATTCATCAAAAAGTGAAGTTACACCACTAGAGTGAAATTCTGCCACTCTCAATTCATTTCTATGGGATTTTGAAATGCGTATTTATCAATGGATGAAAGTGAGATTTCACCCTTTGATAAATGCGCCTTTAAAAACCCCATAGAAACTAATGGAGAGTGGCGGTATTTCACTCTAGTGGCGGAACTTCACTCTTAACTTCACTTTGATAAATATACCCCATGGAGTGTATTAAAACCTGGAGCCATGTTTCTTGCTTGCCAGGATGAACCTGCTGGACCCCTGTAGTCTGGTTTAAAGCAACAACACCCCATTGAAACGGCCCTAACCCAACTAACTAATAAACTTTTAACAGCTAAAGCCAACAATAATTTCTCACTACTAATACTACTTTATCTCTGAGCTGCATTTGATACTGTGGATCCCCCTCTCCTCCCCCAGTCCCTCCATTCTCTTGGCCTGCATAACACTGCCCTGTACTGGTTCTCTTCGTACCTCACTAATCATTTCTTCAGTGTCTCCTACAATGGAGTAGGATCTTCTCCCCAACCTCTTTCTGTTAGGTTTCCTCAGGACTGTGTCCTGGTCCCCTTATAGTCCATAATGAACACTGCCACAAGACTCATAAACCTCAGCAACTGCTCCTACTCTGCAATGCCACACTTCTAATCCTTGTACTGGCTTCCACTACTTTTCACAATCAAATTAAAAAGCACATTCAAAGCACTTTACAACTCTGCCCCACCGTACATCTCTGAATTCACCTCTATATACTCACTAAACCACTTATTACACCCATGTGTTTTAGGTGTATAAACAAATTACATTTACAGTGCTGTACAATAGGCTCTCTATAAATACATCTTATTAATAATAATAAAAGATAATAATAAAAATAATAAACAGTGTACAATCTACAGCCCAGGGAGATTACCAGACTTGGATTTCCAATTTGGTGGCCCCTACAACACAGGGTTCTCATGCCCATCCATCCACCTGCTCTCCCTTGTGAAAGGGTTTGTTACACTTGCATGGCACATGCGCCACTAGGCATATGAAAGTGACCAACATAATTTTTAAAACTGTCTAACAGATAGCCATCAGTGTTGAAGGTTGAGTTCAATTTCACTTTCTTCTAGATCGTTTGGTTACTGTGGCCTTGGTGAATTATGAAGTACCACCTGCCACTAAATTTCACTTCCTTTAAGTTGTACATCCATGGTGTAGATATTTAAGATTCTGCCTAAAGGCAGTAACCTCTCATTACCCATTTTCAAATCATGCCACATATAAAACAGGCCGAATACCTACCTAGAGGTATAACTGACCACGCCCCCCTAGCAATTACCATCACTCTTGGGAGCTCTCAGAGGAGAGACCAGTGGGCACTAAACCCTATTTGGCTTACGATACTAGATAATAACAAGGAACACGAGGCCAAAATGAGGGAATTTTTTGAACATAATGATAATATGCCAAATGTTAATATTATGTGGGATGCCTTTAAAGCATACATAAGGGGGTACATGAATAAAGAAATTACCACGCATAAAAATCAGTCAAGGCAAGCAATAGCTGTGCTTGAGCAAGAGATATCAAGGATAGAATCACTGGTGACCTCCAACACCTCCCCCCAGCTTAGCACCAGCCTGAAACAGACACAAGATAAATATGCTCAGCTTTCCTGGGAAAAATCGCAATATAAACATATATTTGCAAAAGAAAAGATCTTAGAGCAAGGGGAAAAAACAGGGAGGTTACTAGCATTACTCACAAAAGAACAAACGCCCCCCCCCTACTATATCCAAACTCAAGACAGGGGAGAACAACACCACCACAGACCCTATAGAGATCCAACAAACCATGGTCAGATACTATACAGAGTTATACCATTCTGGACTACGCCCAGGAGGAGTAGAAGTAGATACCTTTTTGAGCAAAATACAAATACTCAAGTTAAGTATAGAGCTTAGAAACCACCTAGACCGACCTATAACAACGGAAGAAATTCTAGAGGCGATAGGCTCATTCCCAGTCGGGAAAACCTCAGGAGCTGATGGTATCCCAATTGAAATGTATAAAATACATGCAGGTCTTTTAGCCCCCTATCTCCAAAAAACATATCATTATGCCCTTGAGCAACAGCAACTCCCGGCATCTATGTATGATGCTACCATTATACTGTTGCCGAAAGCGGGCAACGATCCTACCTACCCAGAGTCATACCGTCCTATATCCCTCCTAAACGCCGACGTTAAAATCCTGGCGAAAGTGTTGGCGAGAAGGTTAGGACAAGTGATCACACAACCGGTTACAGAAGACCAAACAGGGTTTATTCCAGGTAAAACCACTGCACATAACATCAGAAGGCTTATGCTTAATCTTACCATTCCCCACTTAAACACAGGGCATAGGGCAATAGTTGCTCTGGATGTAGCAAAAGCCTTCGATACAGTGGAATCTCTGTTCCTCAGATGCAGCTGCTATAACAAATGTAACTCCCCTGCAAAGAAACACTCAGTTCACCTACCTAGGTGTTAAAGTAGCTTTACCAATACAATCTTATTTTTTTTTAATATTGCCCCCTTGCTGTCATGGGTAAGGCGCAAATTTCAATCTTGGGAACAGCTCCCACTGGGCCCTACAGTACAGATCATCAAAATGTCCATAGCACCAAAAATCCTATATCTGCTATGGCATGTGCCCACCAAAATACAAACCCCCTGCTTCACAGAATTGGCGGGCCTATTTAAGCAGTTTATATGAAATAGACTAGCCCTATCAATACTATGCAGACCAAAAGACCTAGGGGGTATGGCACTTCCCGATATGCAACTTTACTATCTGGCGGCACAGCTCTCCCAACTATGGACTCTAAAACATTCCTCACCCGAGGAAGCAATACACCAACTGTGGCAATCAATTTTACAAACTAAACTACCCCCATTTCACTTCATTACAACTACAGCACCAAAGAACACTAGCCCTCCTCACAACCCACTACTGATGTATCAAAAAAATATCCTTAACAGGGTCCATCATATCACAAATCATACAGGGCTGGACCCCCTAACACCCCTTTGGCATAACACCAAACTAACACCACTGTACAAGCAAGATCCCCCCAAACTATGGTTAGAAGCAGGGATATACACTATTGATCAGGTTTGGAAAGACCACGAGGGGATTCCATTTGCAACAATGAAAGAAAGGTATGCCATCCCTTCCTCCCAATGGCTAACTTACCATAAAATAATGGGAGCGGTATGTAAAGCTCTCAAACATAATAACTACAACTTAACTAGCACGCCTGTGTCTGAAGTGTTCGCACAAGAACACTTCATAAAATATCCTTATTCTACCAAGCGTTGCTAAGGGGAGCTTACCAGAACATACCTCTCAAGGCTAGATCTAAGTGGGAGAATTATGTTATTACACTGGCAGATGACCAATGGAATCAAATACTCCGATCCCCCCTAACAATTTCCCCCATATACAAATGTGGAATCCAGCAATTATACTTTGTGCACAGGGCCTATCACACCAGAACACTTCTTTACAAAATCAGTCCAGAGATCTCAAACGTGTGCCTAAGATGCCAACAGGAAGAGGGTACATTACTACATACCTTCTGGTCCTGCAACGAACTACAAAGATTTTGGGTAGCCATACAAGAGCGCATAACAAAATTGCTGGGATTTGAACTACCACTAGACCCTAAATGGTATTTACTAGGACTGGACCCAACTACCCCTCTAACCTCCCCTGCCCGTAAAATGGTAAATAAACTGCTTTTTTTGGCCCGAAAGCTTATAACGCTACATTGGAAAGCACCTTACCCCCCTACATACCAGGCTTGGGAGGAAGCAGTCCAGGAGCTGCAAAAGATGGAAGAACTTATAGCTAGGCATAAAGGTACCTCCACACAGTATATAAAGATATGAGAATAATGGATGTTAGAAAATGTGTAATGGTATAACTGTATCAATGTTTATATGTATCTAAACCTCAAATGTGTTATCAAAAAAGTATAACACTTCAGTTTGTCTACATATAGCAAAAACTACAGTTGTATATAGATCGATTACCTATGCCACATTATTTAGACAAAAACCATATAGCCATGACATACCTACATGTACATGCTATATCAATTGCTGAATGTAAACAGTTCATTTCAAATGACCTTGCATTATGTAAGTGCGTAATTACCCAATCTGCGTATTGGGACATAACTATCTTTGCATCTTTATATTACCTGTGATATTGTGAACTTCTAATAAAACTCACGTGAACCAAAAAAAAACAATAGTGTAGCAGTCATGTGGCAGATTTATAAGAATAACATTCATTCAATTCCAGCTTCTTCAAACAATTATGCTTGTCTGAGGCTGTGGTTAAAGTGGCATTGTTTTATCATGAGCTTCTTCCCATATATGGCTTTTTTGCAAGGTGTGGTTTCAATAGCCTTGGTTCCGCATGAAGGGCCATGGCATCTGCCATAAAATTTGCTAAACCAAGTATGCAGTTTTGATATAATGGTTTGAAGGGCTGCTTTTTAAGACATGTTGATTGCTGAATTCCAGCTTCTTTCCACATCTGGATTTCTGGGATGGCTTGGTCCATCTACCACCAAATTTGCCATTTTGAGAATGGTGTTTCAATGGTTTAAAGGTTTAAAGAGCAATTTATAAGGCAAAGGTTTGAATTTGGGCTTGTCAAATTAATGAAATGCTGAGGTTCAAAAAAAAGGATGGCTTAGCTTGAACCCAGATTCCCTGAGATTAGGTGTTAAAATGATGGGGAAGACACATGTGAAATAGGGGTGTTAAGGTCAAAGTGAATTACCACTGTACCTTCTGATAGATACAGTTAGAGTTCTTGTAAAGAATTTTCTTCAGAGAAGGAAGCAGTCAACCTTTATTCAACATCTCTCTTTTTATTATATAATTTTTTTTCTGCTGGTAAACTCATTATGTCAGTATGCTAAGCTCTGCAGCCTTGTTTCCCAATTTATTCGGGTGGGTTAAGGAGGTGCTACATAGGTGTTAAGACATGGGGTGGGAAACATCAAGTACTTGTAGGCAGGACTAGCATGGATTGATAGGGTGGGATTGTTTGAATGTTCCACAAAATGAACATCCTCTTTTCTGAAGTATGTTTTCTCACCATTTATCCCTGAAATCTTTCCCCACCCCCTGTATCTTTTAGAGGGCATCTGATCTTTTATTTTCATTGCACCCTGTTGCTTGCACTCCTGCCCTTAATTGCACCCATTTAATGTTCTGCTCATTTTTGGTTAAGAAGCTTTGAGTTTTTAGTCATTCAGGGGGTGTTTGGATACTCCCCTCATCAGCCACATTTAGTATGTCACCTGTTTTACCACTTTTTCCCTAATTGATGCTATAACTGCAGTGTATTCGCCCAATTTGTTTCCTTTTTCTCTTGCCTGAGACTTTTCAGTTCAACAAGCTCTCTCCTTTCCACAGATCTTTGCAACAGAATCTGTAAACACAACGTTGTATTTACCGTATATATGAAAACACATAAGAGATCCATGTTTTTTTTATAATTTAGGGGAAAATTCAAATCAGGAAGCCTGCAGGTTTCCCTTTGGTACTTAAATCGTTGCCATTTGATATACAGTGCATACATAAGATATTCTGCTAATAGAAGTATAATGATTTATTTGATTGTTAAATATTTTGCTGACTTTTTACTATCCCTCCAATTCATTTACAATATGAAGTCAGAAATTTTGAGCAAAGGTTTTATATGTGCCTCTGAGAAGGGTGGAAATAAATCCACGTTGACAGAAGTGTCATGTGTGATTTTTTAAAAGGCAAAAACAACAGGAAATACTATGTTGGGAATCCACCAAACTGTCATATTGGGTTTTGATAATGAACCTGCTGTAGAAGCTTCTCCCAAATTCCCATACTCAGCAGTGTCATAAATTCTCTCTAGTACAAATTCAACTTGGAATAACATTCATTCATATTCTGTGGCATTCTGGCTCTGTAATAAAAATGTCACTGAAAATAATATCCAGGAGGTTAAGTCAGACTGTTTTAATGTAACCTCTGCTATATTTAAAAGTACATGTCCAATGTTTTTCATCAAGAAGTTAACCACTCAATAATATTAAAGATATATAAGTTTAATGTAGTACTCACTCATAGACCAAATCCTTATCTTGCCTTATGAGAAGAAGGAGGAGCAAGGGAGCATAGAATTTACCAAGTGATTGTTACTAAGAAGTGCTGAACACTATCACACTAAATAGAAATACTTTGAATATAATATTTGGCTTGCAAAGAATTATTTCTATGATTTTGACACTTCTGAATTTATGAGTTTGGGAACACACTTTTGCAAAAAACGTTGGTGTTTGTATTTTGTCACTTATGTCAAAATTTTAGCTGTGGTTCTTTAGACACAGGTGAGCTGTGTCTGCTCGGGTCTCTCTAGTAAGCCTGGAGCTTACCTTCAGAGGTGGAAATAGCTCCAAGATTCCCCTGCAGCAATATGAACATGCA
>CM044440.1:79124362-79145488 GCA_024363595.1 Xenopus borealis
TTTTATACTGAACAATTCCTTTAACCCCAAAGCTTCCTCCTTGGTCCTGACAAACTCCTGCTGGGAGCCGATAGGCCCCCCTGACAGATGGTCCAACTTTAAGTTAACATTTCATATTTTATAAAATAGACAATTTAAGCAATTTTTCAATTGGTCTTCATTTTTTTAATTAAGTGCCTTCTTCTTATGACACTTTCCACCTTTCAGAAGTGGTTACCTGTCAAAAATTGCAATTGTTTTAGAATACTACTCTGTGCTGAATGCTAGACGTTAACTCAAAGGTAAGCAGCCCCTTAACTTAACACACAATTAACAATTCAAAATTTTCAAACATAAATCTTGTAGTATACCTTTAAATTGCATCACAGTCATCTTTCCTGTTTAGTATTGCAGATATCTAAATAGAAATTATGACTAGCGCATCCTTTAGCAGTGTATGTCTATTAAAGTTTAATACACCTGTTTGTACTATTCATTTGCAAATTTTGTCATGTGCATTGTCATATTTCTTTCAGGAGATTAAAATTTTGTGATGCGTTACTCAATTTATTTGTGCAGCTTTTCAATGTAAAATGCATGCTTGTGGGAATGCAGAATAACAGAAACTCATTTCATTTCACACTTTATGGTTTTCTTCATAAAACTTTTCAGGAATAATTATTTTCTGTGATTGCCGGGTCCACACTAAAGTAAATGATTAATGTAGTATGAGCTTCCCACAGTGAATTAATGTCGATCTGGTTTACCATAAGATGAAACTGTAAAAAAAATTATGTACTGATAGGATTATAAATGGTACATTTTAACACATTATAAATCACATTAAACAAAAGACTAAATACAAGAACATAACATTTTAGGTTATTTAAAGTTTTTTTTCTGTAAAATGGTAAAGCATGAACCATGTTACTCAGGAAGAGAAGACAAATAATCAGAACTGCTATGAGTAAAACACTTGGAATATATTTAACTAAACATTAATAAGAAAACAGTGCCTTGTACTTGATGGTAACTAAACTGCATTAATCCATTGGTGGCAAAATAATGTTTATGTTTAAATTATTTAAGGTATGGTGATCCAACAGAAAGGTCATTTGCCTGGAAAACACCAAGTTCTATCCATTCCATATACTAGATCCTTTATCTGTAATATTATTGATATAGGAAAGCCCTGGAGCTATAAATGCAGGTGCTGCATTACAAGGGATCCAAGTGACCAGCAGTTGGAATTGCACTGGTTTATGCTTAAAGACTGACAGAATCAGATGTAGCTGTGATTAGGTGAGAAGGAATGAGTTAAGGCATGGTATATCTGGGCTGGGGGTGGAGAAAGAGAAGGAAGAAGCAGTTCTCTTACTTATCTTTTAAGTAGGTAGAAACATCCCATGCACCCTCCCTTTGAATATTTTGTGAAAATGTCAGTAGTTTTTGCTTCTTTATGTTCTCAGCTCTCCTGCATGCACTGTTGTACTGTGGTTTCAGTATTGTTCTATAATGTAAACGCGAGAGTCTGCATGATATTATTCATGTTAAATGAATGTCAAATGCTTGATCCAGCGAAAGTTTCTGGCTGGGATCAGGAAGAATTTTTCCCCTCTTGAGGCATAACTGGGCAGTGGCTTCAGGTTGTTTTATTTTTTTTTCTCCTCTGGATCAAAACAGTGGATATATGATAATGTAGGACCTAGCCAGAGTACTGCACAGGTAAATTTAGAAGAGGGGAAAGAAGGTTCTCTCCTGTGACTGCACAGTGGGTTGATTGATAGAGATACTATTACTACTTGTGCTTGGATTTCCTATCATCGAGACAATGCAGATTCAGGGCTGCTGAATTTATCTCATGGTGGGAGTTGCAGTTCCTACTGGTAGCAGATTTTCTGGCCACCCTCGTGGTAGAGGCAGCCTAATACTCAGTGGTGAATATAAAGAGATAGAGCATTCAAGCTTACTTATTGAAAAGTATGGGGCTTTTAATCAAAATTATAGTAACTAGGAAGATGCTAGGGTTACAGTTGGAAGTTGTTAGGGATTTGGGGCTTTCCTTGTGCTTTAAAATACAACATACTGATATCTTGTATTATGTATAGTCTCTGAAGCTGACTGAACAAAGGTTAATTAATAAGTGTGTAAAATCTTTATGCAGTTTATGAATAAAATTTGGAGAGTGCTGTGAATATGGGCTACTACATGGCCTTGTTTTAAGACCATAAATTATATAATTATACAGCTATGTAGATGTGAGTGGTGTCCAGAGTTGCGAACATATATTTTACTGAGCAAAGGTTGACTGGCATAGGATAGTAACAATTACAAATTTGCCCAGGATTAGTACATGAGATCTATTTTCTGCTATCAGAAAATGTCTATTTCATAAAATGTCTAGTTCAAAATAATACTCAACATAATATTACATTGAATGTGATATAGCAGAAATAAACCTTTTCTTTTATTTTTATAATTTTTAATACATTTCTCCAATATACAGTATTTTACTCTGCAAAAGCATAACTGGCAAGGCCCCAAAATTGGTTGGCTGCTCATCTGCATTCAAAAGCAATAATTCAAAGTATAATCTAATGCTGAATGTTCTATGTCCCTTCAATTTTAAGATTAGGATTTGGGAAGTAATTTTTACTTTCCTTAATAACTATTGATTGAAATAATGAAATAACACGAAGCGTAGAATGTTAATTTTTTCACTTTTCTGTACTAATTATATGCTTTTTACATTGAATTTTTTTTTATAAATGCTTTATTTTAAATGTCACAGCAAGGTGACCCCTTATAAAGTAAAATGGTCTTCAACAGGCCCGATTCTTTGTAACTAGGCACAACTGAAGGACAGTCCAAGTATGGGAAGAGACCATCTGATAGTAAAATAGTAGCCAAAATATTTATAAAGTTAGAAATGTTTTTTTAGGACATGCATAAGCCTAATGCGTTTTGTGCCTAAAATGGACACTTACTCACAGGCTTTTTCTGGTTTTTTTTGTTTTTTTTTATAACAGAGCCACACAACACTATCTATGTGGTTAAAATTGAAGGACCACAGGTTCTCTTCAATACAAGTTTGTTCTCTAAATACAATCATAGGTGTAAAATTCAGTTTGTATTTGATGGCCCCTTGGCTGTACATCCTAAGAGATAAGGGTTTAGATGTACAGTATTAATAGACTGTATATAAATACGTTCGAATACGCCAGTTTTTTTATCCAAAATGGCCACATTCGATCGAAAATGATCACTCAAAAAAAATTTGAGGGTCGAATTTCGAAGTATTTTCCACTTTGAAATTTGACCCTTAGTAAATCAGCCCCTCAAACATTTAATGCCCATCAAATACTTTTCATGAGATATTCTTTAACGTTGACATTTCTCAGCCAAGTTCAAAAGTTGTAGAAAGTCAAAGACATGGGCTGAAACAGAAAGTGTTTGGAGATAAGTAATAACTATGACAGCATTAATGTTGACAATATATTTATGCTGTTTATTGTGTTGAAATGATAGCTGCCTTGAGGCAAAGAAGAAGAAAGCGACATATGGCTGTCTACAAGTTTCAGTTTAACTATAGCAGTGCCTTCATCTCGAAGGTCTTTATGACTGCACTGACAAATTGCTTCCCTCTATTTTTATTCTTGGTTCTTTATTGCTTTTCTTAGAGCTGCTGAAAGGAAGATAGCGGACATAAATGAGAACTGAATTTGATGGATATGCAATACAACCTCACGTTTCCATCTTGATATGGTAGAAAACTTAGGTCTCTGTTATCTCGTGTGTACGCAGTAGTACCTAAGTAGAGGTGTTTTTGTCATCTTGACATTCTGCAATATTCATCTGGGAAAATGCTTCTTTTGGGCAGTGGGGATTGATTTCACTAACTCCACTCAGACAGCTATTTCATGACTGATAGCATAATGTGCCATATATCATTTTCCAGTCACACTCCTCAGTAGACAAACAGAAAAAAAGACAAGTTAAGTTTTAGTAAATGACATTGCCTGGAGATCAGGTCACATGAAGTTCACATCGTGGTATGCTTCTGTAACTCATCTTAAAAGCACTGCTTCATAATACAAGGATATAGAGAAGCTATAAAAACACTGCTGAAACCTATACTCCCAATAATATTATACATAATATTATGTGTAGCTGCCTTATGCCTTTTATCTTAACTAAAAATTCATTAGTTGCAAAAGTAATCCATTAAGAAGTCTGCTTTTTACTTTTTATTTGTGTCATTGAATTTATCATACATTGAGAGACCTAGAAAATAAAAAAAACAGTTTGAAAATAAAGATATCATCCGGTGGCACATGGAGATTTTTTTCTCTCTCAATTACTGCATCCACTGCTCTTTAAATTAAATATTTCCACCAAAACAACCTGCTTATCTACATTGGCATCAAATAGATTTTGTCTCAATAAGGAGAGACTAATTGGAATTACTTATTGTAATTTGCATTCTAGAGTGTTTCAATGCATTCATTATTTACAGTTAATCTATAAGCTGTGAGTGCTTCCAGTATGAAGCAATTAGGGGCCTGGTGTTTAATTTTGCAACCCTAAAGGCCCCTCATAGAAATTGCGGAGGAGGGTCGCAATATGACTCATATGGATCTCTTACCAGTCTGAATAAAATTCTAATTCAAAGTAATTTTGGGCTACTTCGGCTATCGAATAGGCCAAAATTCAATTTGAATAGAAAAATATTCTAAAGTACCGGCACTTTAAAATATTTCGAAATCGCCACTTCGCCACTATTTTTGTTCAATTGAAAATCGACATATTCAATTGAAATTGGCGCATTTACCATCAAAAAAAGCCCTTTAAAAAAATTTGACGGTTGAATTTCGAAGTTTTTTTCACTTCGAAAATTCGACCCTTAGTAAATCTACCCTTATGTCTGTCCAAAAAAACATCCAAGCCACTCTATGGGGCAGATTTACTATTGGTCGAATTTCGAATGAAAAAAAAAATCGACATTCAACCATCTAATTTTTTGGAGGGAGGGGGGTCATTTTCGATTGAATCGAACGATCCCATCATTCGAAAGAAACAATTTGAAATTTTTTTTTGTCTTTCACACAAGATTAGAAGAATAAGAAGAATAGGGACTGATACATGAAATTTCATATCTATTCTCTATTCAAATTTAGTATTTTATACAGTTACAGTTACGAATAATGTTTACCAAATGCAAATAAATATTATTTCCTGACTTTGATAAAAAATTCCCTAGTATCTTCATGCAAAACCAGACACAGTTTGAAACAATAGTTTATCATAAAGCATGGCTAAAGCACTCAAATCACTATGCCTTTGTTAGGGTCAGTGCGTCACGAAATGTCAATTAACAGCCACTCCTTGTGGCAGTGGCTAAAGATTGCCTGTACTGTAGACTGACTGATCTTCCCATGGGCTAAATAGACAGGACAGCTTTGACATTTTTCAATTTGTTTGGGCTGACCATTCAAATAAGATGAAATGGGAAGGCATTCTTGAATGACAGTTTGCTATAGTTCTTCTTTGAATAGGTAACCCAGAATTTTCTGCAGGGCAGGAGATATAGGTGGCGGGCAATGCTAATTTAACCTTCCTTGACCCAGTTTCACATTATGGGGAAAGGAGAATTAATGGGTTTCAACAGTTTATAATGCCCAGACCAAGCCAAGAGGACACAAAGGGGAAAATTTACTAAAGGGCGAATTTGCCAGAAATTCAATCTGCAGGAACATCAACCAAGTTACCAACAGGTGTAGAGGACAATTAGCCAGCAAAAGAGTACATTGCCAAATAAGTTTACACCGGTGAACGATCATTACTCCACAAATTCACTAACGTGCAAATTTTATATTACGTTACCCCTTTCCCCAGAGTTTCCTTGGCCAGGTATGAAATGAAATTACATCCTCTTCAATCTTATGTCAGTGACATCATATCCTGTATTCCGGAAAAATTGTAAAAATTTAAAAATAATAATAATGTTTTCATATTTTAAAGCAGAATTGTGTTTAAAAGTTGTAACTTTTAAATGTTTTTGTTTTAATATTTCTTTTAACTATTTGAGGGGCATGCCACATTTGTTTTAGAGTGGGCTCATGTCTAGGACAATAGAGGATCTCTTTTATCTCTATTTTGCTTTCTTGGGAATTTTTATAATCAGTGGCCACTTCAAGCATTTGCACCAACATCTCTGATGAAGATATATTTATGACCTAAATGTACCCACCCTATTCAAATTGACCTCAGCGCAAGTGTACAAGTGTACTAACAAAGTTTCGTTAGGCAGGAATGATTGTTAGCTCAAGGTCGTTATCAAATGCTCTCAGTGACGAGTTTACACTAGTAAAACTTCGCATGTGTTTGGCTTCTGAGATGCAACTTTGCATTTTGATGAATAAGGGGCCGATGTACTAAATTCACGTGAGTAGATCGAAGTTCGATTGAATTTCGATCGTAGGATCTATTCGATTGGTCGAATATGCAAATTTTGGCATATTCGATCATCGAATAGCGAATGGTCGAATACAGTCGAATAGATTTGAATGATCGAATATTCGATCATTCGATCAGCGAAGGATTTTAATTTTAAAGTTTATTCGATTGCCTACTTCGCCAGATTGGACCTACCGAATTGCAATAGAAGCCTATGGGAGCACTCCCATAGGCTTCTGAGGCTAAGTCCTGATCAAATAGGATTCAAACAATTGAATTCTTCGATTGTTCGAATCGTACGAATCATTTGAATGATCGAATGATTTATTCGACTGATTGAATAAATTTGTATTCGATCGTCGAATGATTGAATATCGAATAAAAGGTAGCCTAAAACTATTCGATTAGTATTCGATGATCAAATGCTAATCGAATATCGAATTTGGTCGAGCTGATTATGGGGAATAATAGTAAATTTGCCCCTTAGTGTATGTGTTGCAAGTTGTGGCTCAAAGTGTGAAACGTGTAGAAAAGCCTTTTCAGGTGAAATTTCAATCTTTAGTGAGTTTCCCCATTGTGTATGAAGCCTGACAAAAGCAGAGACAATAGTTTCTGTGGTAACTAAATACTGCACTGCACCAATCCACATCCGTACTTAGATGTTCTATCAAATTATCCAATGCCAGTGTTAGGAAATATTCAGTATTTTGCCTCATTAGATACCAAAAATTGTGTCCTTTAGTGAGTAGAAACTGAGGAAGAATAATTTTCAACCAACACAGTTGATCTGGATAAATATTCAAGGTCTTTCCCTCAAAAGTGTCAATTAAACCAACTAGATTGAGCACAGTCAATTGAGTACAATGTTTTGGGGTGATTAGAGTGATGTGACATCAGACATTCACTTTCATTTTAACTTTTACACCATTGCTTTAAGGGATATGCAGAAACAAAGAAATTTGGAAATTAAAATCTCAAACCAGACTAGGGCCTTGTCATCTATATCACACTAAATCAGGAGATGTGGATAACTAAAGCCTCATGGGTTCTGGTTTTTTTTTTCCTTTTACACCACTGTAGGTATCAAGATGAAGCACAGACAAGTATGCAGCAGAGCATACATGACAAATACTTTTTTGTAATCAGATGAATGAATTTATTTTTAATTCAAGCCGTGACAAGATACATCCCTGCTCCTTGGTCATTAGCTGTCCAAGACAATTATTTTTGGTCAGTTGTATTAAAATAAACATTCCCTTTAATAGTGTTAAATATCCATTTGAAAATCACAGATTTGCATATACATATATATAATTTCAGAAAGATGAAGTGCAAGTACAAATGCCAGTTAGAATCCAAAATGTCAATTACAGGCAATAACAAATCAGAGCCATCTTGTATGTGTCTCATTATTTTGATTTGAAGGCTCAGCAGAAGCAACACTGCAAATACTCAAAACCCAAGAGAATATGAACAGGTTGTTAACAAGCACATAAAACTGCCAAAAGCTCTGCCTTTGAACACCTCTGTCTGAGCAATGCAACTAGTCTCTAATTTCTTCCATTTTTTAGATGAAAGGCTACTGATAATACCAACAATAAATCCTGCAAACAGTTACATACTGTACTTCATTTATTTTCAGAATTAAAAAAAATATCTATTTAGGCAGCTGCTGGCACTGTACAGAAAAGTTTTTAATAAATGCTTAGAATGAAGTAACTCTGCTTTAAAACTTACAGTATATTAATCACAAATTAAAATATTACCCGGAGAGCTTGTCAATGCTGTTAAAATCATCTCAGTGCGCTTTACTGCAGGAAAACATACATGTTTTGTGTTAGTGAATTTGGCCCTTTAAGCAAGAGACTGGAAAAATTATCACTCAGGGGCAGATTTACTAAGGGTCGAATTTCGAATGAAAAAAAAATTCAAAATTCGGTCAGGGAATAGTGGGGAATTAAAAAAATTTGAAATCGAATTCGAATTTTTTTAGCGCAATTCGATCAATCGAATAGGGAAAGTTTGATCGATCGAATATTCGAATCGAATATTTGAACGATTTTTAGAGATCTATCGAATTTTTCTAATTCGATTTTAGGGAATGATCCCCATTTTGGTAGGTTTAATCTGGAGAAGTAGGTAATCGAATTTAAATTTAAAGGGGAAGTATTCGACCATCGAATTTTCGAATATTTGAATAAAATTAAATTTGAATATTCAAATCATTCGATTTTGAATATTTGATGGTTTGATTTGGTCGAATTTGCCTAATTTGCATATTCAAAATTCGAATATTTTTTAAAATTCGATCGAATATTCGAATCCCTCATGTGATTATATGTGAATTTAGTAAATCTGCCCCTCAATATTGGTCAATTTTACAGAAAGATCCAGAGGTGGGTACACACTGCAAGTCTTTACCATTGTTTTCCTATAAAAGAGGGAGAAATCTAGCAGATCGTTTAGTAAAAACCAATCTACAAGTAACTACTAAAACACGCTTTCTGGTAGCCCCCAAACATGGAAAGCCTGCCTTGGATGTGGGAGTTGTAGTGCAGTCATTAAAGGGGAGTATTTTACCCATCCACGGAAGGGCTATAGAATACCTATCAGAGGCGACTACACATGCAATTCAGAATCTGTATATATGTCCTAAAGTGCCCTTGTGGGATTATGTACATCTGGCAAACCTCAAGATAAATACAAATTAGAATAAGAGAACACAAATATTCAATACACATATGATCCTGACAAGAAAAAGACACAAACATCAGTTGGGCTTTCTGTAAGTACTTATTGGGTTTGATGCTTTCCTATGGAAAAGCAGAAACATGTTGCTTATGTTTTCGCATCCTTACACGGAGGTTGCAACGTGTTGATGAGCAGAGATACAAAGAATTTGGAACACTTGGACAATTTATTTTGATTATTGGCACTTACAGTATATACATTACTTAGATGTATCTAGGGTAATATCTTCTCTTTAGAGCATACATGTTATAGGTGTCACACAATAAGCATTTACAGCTTTCATATGTTTGTTGTTTTAAACTCGTAATCGCTACAACCAAGATAACAAGACCCCCAATATCATTTTCAGTATCTAATGGCAAAATTGCCTGTGTGAGAAGCTGACAGAAAAAATGAAAACTTTTTAAAAAATAATGAAAGGAAGACAAAAACATCCATGACTTTTGTTGGGCCTGTGGAATTTCATCAACCACAGCAAGTTTTTTATTTTTCAGCAAATTTTAAATATTTTCTGTAGACCACTGCCCCATCTCCAAAAACGCATATATCCTTTTTTAGTAACACACACCCAGCAGCCCTCATATAACATATACTTTAAATGTCAACACTCTATTCACATATGGGGAAAAAAATTAGAAATTCGATCATCGAATTTTACGGGGGGGGGGGTCATTTTCAATCAAAAATTATTGTTTTCGATAGAAAACTGAAGTTTTTTTTATCGATTTAAAATCGATCGATTGGACCTTTTGCATCGTTAGAATCAATCGATCGCACCTTTCGATTCGAAAGATTCGAGCAATTTGAAAAATTTAAGAAAAATTTACAGGAATGCTTCCAGGAGGTCCTCCATAGGCTACATTGACAATTCTGCAGCTTTAAGGTGGTGAATTAGAATTTTTTTTAAAGAGACAGTACTTCGAAATTCAAAATTTTTTCAATTCAAATCCAATTTTGGGCTATTCGATAGTCGAAGTTGCCCAAAATTACTTCGAAATTCAAATTTAAAATTTTTTAATTTTATTTGAAAATTTTATTTGTTTTATAGTTATTTACTTACTATTTATACCAGTAAGTAAATATTGCCCTTCTACATCTATTCCCTTTAACCAATGTTGGTCTGTGTGTTTCCTCAGGGATCACCTGACCAGAAATAACACAGTTCTAACTGTAACAGGAGGATGTTTGGGATTAAAAAACAAAAACGGTGTCCAATAATTAGCTCATGTGACCTAATATGTACTGTATGTGTGCCTTCGTTTTGTTTTAGTGTACCATATATCACATAGGAGGCACTTAAAATGTCTTCTATTTAGGATTACCTAATGGCACACACTGAATTATATTTTATGAAAATGGTTTATTTAAATGAAGCAGTGTTTTACATATGAGCTGTTTTATGCAATGTGTTTTTACAAACATGGGTATAGTTTACCTTTAATCATAAGACCATTCTATAAGTGCAAGTGATTTAAGCGAGTTAAGAAGTTTCAGTTGACATTTGAGATGTTAGTACAGATTGGACTGATGAACAATATTTGTTGTGTGCAGGAAATGGACAGCAAAAGTGTTGCAAATCAGAATTTTTTTTTTCATATTTGAAGGCACTCTGTTGCAAGTGTTTCTGAATATTGTGAGTGGGTTCCTAAACTCAGCAAGTGACAGCAGCACAGAGCATGTGCAGTGAATCAGCAGAAAAGAAGATGAGGAGCTACTGGGACATCTTTGGAGACACAGATCTTTACTGCTAAAGGGCTGTGATTTCCTTGGGCTGGTACAGAAACCCAAAACGTAATGTACAACATTTCTAGCTACTTCTTTAGTTAAGATTTAGTTTGCCTTTATTTTTATGAAATAGATATATTACTAAAAACAAAAAGTAAACAAGCAGACATTCTAGTTTAACACAACATAAATGTTACTCTTCCCCTTTAAGTTTCTCACATGGTTAAAAAAGACACATCCCTAAAATGGTTAAATAAGCTCAACAAAGGGTTTAGGTAAATGGTTTATCTGCAGGATTTTATTGTTTTAGGTAAAAAAAAATTTTTGCTGTATTACAGGGGTGTCCAAACTGCGGACCAAGGACCAAATGTGGCACAGGATGGATATGAATGCGGCCCAGCTTGAAACGCTCAGTTTTCGAGAAAACGTCATGTTGCAAAGGATATAGGAGGAGGGAGGATTCTGCCCATTTCCCAGTTAGTAATAATAATATAATAAAAAAAAGTCCCATATTCCAGTGTATAGCTCTATCTGGTTATCCAGCTGGTATTGTAGTTTTTTTTTTGTGTGTGTGTATTTTCTTTACTTTTTGTGTATTTCATGTGTGGCCCCCAGACATTTTTTCTTCTTCCAATGTGGCCCTTGAAGCCAAAAGTTTGGACACCCCTGCTGTATTACAAAAAAAGTCAGTCGTCTAAGGTAGAGAAACACGGTTAATTTCAAAGCCAGGTTGTGCTGTTTTACATTAGCATTTAGCACTAATGTCTTGCTTTAGGCTTTACACATATCATTAGGGAAAAGAAACTTGTAAATATTTTTATTACAAGGCAATGTAATAAAAATATAAGAACAGTTATCATTTTTATATTAATAGTTGTTTTAATTTTGGCTTCCGAATGTCACTTTTTGCAAGGATTGCAGAGATGAATTGTCTGAGCTGGCTTTAATGTGCATAATGTGATAGTTTTATAGTTTGTGAAATCTATTCTGACAGTTAATAGGGCCTACAGTTTAGTGATATAAATTAATTAAAGACCATCTAGAATTTCTTGGGCAGTCACACACAGAACTATAAAAGTTTTTCTTATGGTACTGTATATTCATATAATCTTAAAGCGAAAAGTCTTGATAATCTATAATGGTTCTCAATGTTTAAGAACTAGTTCATTAGGAAGTTTAAGATGAGTCTGGCACACCTTTTTGCATTATCTTGCCCTGCAGTGATATTCACTGAAATTATTTAGAATTATAAAGTTTTAATGGCCTTTTTACAAAAAGCTAAATGAATGAGAAGTACATTAAAAACATATCACCTGGGAATTTTGAAATCACTGGGACTACGTGAGGCACAATTTTTAAATATGGTGATTAGATATAATTGAGAACAACTTCTGTAGCACAAGAATCCTAATAAAAAATATTTAAGTGTCCCCTTTTCTAGTAACTGCAATGCTAAGCTACAGTGAAGTCTGTGCACTCATACTTTATTTCTCTGCATTACTACAGTATGTCTCATTGATATTATGTCTCTCCAACTATATTATTATTCAGAATATGTGTCGGTCTTCCCTGAGGAGACATTGTTTAGTACCAGCAGGTTGGGAGCCTGAAGACTTGGTAACAGGGGTGTAACCATACACAGCATTACAGAGATCAGAATCCATGATAATTGTGAAAGAAGATTTTAATAAACTTAGAGAAGTGATTACAACTCACATTGCTTACAAAGTATGTACAAACTTGAATTAGAAGAAAGCTGCAGGCAGAGACACATTCCATTATCAGGCCAAAATGTCAAGGCAGGCTGCAAACAAACAAAGTCGAGAGACAGGCCAGGAGTCAAAACCAGGGGAATCCAAAAGCAGAGCAAGGAGGGGCAACAGGGTACAGAAACAAGGAAGGAAATGAAACAGGACTTAGAATAAGGAGCAGAGCGGGTAACAGGAATTTGGAACTTGGAACAGACAAGACAGAAAAAAGCAACAAGGTGACAGGAACAGCTTAATGACCAAGCACTGGACAGAGGTAAAGGGCAGGCTTCTAAAGGGTCAGGATTGGATCATGAGAAACAGATGGGGATAACGAGATGGATGAAGAGATAGGGCAGAAGGCAGAAGTATACCTAGAACCACAAGAAAAAAAAGAACAACAATTCTAAGAATCTCCAGTGGCAAAACAGGTAAGTGCACAAGAATATAGAAGAGTCTAGAGTGCAAAACCTGGCAACTCCTGACAATGCCTCTCCATTGTGATATGTGTATAATAAGATTTTTTTTGTAAGTATTGTTTTGTATGTATGCACCTGCTGCCACCTAAGGCAGCAACCCCCAATGCCGCCCCCCTCTCCCGATCCGAGCTTAAAAGTTTAGCGTCGGAGCGGGTCAAAAGGGGCTGCATCACTAGCACAAGAGTGCCTACTGCGCTTTCCACATTAGCAGAGCCGAGGGTGCCTCTTCTCACTCCCATAGACAATGCATGCTTTTGATATTTTGAATATACAAAATTATTATGAATTAACTATGCATTTTATTGACATGTGTAAAGCAGTTTACTGAAATGGCAGGTGTATATCTGGCAAGCACATCACATTTTAGTCCACGCAATTAAGTTCAGAATTTCTTTTGCGTCAGATGTTTTCTCTAATGCTGGCTATACACGGGCAGATAAAGTTGCCGATATCAGTTGTTTAGTCCGATTTGACAGCTTATCTGCCCGTGTATGGGGGGCTTCTGATGGGTCTTCCGGACCGATATCTGGACACGATATCGAAGGTTGGATTTTCTTCCTACCGACCCGTCGGAAGTCCATTGCGCTTGTCGTAATCCAATCGTTTGGCCATAGGGCCGAACATCCGGATTATCCCGATATAGCCCTGCCAGTTAGTGGCATATCGGGGAAAGATCCGCTAGAGGGGATCTTTGCATCTATGGCCAGCTTAACTATATTTCAGCATATCTGTAGAGATCCTTGTCGGTGCCTGAACTGAACAACATTGCTCATGAATCTTTTATCTAAAAATGTAACTTTCAAACTGTAAATATGGAAAAATAATTAAAGTTTCGAAACTCCATGGATTAATCTCTAAGTAAAACTGTGCTACCTTCATCCTTTCCACTTTGTTACTGAGAGAATCCTGTCACCTGTCAGGGGTTCTTTTTTTGTTATATTATTTTGTATGCAATAGCATTGCGATACTGTATATTGCATCAGAATTGATTCAATTTACAAAAATTTATATCATGGAAATTCCATTTACATCTATTCGATAATGCTGCAGCTTTTGAAATATATATTTTTATTAAATTACATTTTGGCCAGTATGGCATTGGCATAAAAACACATATACTGTATAATTGAAGTAGATGAAAACAAAAAGCATTATATACCAGTGAGGTGGGATTATAACCACTAGTCCCTCCTTCAACTAAACAAAGTATAACAGGTATGGTGTGTTTGTAAATTGTGCAGTCTGGTATATGAAAAGCAACCTTAGTAAGCACAGAAAATGGGCCATTCCCTTTAGAAGGGCATATTGAATGACTATGGTTTAATTCATGTATCTTCCTAACACTAAGAAATATTTTAATGCTGAATACAGCACATTGAACAGTACTCTGGATCCATGCACAAATACAGTAGGTAAACCTGTAAAGGACAATCAATTATAGTAGTTCATAGCACAATTGGCTAGTTTTTATAACCTTTATGTCTAAGAGCACTAATGATGGCTGTTTACCGTCTAAGCCGTTACATTCATAATAGTAACAGATACTTTCATCTTAGCAGTGAGATGGGGAAGGAGTGGTAATGTTTCAAAGTAACAAGTGACTGTATAACTTTATTGGACATCTAGCTGCCCATCATGTGCAGGAAGCTGGTTTTCTCTCAAAATGAGAAGATATTCCCCTGATGATAGCACTCCAAGACACAGGAAAGGTATTACATGTCCATCACAAAAGCAATTAGAAAAGCATCAATCTTTCTTTCAGTCAGCTTCAGTGTGAACTTGACTTTGATTGCCTCCCTAGATGCGAGTGATGAGTCAGCTAACATATCACTCCCTCATCTGCTAGCTACAAGAACTAGTCTTCAGATATAAGCTGCAAAGTTAGGGAGGCGGAGGACATTCTACAAATATCACTAACATGTTTTAATGAAATTCTATGAATGCAGAGAATACTGGAAATATATAATATTAGACAATTTAACTGCAAATACATGCCTGGCAAACAAATTCGCTCATCCCTAATGATAGGTAAAAGCAATATAAATTATTTTAATCTTGTTTTCTTCAGTCTGGGAATTCATAATTCTAGCAAGCAGGCAGGAGCCACTTTGTGGACACTGTTATTAAGGCAAGACTTGCCTCATCTCAGAATCTTGTTTGTGCACCAGAATGGGAGACCCGATGTCTAACCCCAAGTCCTGGCTACACAATTAAATGGTTAAGAGAACTGGGGGAATGTGTGGGGAGCAGTGACATCTAGGAAGTGCTGAATGGAAAGTGAAAGTAATTATCTGCCTGCCTCCATGCCTAAGGCATAGAGGAGTGGCAGACAATAGTTGATTGACAGCTGAGATTTTTAAATGAGCTTAAAACAGCTATGAATGCTTTAATAAAAATTTGAAATTGGATTTCATGTTTAATTTGAAAAGGACTTTTATTACACAGATTTTTGTGTCTGGGTGATGGGTCCACTTTAAAGGTACAGTAACACAAACATTTTGTTTTAAAGTAATGAAAATATCATGAAGTGTTACCCTGCACTGGAAAAACTGATCTGTTTGCTTCAGAAACAGTACTATATTTCATATAAACAAGCTGCTGTAAAGCAATGGCAGAAATTTTAAAAAAGCTACAGTACATGTCACAGGTTAAATAGTTGATAAGGATAACACCATTATGTTCTACAGAGCTTATCTGCTATCTGCTGTGTAAATTGAATCTTTTCTTCTTTGAATGGCTGCCCCCATTGCTACACAGCAATTTATTTATATAAACAATAGTAGTGTTTCTGAAGCCAACACAGCAGTATTACCAGTGCAAGGCAATACTGCATTATATTTTTATTACTTTAAAACACTTTTCTTTTTTGATGTTACATGTTGGGTGAGGATCATAAAGTAGAAGAGAACTTAATGCTTGGCATGGTGCTGGTTGAAAAAAAGCAGATTAGGGTCAGGTTCTGCTTGCAAAATCTTTTGACCTGTTCATTGTAGGGTGTGTGTGGGGCTCATTCCTTTGTATTATAGCCTATTCTGACACTAATCACCACTATCATACACACTAATATTTATTTATGTGGAGCACTTCACAGTATAATTCTTTAACTGGTATGGAATTGCATGAAGTTGATCACTCATTTGGTATATCTAGCTTGCAGTAATATTTGATACTGCTACAGCGTGTTCTATAAAGTCGACCATTCACTTGATATACATACTTTCTGGTGATCTGAAGCAATTGAAGCAGCTTGGCTGACAGGCCAACGGGCAAAAGCTTTATTAAAAGGACAAAGACAATTATGTAAAAACTTGTTTAATCAGAACTCTTTATCCTTCACTGATCACCAAAGGACATTTTCTGTGCACTCGCATATATTCAATTAACAAAATTTTCATCTCATAAAAAAACACTGATGAAATGGAAGGGGGGAGTGGAGATCTTAAATTTGTTTCAATCATCCTTATAAATAAATATGTTATGTTCTAACACCAGATGAAAAATTCTTGCTCAATTACCTCATAAATTGCTTTTCAGTTAATTATTTTTCTTCCTAATTTTAGAAATCCTTATAATGTCTATCATCAATAGTACTTTGATGATCAAACACTGGCATTTATTTGTTTTTGCTTCCAAAATATTGGTACGAAAAATACTTACTGACAAAATTATAATCAAGTTTGAAGTTGCTCATCATTACATTTAACTATCTTCATCATATTTTCATTAAATCACCTAGATAGTGTGACCTTAGGATGAATAGGCTGTTCTCTACCTTTTAATTTTCTTTATCATGACAGAGCTATGCCGGAAAAAAAAACTGGTTATTTCATGAACAGTATCAGATTAAAGTGACAGTATAAAGGGAGATCATTAGTATACATTTATGTAAACTTTAGGATTCAACTGTAGGTTAAAATCCCTTCAAAATATTGGGGACTGTGTTTCTGGTAGTAGATGTCTGTTTTATTATATAATATTTATGTATATTTTTATTTGTATAGCGCTCCTTGAGGGCAAAGCACTGTACAGCAACAATAAATTAGTAGTAACAAACAAGGGATCACTGCATTAAAGGAATAGTTCAGTGTAAAAATGAAAACTGGATAAATAGACAAGCTATGCAAAATAAAAAATGTTTCCAATATAGTTAGTAAGGGAAAAATGCAAATTTTAAAGGCTGAAGTGACTGGGTGTCTAATATAATAGCCAGAATCCGACTAACTGCTTTTCAGCTCTTTAACTTTGAGTTAGTCAGGGACTTGAAGGGGGGCCACATGGGAGATAACTATTCAGTGAGTTTGCAATTGATCCTCAGCATTCAGCTCAGATTCAAAAGCAACAGTTATGGTCCGTGTGGCCCTCCCTCAAGTCTCTGGTTGGTTACTGCCTGGTCACCATCAGTCCAAGAGAGCTGAAAAAGCAGGAAGTTGCTTTCTGGCTATTCTATTAGACATCCAGCAACTCCAGGCTTAATACATTACATTTTTGGCTAACTAACTATATTAAAAACATTTTTTTATTTTGCACTGCCTATCTATTTACCCAGTTTTTATTTATACTGAACAATTCCTTTAATAAGTAACAATAAGTGCATTATTATAAATACAGTTCACATAAATATAAAATATAATTAAACAGCGTCAATTATATACTATTATATAATAGTGAAACTGCTACTGAAATAATCAACATTCTATACAAGGCTGGCCTGTGTTATTAGGGAAAATATACACCTTTTTGCATTAAAGGGGTTGTTCACCTTCCAAACACTTTTTATCAGATTAGTTGTTTAACCTTTTTTTCTGTTTTTTTTTTATACCACTAGCTGTTTTTTCCCATCATTTGGCCATGGATTTGAAGCTCTTAAATCTTCAATATCAAAATGCCTTAAATCATCCTCCAGTAGTGTTTAACAGGAAACGCTTAAAAACATCAGCATGAAACTATAGACAGGTGTTGTAAACATAGAGCAGTACAAAAAAAAACAAAAAAACAATCATACTAAGTATAACAAATCAGTTTTCTGGCGAGCAAAGAAACAACAATAGCAATAATAGGTTCATAATACAAACTAAATTTGTGCACGAAAAAAAAATATGAATAGTGAATTGTAGATTTGAGCGCATAAAAACTGTTTATCTTTAGTTTAAACAAAAATATTATGAAATTATTATTGTGCAAAGAAGAGATTCAGAGTGAAAAAAGTAAGGCCTCTTCTTCCTCAACTAGATGATGGATATGAAGGAAGATATCTGAAGAATTGCACTGAATGGATATGAAGGAAGATATCTGAAGAATTGCACTGGATGGGGGGGTAAAGCTAATAGGTATTGACAAGGCAGAAAGTTGGGCTCTGCAGACATCTGCTTGAATAACAAAGATTGCATCTATTTACCTTCACTGGAGTGTCCAAAGTGCCGGCATTTCTTTAAAATCTATCACTTTAGAAGGAATGGCCTGGCCAACTACAGGTCTCTTAGCCAATCAGACTTTCATTCTGAAGCTAAATTTAACAGGTACTTTTTCAGAAAGTTTAGAGGAAAATATAATTTAGTTACTTCATTATGAGCAGATCAAATAAGAAGAAAGTTTGGAATAGGACAAGAAAGCATGGTTCATTAATGGTTAATATTGATAAGACTAGGTCATAAAGGATTTAATTATCCATGGAACAATACAGGAATGTATTAATCTTCTCAGTGTCTAAGGTTTGTAGAAACATTTTCCATTTAGAGGTTAACTTGAAGCTGTTCTTCATATTGTCAAACCTATGGTATATACTTCATTAATGCGCAGGCTTTGTAATTCTGATAGGACCTCTGTAATAGTAGGAGGAGAATTCATTATGGATTGTTGAAAACATTTCTGTGAGCAGCAGCTAAAATAAATGTGACAAAGATAGAAATGGGTGACCATTCAATTTTATGTAGCAAAAAATTATGTCAGTAATGTCCCCCACGAGAGCAGTTTTTGAAGAGAGTGATAACTATGAGTTTAAACTTATGTTCAGAAAATGTTTCACTTCTATCCAGTAGTTTTGAATTAATGGGCATCCCCATAACAGATTAAAAGTGTTCAGAGAGGGAGAGTCACATGTGGGACAGTTGTTGAGATATGCACTGTTTTTAGAAGTGAAATTAACTTGTAGTTTTGTTCTCTCCAGATTTCAGAGAAAATGAGTTTATCAAAATTGTTGATAGAATTTATAAGGGAGTCTTTAGTGTTGTAGATAGCTAGATCACTTTTTCGCTGTGGGTTCCATAGGGGTGAGGCTATAGAATGTTAATATTCCATATGTTATACTGAATTAATCTGACTCTTGTATCTGGAGGAGAGGAAATGAGGAGTTATAGGAGTTTAAAGAGTCTTTTGAACCAAGCTTATTAAACCAATAAACAGTTTGAATGTAGAACAATTTTTCCTTATCTGGAATCTAAAATTTGAGTTTTATCCAGGATAATACTTTGTAGTAAGGGATAGAATATCTTGTAGAAAAACATATTCCATTTCCAGGTAGTTGACAGTGGCAGGGAAGATGAATACAGAACACTGTAAGTATAGAGTAAGTTGATGATTAGACTTGTATAGTCTGTGGATAATTCTCTGTACAGCAAAAGTATCTCTCTCTATATTGGATTTTCATTAAATTCAGATGAATGGTTTTTAAAAGGCGTATGCATTGTTACCAGAATGCTTCTATGTGTCTCAGTACATAGTTCCAATGAAGTGTTGGTATATTTTTCTGTATTACCGAGACATTCCAGTATATAACCTGTAAAGGATGAAAAGTTAACTGAGCTGTAATCTGGCATTCCTAGACTGCCATATATATAATAATTAAACTAGGTCCAAAAAGGATACTTGAAAACCAAAGGCTTATAGAGGGTCGTTTAGGTGTTTCCAGCAGATCAGAAGAATCCATGAAAAGCGATTGAGAAAATTTGTTTGAATTTTTTTTTTGGTTAAATGCGATTGGCACATGGAAAATGTAAAAATGTATTGTATCTCCTGTGTATACCCAGTGTTTCTGGACCAATGTGGGTGTGGCTGGGCAGCATGCCGCCCCCTAAGATCCTGCCGACCTAGGCCCGGGCCTAGTTGGCCTTTCCACAAATCTGGGCCTGTGTGTCTGTGCAATTATAGTTAATGTGTCAGGCAGTTGGTCTTTATGAATTAATTTGGGCAGAGGTGTTTCTGGGGCTGCTGCCGCCTGAGGCAGCAACCCCGATGCCGCCCTCTCTCCCGCTCCTCGGTTTGAACTTATAGCGTTGGAGCAGGTGGAGCTGTTGCGCTCGCTGCCATAGAAGAGCCAAGTTTCCGTTTTAAAAAAATGGAAATTCGGATCTTAAAGTTACCAGAGGCGGCTTTTTTTAAAGCTGGATTTGCAAATTTGTTTTTCACATTGTAATGTCTATGAGAGCTTTTTAAATATGGCAAAACTTGCAAATTGTGAATATTTATGCGTTGTGTTGCACCACAACTTTGGTGACGGAGAAAATATTCACAAAAAAGTTTAGCAAATATGCGAATTTAAATTACTGTCAACATTATTTTCTCAGACAACATTGTCTGATATACATTGTCTGTGTAAAAATTGTTATACATTGAATAAACCGAATAGGATTGTTTTACCTCTAATATAGATTAATATAGATTAATTATATCTCAATTGGGATCATGTACAAATAACTGTGGTATTAGTACAGAGGAAAAAACTATTTTAAAATTGAAAATCTGAATTAATTGATTAAAATGGAGTCTATGTGAGTCTATGTGAGACTGCCCAGATAGCACATAACAGAGGGAGAATGAGAAAGGGAAATGGCTTTAGTAGTCTTAATACTAGGATAACCATCTTTTTCCAAAACATGGGCCCCCACAGATTCTGCAAAAAGTAGAATTTTTTGGAAGTCAGGACAGCAGTCACTGACCTTTTCAGCGATATCAATGAAATCTCCACTACAATCAGGAAGACTTTCAACGACAGT
>CM044440.1:79159677-79170295 GCA_024363595.1 Xenopus borealis
GTCTAAATAAAGGCATTTTAAGAAGATTACACTGGTATTGGTGCTGTCCATTCTGGAACAGCATGTTGCCCCCTAAAATTCTGCCAACCTAGGCCCGGGCCTAGGTGGCCTTTCCACAAATCCAGGCCTGATTGCTGCCCTTTGATTTCGAAACATAAGCATATATTGCTTGCCTGAGACTTTGCAGAAGACATATTTCCTCAAATATAGTCCACTTTTCTGACCATCAAAAAAAATCAGAAGGCACTGCTAAGCATAAGCAGTGCCTGTTGTTATGCATTGCTACTTTGAGATTGAGCAAGGATTTACATAACAGCTTGGCATTATGCAACTGATGTACACATGTCAGAAATCAGCAGACACTGAGAGGCACATTGTAGAATCTTGATGTATGCCAACCAGTTCTAAATGTACCTATATTTTATATGAATAAAAAATAGGACATTTGTTGGCCCACCTCTGTGGACAGTTCTGCATTACCCCTTAAATTAAATGTGTTTCATGACTTTCAAAATTTCACCTGGCTGCCTTTGGAGCAGTATGATTAACAACTCCCTTTACTAAATTTTCAGCAACCATGGATCTCAAGGTGCAATGAATCATTATATAATTCCTGCCAAATCTCTGCTGTGCAATTCAGAAATTGGGCATTTTCTTCTTTTGGCGATGAGTGTACATCACTAGGATTGCCACCAAGAGGCTAGTTCACCTTGGTACTTCTTTTAGTTATTCAACATGAAACATTCCCTTTTATGTAACTGAAACAACAAGTTTAAATTGCTGCCCTTTCACTTGGAAACACAGGCCTATTTATAATGCCAACATACATCGCTCCCTTCTACCCACACAATATATTGCTTTCCAAAGACTTTGCAGAAACCTCAAATATATTCCACTTTTCTGACCATTACCATCAAAATATTTCAGAAGGCAATGCAAAGCATTCAGATTCTGTTGTAATTGCATTGTTACTTTGAGATGGAGCAGACAGGATCTTTTTTTTTTTTTAAAGGAAACCTTTAATAACTCAAATAAATGTGTTCTATTGCCCTACACATGTTCCCCCTATATAGTATAAATTCCATATCGCTCTGAAAACAGGTAAATAGTTTGTTCTTCACATAAAACAAAATGAAATGAGAAAATGCATGTGGCCCTTGGGTGAAGAACAACCAGCATTGATTATCCTCAAACTGTGCCCAAGTGTTGGTTGAGGTATTTACAATAACAATTCAGAAATAACACAGCTTCCCATTTATTTGGAAATTAATCTGCCTATGAACTCTGTTTATAATTAAATTGGCAAATATTTTGCTGGATAAATTACAAAAATATTGTGATTTGGGCTTCATTAACAAACATCCTTCATTGCCTAGAAAATATAAAAATAGGTTAATTTTCAACCCAAGGTATTTTCAAGGGTGACTGACTGTCCTTTTTATGTGCAATGTTACCATTCATTTAATAAAAAGTACATACTGTATAGTAATAATAGTCCCTTTGATGTAAAATATATAGTAGATAAAGTACCCCCCTAATGTAAAATATAAGGATATTATAAGTGACCAAGGATACAGGTCTTGGCACTCCAAGGTGACTTCTATTATCCTTGTGTTTTTCAGCTGGGGGTACTTTATCATAATGCACAAGTTTCAGTGAGTCATGTGAGAATTTACAGAATATTCAAGGCTCGTGTATTATAGACGAATAATTTCTAAAATGATTTTAATTGTTTTACTGAGCAATAAATTCTCGCCGCTCACAAGTTTAAGGACTATTTCCTAGTTTTTCAAGTATGTAATGTACAGTTAACTTTTCTTACTTATTCTATTCAGGCCCTTCTGCCCTGTGTATAGTCTTCTGTAATAGTTGTATTTTTACCCATATATTAATATCCAGGGTGGAATTTCTAAGTGAAAAAACGTCAACATTCGGCCATCTAATTTTTTTGGTGGGGTTTTCAATCGAAAACAGACCGTTGTCTCGCGCCCGCTAACGTAAAGTCGCCTGCGCCTATTCTCTTACAGCGTTGCCTCAAGGGTAAGCAATTCAGGGAGATTAGTCAACCCAAAGAAGCGCCGATTAGCCCTTAGAGAGTGTTTGTGTACACACACAGTTGCGTTAAATAGCAGTGTGTTTAAAAAAAGCAAATAAAGTTTAAAATCCGTATTAATAGATTTAATTTGCATACGCGCAAATGTATAGGGAGCACCGCACATTCTATTACAAACCGAAACATGAAAAAAAATGTGTTATTCCTTTACAGAAAGTGAAGAAAAGGGAATATTAGGTTGTTCCAAGAAATAGCAGTGTCTGCATTCTTCGTTACAAACAAACATTTAAAGGCAGATTTACTAAGGGTCAAATTTCAAAGTTAAAAAACTTCAAATTCAAGCATCGAATTTTTTAAAGGGCATTTCGAAAAAGGACTGAATAGGTCTATTTCCGATCGAATAAAAATAGTTCGAATCAATTTTGGGCAATTCAGTAGCTTTAAGCTGGCGAAGTGTCAATTTGTTTTAAAGAGACAGTAATTCAAAATTCAAATTTTTGAAACTTTTCAATTTGAATAGAATTGTGGGCTATTCAATAGTCAAAGTAGCCAAAAATCACTTAAAAATCATATAACATACAATATTATAATGCTTGTGCTACCATGCTTCACTATCTTCACACAATACTGTGGCTTCAATCCAGTGTTAATCCATCTAAAAAACTGTTTGCTAGACCAACCTTGCATTCATCAGTTCACAAAATGCTACACCATCTCTCTTTAGGCCAGTCAATGTGTTCTTTGGCAAATTGTAACTCTTCAGCACGTCTTTTTTTCAACAATGGGACTTTGCGAGGGCTTCTTGTCAAGAGCTTGTCTTCACATAGGTTTCTTCTAGTTGGAACAGTACTCACAGGTAACTTTAGACCTTCTTTGATCTTCCTGGAGCTGATCATTCACGGAGTCTCAGCAATTTTGGTTATTCTCCTATTAATTTCAATGGTAGTTTTCCGTTTTCTTTCACATCGATCAGGTTTTTAACGCATTTGAGATAGTTTTAGCTGAGCAGCCTATCATTTTCTGCACTTCTTTGTTTTCCCCTCTTCTATCAGTTTTTTTAATCAAAGTATGCTGTTCTTCTAAACAGAGAAATGCACTAGAACCAGCATGCACATTATTTGCTGAACAGAGATTGATCAGGTTAGTGACGTCGGCCTGCTATTATCTCCCAGATAACCAAAAAAAGTTGAGATAGCCCCATGGACTGATTTTCATCTGCATGCAATTTCTCTTTCCTTGACAAACCATGACTTTTCTAAGTTTTTCTTTAATTTATTATTAAAGTGCTCAGTAGTAATAAAACTATTAAAAGAATTTGCCTTAGTTTTGTTTTATTTTGTTTCTCTCTTACTTGAAAATGGATAAAACTGAATCTAGCTGCTTGCATTCAGGTCTATGAAAATGTTACACTGGAGGTATCTGGGCTTCTAAACAACCTCACTAAGCCCACTTCCTTCACCTTTGGGTGTTAATTCCCATTCACTACACAAGCAAGTTTATATACTATACACTACTTAACGTATCTATTAGATTATCCTTCAGTATAAAACTCCTCCCAAATAACTAACTTTCCCTCTACCATTAGTTGCTGCTTCCTCCTTTATAACCCAACACACTGAATAACCGGAAAAGGAAACCTGTTAATGCCATTTTCTCTTAAATGGTTGCACTTTTACAGATGTATTTTTCTGCCTTTACTTTTAGCCAAGCTAGCTACACTTTTAATTTATTGTATAGAGAATTGGTTTGTTTTATTTGTATTACCTTACCTGTTCTACTCATTGGACACATGTCTATAATTATACCCCCAAATTCCTTTAGAGGCTGCTTGTGTCTTAGGTTTACAGGTAATGATGAGTTCATTCAACTAATGAGTTAATCTTAACTAGTCAGACTGAAACTGCACTGTAAAACTGCACTGAAGAGCCAAGGAGATAGGACCAAAAACATAAAAGTGGTTTCTATTTCACAGTTCTGCATAGTTTAGTGTTGTAAAAATTAGGGATGCACCGAATCCACTATTTGGGATTCGGACAGGATGGTAAAAAGTGGAAAAAAACATTTCTACTTCCTTGTGACAAAAAGTTATGTGATTTCCCTTCCTGCCCCTAATTTGTATATCCAAACTAGGATTCAGTTTGGCCAGGCACAAGGATTCAGTGGAATCCTGCTGGAAAAGAACTAAACCTTGGCGAATCCCTAGTAAAAATTCAGAAAAATAAGCTCTGAGATAGGATTTCCCCTCAAATGAGCAAGCTACCGCAGACAGGGCAATAACGAGTAATAGTTGACAAGTGCTCCTGATCTGAAAAGGAATGAGATCACACAATATAAATGAATGGCTGCATTTGGAAAAAATAAATATAAAATCTATAAATTGCAAATTAATCCAAATAAATTGAAAAGAAAATATTTTATTATTTTAATTACAACAATTAAGCAAAATCTGCATTCTTTGTATCTTCTGGGTATATTTAAATGAGTAAATATGATCAATATTCACTGAAGATATGCTCTAGGTCCTCCAATTCTGCTGCAGATGATTGTGACTTAGGGATGGACACAGATGATGAACTAGAAGACAACTGGCTGGCAGTAACTGCTGGAGAATCCCGTGGTGCTTGCTCCTTCTTGATTTCCCGAGAACCAGTTAGCAGTTTCTGACTTTCAGCAAAGTATTGGTTTGGGTGAGTCAGTGAAAAGCCACAGTCATCCACCTGTCCAGGGAAAAGCAAAACCAAGACACTGAATGAAATTTTAATGTGTCGGTTTAATTACTAATATAAAGTATTAAACATTATAAATGAGAGATGAAAAGATATGCAAAATGAATGCAAATAACCAACAGCAGCTCAAAATATTAAAGTACTTTCAACCTCCTTGATGAAAGCTTGCTCCTAAAGCTCAGGCAGCAGCTAAGTAGAGTAAGACAAAACTTGCCGTTTCATTTATAATGCCATTAAAGAGCTTGTGAAGTATTAGGTCTGACACACAGAGAGGTAAGTGCATATCTAGCAGGGTTTACCTCATCCTGTGAGTAATGATATCACATACATTTTGGAGCTGTGATCCTGTTATGTAAAATCACTGACCTTCAGTCAAACAGTAGTTTCACATTTCTGGTTCGTCACATGTGGTTTTTAAGTAACACAATATAGCAACACTTACACATCTAATGTTGTTTTAATTAGGAAGTTTCTTATCAGGTGATGAAGAATCTGTTCATTTTACAAACTACAGATTTCCAAGTGATTTTAGAGGTCACTAAACAACACCTTTGAAACAGTCTGAATAACATGCCTCACATAGAGAGAGAACAAAGAACAAATGAATCCAGTCTGCACTTTGTGACATACATAAGATTACCAGTTCACAGATAATCCCCCTACAAAATGGTCCTCTGCTGAAAAAACAGAGGCTGAAGGGAAGGGGTTGTACACAATTGATCTAATGGACCAAACATGGAGTAGCATCAATACGGTCACAAGCTAGATGTATACTGTCAGCCTAGATAGGAGTGTCAAGGAACGTGAATCACAAACGCCATTTGCAGCCACTGACTATGGCTTTTTAACATGATATTGTGCTAACTAGGATGAATGCTAAAGACTGAAAGAGATAAACCGGATAGAAGACCAGTAAAATGCAAGTGTTATGTGTGATAAAATAAACATCTGTTTTCCCATTGTGTTATACACAAGAAAAGAAGAAAGTAAAAAGGTGACAAGACTCTTTCATGGGCCATAAAGTTTTACACATTTTTCCCTAAAGAATTTGGTTCCTATATTTTGGAAGCCAATTTGCTCACATAAAACTCTAGAAGTGAAACTGCTAATGAGAATGGGGGAAAAAAAAATCCACTTTGCCAAAACTAGTCCAAAGTCATATCACCCCAACCCCCCTTAAAATTGTTTTCATTAGAATGGGTCACAAAATTAATTGTGAGAAATCAAAATGAACGCTGTACCTTCACAAAAGTTACTGCTTACTGCTGCGAAAATTAAAATTGAATACTAGCTCAAATAACATTTCTTTACTGGTTCTGAAAGATTATCTTTATTATTTAACTGATTTTAGTAGGGATGCACAGAGTATTCAGTTCAGGATTCTGCCTTTTTGGGCAGGATTCTGACTTTTTCAGCCAAATCCTTGTGCCTTGCCAAACTGAGTTTAATAATGCAAATTAGGGGCGGGAAGAAAAATCCCGAAAATTTTTGTTGCACAACAAGGAAGTAAAAATGCTTTTACCACTTTTTACCTTCATGACACTAATTTGCATATGCACATTCGGATTGGTATTCGGCCGAATCCCAAACAGTGGATTTGGTGCATCCCTAAATTTCAGTCATATTCTATCATAACCGTGAGATGCAACTCATATTATATTTTCACTTATGTATGACTAAGAGATTGAAATGGATTGTTATAGTCTAGAACGTAAATTTACTTACACTGTGAGTCAGCTCAAAATATTTCTGGCAAGCCAGCTGGTAATGCATCCCCTTCACAAGCTCTAAAATCTGGAACAAAAAGCACAGAAGTCTTACAACTGAAACAATAAAAAAATGTAACATTACACTGGCAAACAAGCAAGTAGTTATATGTCAGTAATAGCTTGGCATAAAGACATTAATTGGTGCAGGAATAGTTGATGTTATGCCAAAAAAAACCTTTTCTGCAAACACATAAGAAATATGTATTTCAACAACTTAAAATTAATAATGAAATATTAACACTTTCGTGGAACAAACGGTTCTGGTTAACAGAAAAAAAACATTCTGTTAAATCCATTTTAAAAATACAATTGGATTCTACATTTATATAATTTTTATCTATTTCTTATCAACTAAACACAGTACTGGCTGACCTTTAAGGTGCAGAGACAACAGCCCTTCACAGATTCCCTATAACAATCAAAATACATGATTTGCCAGCTTATCAAACACATAAAATTGCTGCTAAGAGGCGATAACCTCTCTGAGTGAACAGCTGTAACAAGGTGACGTACTCCGTCTTTTACAAAAGTAAGCTTTTTCATGTCAGATATAGCAAGCGACAAATCCCTGTTCTCTGCTTTAGATATTGCTGTCATTTTATTGATAAATAATATATTCAATATGTATAGTAATAATTCAGATCAACTGGACTTGCTGTGTATTTTTGTTTCTTGCATACGTGGTTCTGGAGGTAAATACCCAGGTATCTTGCTCAAATCAACAAAATCTGTTTAATATAAATGGAGTCACATACCTTGTGGCTATATGGTATTGCTTGTGTTGACATATGTCACCCCCCCTAACCAAACTTAGTTTTTCCATTTTCACATATATGGTTCAGTAGCCAGGCAGATCTTCAGTGAAAATGTGTGCTTTATTTTTAAGCAAATACAGACTTTGTATTTGCACCAGTGCAGTACTCTCACCAGCAGGGGGCAGTAAGGGCTCTTACACAAAGGCATTTTTTACTCTGCTCCACTTTCTTCCGTTCAATTGCAGGAGTAAACATACACAATTATTGTGAAGGGGGCTGTACTCACACAGACGTAACAAGCGTCCCACCTATATTTGGCGCTTCCATGCATCTGTGTGAGTACAGCCCCCTTGACAATAATTTGAGCATTTACATCTGCGCTCCCCCTACGGCTGAAAGGAAGAAAGCGGAACGCAGGGGAGCACAGGAAAAAATGGCCCTGTGTAAAAGCCCTAACCCTGCAAGCACACAACGGAAGCTCCAGAAATGCCTCTTACAAAGGCTTAACACACTCTGCAGCTTTTTATAGCCTCCAGGTAGATGCCGCCACCAGGTTTACAGCATCTACCCTATAAATATTAATTTAGAGAGGCTGCCCACCCCTTTAGGAAGTGGCCCTGCAAACATAGGTAGATTGCATGGGGACCGATAAAGATTTTCTAACCTAGCCGATCAATCATCAGACCGATGTCGGACGAAAAATCGTAAGATGTACGATCGTTTGTATCCCACTAACCGCATGATAATTTGACAGATTGGTCAAACTTCGCTAAGATCGGTTGTTTGGCAGGAAAAGATCGTTGCGTCTATGGGGAGCTTGAAGCAAAAAAATGTAATGTGTAAATGCTGGAGTTACTGGACGTGTAACATAATAGCCAGAACACTAATTTCTGTTTTGCAGCTTTTTTGACTTCCATTGATTGGTTACCAGGCAGTAACCAATCAAGTGATTGGGGGACATAATGGTCAAAGTTATTTGTTTTTGAACCTGACCTGCATACCAAGGATCAAAAAATCTCATTGAACATTTCTATTTCATGTGCCCCCCCTGATTAATTTAAGGTGGTCATAGATGTTAAGATTTTTCTCTCCCCAACGATAAATTTTAGTGCAATCCAACAAATCTGTTAGATTATCAAGAGGTTAGCGGATACCGAATGATCGTGCATCTAACAATGTTTTGTATAACATCGGTCAGGTTATACTGTCCAACTGTTTGCAGGGCCAAGCAGCCAGCTATCCACAGTTTTCCTAGCTTCAACTAGATGATATAGGTGAAAATGGTCATTTTAGCTGATGCACAAATCATACATTTAGGGGCAGATTTAGTAATGGTCTTATTTCAAAGTTATGTGAAGTTTTTTAACTGTGATAAATTCGAATTTGCTCAAACTCAAATGGGAGGTTATGAAAAAACTCGAGCATCTAATATGCAATCAAATTTGAGAGTTTTGACAGTCAAATTAAAATGTACTATTTGAACCTTAATCACTTCAACGATTGTCTCAGGATAAGCTTTGTCTTACGATAATTAAAGGATCTTTTAAAAATTTTAAAATCTATGAGTTCAAGAGCAGCTAAGGAGGAAATTAGGTTCTGCTGGGTCAGACATTGTTCCCTTCAGTCTTTATAGTTTACATTTTTGGCTAACTATATTATAAACTTTTTTTTTTTAATTTTCACAGCCTATTTACCCAGTTTTTATTTTTACACTGAACAGCTCCAGACTGGGAGGAGGTCTTCACTGGTAGATTTGGTAATGCTTTCTCTCATTATTTTAACAAAGGCCAGATATGGATACCAACAAGTAGATCTTGTCTACTCTGTGGTGTAGGGTTCTGCTAACCCCTAGTTTGTGATCTAGTGGATCGTGGGATTCAAAGAGCAGGTATGGGTTCATATGGGATGGTTTCCAGTAGACCTCTATTTCCAGCTTTCCATCCTCTTATCAAGTAGCCCAATAAAACTAGGGTGTTATCTTGTATATCTTCATGTGTAAACTTGATATTGTGTTAATGTGTTCAGTAAAAGTCTGTACCTCTTGTGCCGTATCTTAACCCAGGTGTCATCCACATATCAGAACCAATGACTGGGTGTGATTCCTGTGAAAGTAGCTACAGCCATGTACAGGTTTGCCACAAAGGGTGAAACTGTTGATCCCATGGTGCAGTCATGCTTCTGCCTTTAGAGTGTTTCCTTGTACTGGAAATAGGTGGTACTCAGGCATCAGTCCAATAAGGAACACACTTGATCTCAGTTAAGTTTTGTTCCGTTTGTTCATGTTTAAGGAACAGTTCAGTGTAAAAATAAAAACTGGATAAATAGACAAGCTATGCAAAATAAAAAACGTTTCTAATATAGTTAGTTAGCCAAAAATGTAATGTATAAAGGCTGGAGTGACGGGATGTCTAATATAATCAGTTTGAGCAATATCCCGGCTTCGGACAACTGCACATGTTTTCAAACTCAGAAGAGCCAGTAGAAGACTGAACAGGATGGCTGCCCTGAACTCCCATGCTGGATTCTGCAGCAAGGGGTTAAGTAAAGAGGTAGTCGCATTTGCTTGGGGGGAAGTTTGGCTGGGGGAGGAGGGTCTGCGTGGGATGGGGGGTAGGGTTTTTTGTTTTTTTTAAATGTGTTTAGTTTAATTATACTATACAGAATAATTTCTACTGTGTTGCCAAATGAGTTTTTATTGTCTAGTGTGGATCAGTAATGCTGTTTTAAAGACAGGTATACATAGGTTGTCATAGGCAGAAGCATGGGTCAATTGTCAGATAACTCTAGAAGCAGCTAGAGTTGTTACCATAGCATAGCTATGTATTCAATTTAAAACCTGGAAATGAAAGCAATGATACCTGGTTTATCCCTGAAGAAGGAACTTTAAATGACTGCAACTTCTGTTTAAGGAGCTCAGGATCACTGTGTCGAAATGGGCAACCTATCAGAGGCAGAGGTTGTGAGAAACCATATAAATAAGTATATTTAAACAAAACCAAGAATAATAAACATTATTGCCACCATCTGAAGTGGTTCAATTATTGTACATTGTCTACAAATCTAATAATGATAAAGAAAAGTTATTTGTTCATGCTCTTGATTGTGGAATTGTTTCCACAATATTACTTTGCTGGTTATTAGAGCATTAAAGATTGCCAGGGAGCATTTTACATGGAACAAGTTGACATTTGCTTCCTAGGAACAAAATTTCTTACTAAATTAAAAACAAAATCAGCCAAACAATTCTATTTAACAAGCAAGAATGAAAACCTGATTGTGCTGATGCTCCTGCTTTTGGTTTCAGTCCCTAAATGT
>CM044440.1:79181619-79196946 GCA_024363595.1 Xenopus borealis
TTTTTAGGTGTTTCAAAACTTGAAAATATCCTTTTGGGGCACTTTGTTAAGGATGGTGCGTTACAATGGCATCCACTCCAGCTTTTCATTCAACAAAGTATATTTTTCCATACGCTCACCATTTATATCTTATGGTTTAAGTGCCCTTGACCCAAATCCTCCACTTATTAAACCCCAAACACATCCGTTATCACAAGGCCACTCACCAATCTCCAACAGTGGTTCTGGGCCCGAACCCATAGCAATGGAAGAAAGTCCCCCATATGGAGACACATACTTCACAGATCTTCTGGATGCAGTTAAAACTCAACAAAGCACACACATCTGAGGCAGCAGGAATTCAGATGTGAAAAAAAGCTTAGTTGAAATTTTAACTGTATACAGAAGTCTGTGAAGTATGTGTCCTTAATGCTGTTATGGTGGGTCACTATGACACGGTTATTAAACACCGATTTCAAAAATTATGGTTTTAAATGTTTAAAATACAGAATAAAAGAAACATCTGTAGTGTATGCATGTATATGTTAAATGGTATCTTTAAGGGAGAAAGTGCGAGTATGGCATGAGAGAGAAAGCAGAGGAAGGTATGAACTGTACACTGAATAAACTTGGATTTTCACTGAAGCCTGGATTTGTAATTTTTGCATTAAGCACACACTGAGTGATATAGACAGAACAACATCCACTTGAAATCAAATCTTGAGTCATATAAGGCTAGGGACAGAAAGGGAGATTCGGGGAGATTGTCGCCTGCTAAAAACGCCAGGCGACAGAATCTCCCTGTCTGTCCCCAGCCGTAAACTCCCCTAGATTAAATCTAAAATGGTCAACGCTAAATTAAAGGATTATGAAATACAAAATGTTATTTACAGAACTTTATATTTTAACATGGGTTTACTCTCAAATCCTTACTGTAAGTTTACACTTTGCATTATGACAAGAAGCTGCCTTAAATTTATATATATTTATATATATACTTTTTATGGCCTGAGTAACATAGCACATATATAAATTGATTGGCTTCAGTGTTTAGACTAATACCTGTTAATAAATGAAAAATAATAGCAACAGCTTATTACATTATAATACAAGTACATACAGTATTGCTTACCCCATCTATTTGTTCAAGTGAAATCTTTCCTGTATTACTTTGTGTGCTAAAGTCTTGACCAATGTATGAATGACTGAAAAGATAAAAAGAAGGTAAACAAAGAGCAAACTGGCACTGGACACCAGATACACAATTAATACAGAAGACAAACAATTGTTCTTTTTTTGCACACACACAAAAAAAACTGTGTAAGGGAGTCAACAAATACTTTAATAGACAAGCTTCTTTTAGAATGATAAACTGGATTATAAATAAACATTTTATTTATTTGCCTGATGAGCGGAGGTAAAGTCACTGAGTTTGGAAACAGTCAAGGTTTTCCATCCTCTAGAGCAGGGATCCCCAACCACCGGGCCATGGCCCAGAAGCAGGCTATGGGCAGTCCTGTACTGGACCACTGAGTCTAGCCCACAATTAAAGAGGTAAAGGCAAAAAAATAAAATCCAATTTTTACTTTCTTTAATGAAAAAGAAATCTATCTCCAATATACTTCAATTAAAAAATGCCTACCAAACCTGACTGTATACAGTGAAATTCTCCCTTCATTTACTAGACGGTGCCCAACTGCTATGCAGGGAAACAGTCATAGTTTCAAACAGCAGGGGGAGCCCCCCACCTTACTTAACAGAACTCCAGCAGCTGTTTCCCTGTAAAACAGGCACTGACCGTGTAGATTTTTGTATCCACAGACCCAGTGCAGTCTGTATATTCTGATTATTAATCAGTAATTGCTGTATTGGCTTCTATGGCAGATATTATTTGACTTGTACTGTTTTGATCATTTATGACAATCCCTAAACTTAACCCTCCCAACTGAAGCACAAACCACACTGAGCATGTGCAAGTCTTTATATTGCACAGATGGCTAACAAAGTTACAAGATGACAGCCCCCTGTGCCAACTTTGAAAGCATAAATCATTTGTCTTATTAGGCTTCTGGTGCAGTAAGTTCATGTTTATATTTAGTATAGAAAATACAGCATTTCTAGCATTACTCTATTTTAGACTTTAGTTGCCCTTTAATGAGGCGCTTTTAATTAGATGCCGACGAGTTGAATTGGGGTCCAATTAGGGAGCACCAGTGTCTAATTCAATGAGCCTCGTTAATTGGACACCGACCCCCCTGACTACACCTCGACCGATCTCATCTCTACCCTTGCAAAAATGCCTCAACACTGATCCATTGCCCAAAAACGGTTGGGGACCACTGATCTAGATCTCTGGTCCTAGGCTGGTGACTTTTAGCCCCCTGCAAAAACGAGAAACTGTTGGCACAATGCAGTTTTTAGCCTACAAGCATCTTTATTGGGAAGTGCCACAATAAAGGTGTAGCATTGTGTCGAAAGTTTCTCATTTTACTCTCTGACAGAGAGCACTGTTTATTTGCGACCAACTCTAGGCTCTCGTTTACTTTTAGGCTTCTAAAAAGATGGTATAAAAAGCGGCAGACTTTTAGAGGGGTATTTACAAATACACGTCATACGTCCCAAACCTGAATCTGCTTAATTTACCAATACATCTTAATGGAAAAAGCTTTTTTGGAAAAAAAGTCATAAAATCGTATTTGTTATTTTAAATTCAACAATTGTACAGTCTTAAATTAAAAAAAAAAAACTTAAAACAGCAATATCAAGAATTAAACCCAATTAAATTAAGCCAGTATTTATTAAAAAAAAAAAAACAACACTTAGCAGCTAGGAGTGTCAAATGAATGACTTCCATGCTGTGTTCCCCCTCAGTTATTCTTGAAAGATCTGTACCAATTTAGAGAATTGAGAGAAAATGAAAGTAGGCAGTTAAAGTTGAAAATACTAACCTACTCCAGTTTCAAAATGTTAGGTAATATTAGGCAGCAGCACTTTTGATGTTTTGATTCAGCATAACATAATTGGTAATTTTAGGTTATTTCAACATAAAATACATAATAAAACAGAGCATTTAAGTAAAACTAAGCCCTAGAAATCAATGCACCTAGAAATGATGTATTAAATACAAGTATGGGATACCTTATCCAGAATCCGATTATCCAGAAAGCTCCAAATTACAGAAAGACTCAATTCCATAGACTCCATTTCCTTTTTCTCTGTAATAATAAAATAGTAACTTGTACTTGATCCAAACTAAGATTTAATTAATCCTTGTTGGAAGCAGAAGAAGGCATGAAGAGCCAAATTATGGAAAGGTCAGTTATTGGGAAAGCTCCAGGTCCCCAGCATTCTGGATAAAAGGTCCCATACCTGAATACTGAAATGACTGCTCTAAACTAAAGGTGTAGTTTCTCCATAACTCAACTCAGTATTGTGACTTTTACATTCTATATATACAGTATATTTTGAGTCAGTCCCAAAGCTCAGGTGACTGACAGTTGCACAAATGATGTGCTGTGAATCAGCAGAAAAGAATGGGGAGCTACTGGAGGCATCCCATAGAGGCACAGATCCTCACTGCTAAGAGGATGCAGTTACCTTGGGCTGGTACAGAACCCCCAACCTAAACGTACAGCATTTTTAGCCTACTTCCTTAATAAGTTGTTATAATTCTTATATCCATAAGATAATCAATACATACCATTTTACAATATACAGGTATGGCACCAGTTATCCAAAGTGATCGGGACCTAGGGTTTTCTGAATAACTCATCTTTATGTAATTAGAATTTGGATACTTTAAGTAGAAAATTACATAAACATTAAATAAACCCAATAGGCTGTTTTTTCTTCCAGATTAATTACAGGCCGGGACTGGAAATCTGTGGGATCTGTCAAATGCCCGATGGGCCTCTTGCTTTGAGATGTAAATGGGCTGCTCACCTAAAAATGCAAATTAGGTATGTATTTAATATGTAAATGAGCTAATCACTTTAGAAATGTAAACGAGCGGCCCATACTAGCCAGCCGCAGCTACAGCCTACATTTGTCTGTACTGGCATAAGGGTGGAACCAGGAATTGTGACCAACTTCAGTTTGTAATATTAGAGTTTCTTGCTATATACCCAATCCCTTATGCTTATGATAAGTATGTTGGCAACAGGAGGATCCATGCTCAGAACAATCACTTCAGCCTGTTTATGTGTTACACTGTGATATGTAGAATTAATTGCATTAACAGCCTAGTCAAGTATGCCACAATTTGTCCCTGTGATACACATGGTTCATGGTCTAGCTGGGGGCACACGAATGAAAATTTAGAATATGCTTTAAGTATAGGGCCACTATACCATCTGATAGAATAGTTGTGATACAAACTAGGGTGAGATATTTGTTGCAAGGGCCAGTTCCAGCACAAGGGTGTATGATATTGCTGGGGATTATATGGTAATGGACTCTTAAATTATCTATTAATAAACACTAGTTCTAGTTAACCTTGGAGTTGGAAATATAAATCATGCATGCACAGGAATACACAGGCTGTTTTGATACTTTTGCCAGGGTTGCTTTTTCCTCCCAGTCCGGTCCTTATTAATTATATCTTAGTTTGGATCAAGTACAATTTAGCAAAATAGTAATAAACTGTAGCTCACCCTATTCAATTGTAGGTGGATTCTCCTGCAGGGGTGTCCTGTGTCCACACCCCCAAAGAGACACGTTCAAATATAATTGTAATTGCACCAAAACATGTTTCGGGCTAGGCCCTTTATCAGGTGACACTTGATAAAGGGCCTAGACCGAAACATGTTGTGGTGCAATTTTCCCCAATAAAAGCATGTTGCAATCATAGCTACAGCTCTGGATTTGTCCTGCTTCTTACAATTATATTTGAATGTGGATCAAGTACAAGGTACTGTCTTAATATTACAGAGAAAAGAGAAATCATTTTGGAAATTCAGATTATTTAGACAAAATGGAATTAATGGTAAATGGCTTTCCCGTAATTCGGTGCTTTCTGGATAACTGAACCCATGCTTGTACTAACATTTAAAATAATGGTGACACCATTGCATAAGTATGTTTTTCAGATTCCTTGGTAAAAAAAATCTTATCGGATCATTTTTAAAAAGTCTAATTCTGTCAGACAGCCACCCTTGCTGGCTCTTTCCCCAAATTAACTTTTAATTAGGCCTTAGATGTGACAAGCAAGAGGCAACGATACACAGTACCAGCTAAAGACTGTTGACATGCTCCATATAAGGGCTCTTACACACGAGCGTTTTTACCTGCACTCTCCTGCGTTCAGCCGCAGGGGAGCGCAGGTAAAAATGCTCGTGTGTAAGAGCCCTAAGAGCTGAATCTCCTATCTAGTAATCACATACAAATGGGTAATAATGTAGCTTTCAGATTCCAACTGCAGACTTCTGCGGTTAATTAAAAAATGTACTCACTTTTGCATCCAACATAAAGAGGCAGAAATCATCAACCATGGTGCTGTTTTATTGCAGTGAAATGTTCTGCATTCCAGCAAAACTAGTAATGCATGAATCATGAGACACAAAACCTCATGTTTTAATCAACTGTTATTAAAGGCAAGCATTGGAAAATGATTTGTCTGGGTGGGTAAGAAGACAAACAACTGCTGGAAGAGAATACGTTTGCAAAATAACTACGCTAACAGAATCTAAATCATTTAAAGACTGGATGGGTAAGTTCACTAATCTGATCATTAAAAAGAAAAAAAAGCAGTTTTACCTGTTTTATATTTCATTGTATACTGTACTAAGCAAGTCATAATCAAATGTGCTTCACAAATTCATAAATAGAGTAAAATTTTACTTTTATGTGAAAAATGTTAACATTTTATTGGCATTTGAAGAGCAGCAGCATATTGGTTTTACTTACCTTAAGTGATTAAGTAATGGTTGCAGCCTTTCATCAGACTGAACAACAGGCAGGGATCGAGCAGACAACTGAAAGACAAGTAAATAAACACATTTATTGCACACTAAAATTGTGGCTTGACTAAGTTCACATTTTTAAAGTCCATACAGAAGTTCCAGATGCTGTTAACGGCAGCCATTAAGAATTTTGCACATACACGGGATCCATTATCCAGAAAGCGCTGAATTATGGAAATGCTGTCTCCTATAGGCACCATTTTATCCAAATAATCAAAATGTTTAAAAATGATTTACTATTTCTCTGTTATAATAAAACATTAGCTTGTACTTGATCCAAACGAAGATGGAATTAATAATTTTCATAAGCAAAACAAGTATGGGGTTTATCTAATTTTTACATGATTTTCTAGTAGACTTTGAAGAGCCACATTATGGAAAGATCCGTTATCTGGAAAACACCCAGGCCCCAGGCATTCTGGATAACATGTCCCATACCTGCTTACAAGTACACACAATTGATTGTGAAATATAGCGGCCTTTTTGTTACTTGCTTGATATCCCATTTTAAGTTCTGCCAGCTGTTCTTTCATGGAAAGGCAGCCATTGTTGAAGCAGCAGGAATGTCTAAGTACCTGTTTAAGGAGGTCTAACTCATAGGTGCTTTTACTATTATTATTACTATTATTATTAGCATAGGGTGTCTCATCTAGCACCAAAAAGACAATTGGATAATAAGCAAGCTACAAATTATTATTATTAACATGTATTTCTATAGCGCCAAGGAGATACAGAGGAACACAAAGCAAAGATGCAACAACAATTAGATATCCATAAAAGCCGAATACAACCTTGTTTACACCTTGGAACCAATTTTGGATTTTAAAATTTTATATAAGATCAATATATGGAGAAAACCCTACTTTAGCCAAAGCACAATGAGCAGCTATATGTTGCCTCAATATTTATTAATTACACTCTAACTATAAAAATACAAACTGTCAAACTGCACGTATATAACATCACTGATACGGGCAGGCAATAGATGAACGTCATCATGAAGCTAAGAGCTAAGTAAGAATGGGCACCTGAAAAGTACAATGACAATTTTAAAAAGCGGTAAAAGTTTTTTTTTAAATTTTGTATATTCCACTTAAATAATTCCACTTAAATGAAAAGAGGTATGTTATATTTATATATATATATATATATATATATATATACACATATATACACACACTCAACTAATTTAGAATATATCGAAAATAAAGAAAAAAAGAAGTAAAACCCCTCTCTGTTCACTCACACCAACTAATAAACCTTAATGAACGGCAGCAGTGTATAAGTTATTTAACTAGCCAGCTTTCAATAGTTAGATAATTTGATATAATTAAATTGCTACAAATTCCTTGTTGCCAGTAGCCCCACAACCAGGAAATAAAGTGCTAATAGTTTCTAAAATTCAAATCGCTTGATACTAAGAAATTAAATATTTCAATAATTCATGTACCATCATAAAGTGCTAGTGCCAAACCTATTCAGATCCCATAAGTTAATGATCAGGATTAATTCAAGTGCAATTAAAGAACAACTCTATGTTATTCTGCCACAATCATTACAAACTGGGACATAGCGGCTTCTGTGGAGCAAATTTCAGTAAGCTCATCTATTTAAAGCAGATTCTCCACTGAACATTACAACTATTTCTTTTCACTGTCCATTATATCCTGGCAACCTAATTTCTGCACAGAACAAAATATATATTTATACCAATTGAAAGTTCCACTGTCTACATCACACTACAAATAAATTTTAGGTCAACTACCATTTAATCAAACACAGATTTGAGCTCTTAGATTCAACATCTGCAGATAAAATTTGCAGATTTATATTTTATGACTCCACTTTTGTTCAATAATATAGTTACATTTAACTTCGTCTTTAAAGTATCTTCCTATGCATCTTCATGAATGGCCTTTAAACATGTTTTACATTTTCCTTCTACTCATAAAATTGATTGTGATTTGAGCACATATTTATAATTATGCTTGAACAGGGTAAAAAAACCCATTATAATCAGTTCCTTAATTATTTGAGACAAGTAACATCTTATCTCCCTATATACTCTGTCTTTGGGAGATCTCATTCGATCATTTGGCTTTAATTATCATCTGTATGCTGATGATACCAAAATATATTCATCCACCCCTTCATGAACAGCTGAAAAAAAACCTCTAACTGCCTCCTAGCAATCTCATTGGATGAACCAGCGCCACCTCAAGCTCAACCTAACAAAAACTGAACAAATCACCTTTCCACCTAAGTCTGCCCCTACTCCCCATTTTACCATCTCTATTGATGGAATGCTCATTGACCCGGTCAACTCAGCACGCTGTCTGGAGGTAATCTTTGACTCCTCTCTCCCCTTCTCCGCCACTGTAAAAACCTGTCACTTTTTCTTACATAATATTGCCAAAATCCGTCCCTTCCTTTCACCTGTTACAGCCAAGACACTCATGCATGCTCTCATCCTATCCCGACTAGATTTCTGTAACCTTCTACTAACTGGCCTCCCTAACTCCCATCTCAACAGTCTGTATTAAACTCTGCTGCCAGAATTATCCTCCTCTCATCCAAAACGGTACAAGCCCCTCCCCTGTTGAAGTCATTATCATGGCTTCCTATAACAAAGAATAATGTATAAACTTCTCCTCATAGCCTTTAAAGCCCTTCATTCCCTTGCACCTAACTACATCTCATTTCTTGTTTCTCTATATGTTCCTGGCCGAAACCTTCTTTCCTCCCAGAGCAACTGCTTCGCTGTACCCCCCACTTCTACTGCTGTTTCCCGTGTCAAACCCTTCTCTCTTGCAGCTCCTTTTATTTGGAATGCCATTCCTGCATCTCTCCGGAGAGAATCCTCCTTCAATGTTTTTAAAACAAAACTCAGAGACTACCTCTGGGAGCACCTGGATAACACCTGAACTGGGAACTGGCACTTATACGACAGTTTCACCCACTGTAAATCACAGCACTTTAATATCCGTCTGAATTGTGTCCATACGCTACCCTCCCATTTAGACTGTAAGCCCGACGGGGTAGGGTCCTCCATTTTGTCTCCTTGACACTGCAGAATTATATTTTATTTTTATGTGAATTGTACTTCTAATAATGCACTTATTGTTACTTATTAATGCAGCGAACCCTCGTTTGTTACAACTAATTTATTGTTGCTGGACAGTGCTTTGCCCTCGAGGAGCGCTATACAAATAAAAAATATACATACATACAAAATCATTCCCCTGGCAAAAAAGCAAGTTTCTGTATGTTACAATGGTTTAGAATAAGGGCAAATAAGACCAGGGGCTTTTCAAAACTGATAAAATGATTACCTCCAAGTGCGATGGTCTATATTCCACCTAATCTATGGCGATTAAAGGGGTGGTTCACCTTCAAATTAACTTTTAGTATATTGTAGAAGGGCTAATTCTAAGAAACCTTTCAATTGGTCTTCATTATTTATTTTTCATAGTTTTTTAATGATTTGCAATTTTCTTCTGTTATTTTGCAGCTTTCAAATGGGGGTCACTGACACCATCTAAAAACAAATGTTCTGTAAGGCTACACATGTATTGTTATTGCCACTTTTTATTACTTATCATTCTAGTCAGTCCATCCCCATTCATATTCCAGTCTCTTATTCAAATCAATGCAGGGTTGCTAGGGTAATTTGTACCCTAGAAACCAAATTGCTGACTACAAAATAAAGAGTTGTTGAATAAAAAGCTAAATAACTATAAAACCACAAACAATAAAAAATTAAAACCAATTGCAAATTGTCTCAGAATATCACTCTCTACATTATACTAAAAGGTGACAGTAGTGCTGCTCCTACACCATAGCCCACTAAATCTTTTTCAGAGGTCATTTGATTTCATTGCTATTGGCAACACCACTTTTTTTAATAAAAAAAAAGAAAAACTTAAAATCATATGTGTTTTGTTAAAGAGGACCTGTCACCCTAAGAAATAATTCCAAATTCCTTTCCATCAAGTTAGTTGAGCAATATAAACTTTACTTACACTAGGTTTATCATTTAAATTTTGTCTTGGAATTACAAAATCACAGAAAGCAGACAGCAGCCATTTTTTGACACTGTTATTAAGACAAATTTTGTATCACCCCAAAATTGTGTTTATGCACCCAAATGAGCCCATGAGCAGTGCCTTAGGCAATTATAGAGTGTGGGGAGAGAGAGGGAATGTAGGGCGTGCAGTGATATCTAGAAATTGCTGACTGGAAAGTGAAAGTAATTGTCTGCCCTACCTCTATGCCACCGACTTGACGGCTCAGATATTTAAACACCTTTATAAAAGTAGGGATGCTTTAATGAAGAAAATAATTTCAGTTCCATGTTTAATATATAAAGGTGTTTCATTAATAAACTTTTTGTGTGTGGGTGACAGGTCCGCTTTAAAAAAAAATTAATTTTGTTTTAAAAAGTACAATATAGTGTAGACACATTCTTTAGAAACAATATTTTTATGCAATATGAATGCAATGATTTATGTGCTTCATAGAAAAAAAATCTAATATTCAAACGGACAAATAGTTAAATGTTTAACTGCATGTAGATACAGAATGACAACTCATTACTTTTCAACACCTGCTGTCCGTATTACTTCAAGCACATGCTTACATAGCGCACACTTCTATTCTAGGCATAAATCGTATTAGAAATTCACAGACAAGGTGACAGCTCTTAGTGATAAAAAAATACAGGCTCTGCATAGTGGACGATGTGCCATATCCATCCTTTCACCTATTAAATTTTAATGACAGATTGTGGGAGTTGGGTGGACTCTCTGTTCTTCATCCCAAACAGCTGTCACTACATTGGTTTGAAATGAGTAAAACACTGCATAGCTAATAAAACACTGAAAAAAATATCAAAATAAAAGGCATAGCAAATAAGAAGCATAGGATTGCCAACTTAAAACAGCAAATGCACTCCATTATACCAGAATAAAAATCTTTTTTTCTACCACTCCATTTAGCACACCCTTCAGCCTTTTCACTGGGGCTAGCGGGGGTGTGTATGTGTTACTTTGTTTTTGTGTTTGGGTCATGGTCCTACAAAAATTATGCTACCTACCACAAGTCCGTTTTTTTTTTTACATTGGTGTCAAAGAAATACCCTTCTTGCATGCAGAAAAACTGTTCTGAGGCATGAAATTTTTTTTGAAGATTTGGGTGGTGATGTGTGCGCTGGCATGACCTCGCACTCCTCTTCGCCACCTTCAAATGCCAGCTTCCAACTTTCTCCTTTTGTACACTATGTGCCTGCTTGTGACCCCCCTTTTGTGTGTTTAAAAATCACCTGGGTGCAAAGACAAACAAAACTAAATGTAAGCTGGAATAGAGTCTCGCACTCACAGGACTTAAAAAATGAAAAAACACTTTATTGTGTCACAAAAAACAAAATACAATAAAGTGTTTTTTCATTTTTTCCTGTGAGTGCGAGACTCTATTCCAGCTTATATATAGATATATATAGCAATATATATGGCAAAGACACAGCCAATGATCAGCTCTAGGAATATCAAAGGTCTAAAGACACCTGTGTGAAGTGGTTACAATGTGCCAAATAACACATTGACTAGCCTAAAGAGAAATGGCGCAACATTTTGTGGACTGATGAAAGCAAGATTGTTCTTTTTGGGTCTAGGGGCCACAGACAGTTTGTCAGATGACCCCAGTCACTGAATTCAAGCCACAGTACAGTGTGAAGACAGTGAAGTATGGTGGTGCACGCATCATGATACAAGGATGTTTCTCATACGAAGGATCATGGACCAGTTTCAATATATCAAAATACTTGAAGAGGTCATGTTGCCTTATGCCGAAGAGGAAACACCCTTGAAATGGGTGTTCCAACAAGACAACAACTCCAAACAGACCAGTAAACAAGCAACATCTTGGTTCGAGACCAACAAGATTGACTTTATGGAGTGGCCAGCCTAATCCCCGGACCTTAATCCAATAGAAAACTTGTAGGGTGATGTAGAAAATTTTGTTTATCAGGCAAAAGGAATGCAGAAAAATTCTGGAATGTAACAGGTGCCAGAAGATGGTCGACTCCATGCAACACAGATGTGCAGCAGTTCTCAGAAACACTGCTTATACAACTAAATATTAGTTCAGTGATTTAAAGGAAAGCAAAATCTTGAAACATTTTTCTGTTTATACAGCGAATCTTTGAGAATACAGACATTGGTATTTTTTGAAGAGCCCAATATTGCCTTTTCTTCGCTTTCTGTAAAGGAATAACAAAAATTTGATATGTTTCCTCATGTTTTGATTTGGAATAGAATGAGCAGTGTTTTGATTTGGAATAGAAGGTGCCGTGTTTTGCATTTGCGTGTATGGAAAGAAAAGCTCATAAGGATTTTGAGCTTTTCTTTCACTTCATTTATTTTATACACACTGCTTTATTCTGAACACAACTGTATCTTATTTTTATGAATATCCTGTAAAATATATCATTATAAATGGTGCCTATTGATGTCATAAGTTATAATCAGAGCTCAGTGATGTAATTTGTCAATTGTCTCACTGAAATGTGTGTATTATTACACAACTCCCTTTGGCATTGTGGCGATTTGTAATGTTTTTATATACCTAACAGACATTTTTTGGTTACCAGCTACACAGACCATTTGCAGGTAATGCAAGGATATGGTATTGGTGGGAGCAATGAAATTATGAATATATATTTTAAAATATTTGCCTGCCTCAAAGCTTTAGCTTATGTTATTGCAAAAATAAAAATTGCATACCTTTACTCTTACTTACTCTTGGCTTTGCAGACAGAGACTTCAGCTCCATTACTCAGGATTTTATTTATTTTGCTTTGGCTGAAAATATCCCTTGACAATTCTTTACCTTAAAACTAAACATGTGATGTATCCTTTCTTATAGTGACTGAACACATTTGCTTTATAAAATTATAACGGTCAACAAAATTTACAAGTATAAAAAGCTATTTCAGTTTTCTCAGGTATCCTAGCAACAAGAATCTGCTGATATTTTCTTAGTATTAGAAGGTAATATGGGAAAAAAATTATTTGTTAAAGTGCAATTAAGCGTCAACATATATGTTTTTTGTTTATTCAGTGGAAATGATGATAACATATTACTCCTTAAACCTGAATTTAATATAAAATTTCAAAATAAAAATGGCTTTGGTTCACATTTATATAACCAAAACATAAAGCACATTAGCAAAACAACCTGTAATAAGTGGACAAGTGATTCCGCTGCTTACTGGAGAACACATTCATTTAATACCCCTTTAAACTAGTTTTCTGAGATAATTGCTAGCCTCTCATTGAAGCTGGGCATAGAAGGGCAGAGATAAACTGTAATTTCACCCTTGCAGACTGTGAGTGTATTTGCCCGTGTATGAAAAATAGTTACCTATGGGGCAGGTCAGAAAATCCAGTCAGGCGAGGAATGCATTGGTTCATTAATCAGACCATCAGATCAGCCTATTTGGTCCAGGCCCATGGGTGGCCAAATCAGGAAAATATCAGTTCCTTTTGTAACTTTGCCAAGCAAGTAGATCTTGGCGTGTATAGCTAGCATAAGTATGCGCCCTTTTTATAATAGTAAGGCTCAGATTCATCAGTCAATATCAATTCTTGGCATCACTCAATAGCTAGTTGATTGTGGGCTATAGCTCTCTATTCTTCAGAACTATTCCTTTACAAACACTGGCACAATCAAAGAGCTATCTGTATCACAGAACAGTCAGAGTGCTAGGTATTATTCAGAATTACAATACTGGCCTAATTTTATTTGCCACAGACATAAAAATCTGTCTAATAACGCCTTGGTAAAAAACAGGGAAAAAACATAATACAAGGAGGCACACAAATTCTTTTTATAAAGCAAAGTGAAGCCGTCATGACATTTACATATCCTTAGCATTGTCAAGTAGCTGCTACTCTGCTATTAGTGAAGAATAACTAAATTAAACATTTCAATTTGATTATAAATTTGCAAATTCAAGTAGCTTTGCTACACTGAAAAGATTTCACTATGTTAGGCAATTAAAGATGTAATGTTCCTTTAATCTGGCACCAGAAATGCATTTTTCAAACCAATTACCCATCAAAGAACAATTTTTGAATTTAAACGGTCATTAGACAATCTTAACACATTCAATGCAAAACTAGAAAAGTAGGTCCAAGATCAGCCATTCATTTATAAGTTAAAAAATACTTCCACTAATTTATGATTAAGTAATATCTGAGATTATATGAAAATGCTATAAATTAGTAAGAATAACAAATACCCACAATAAAACCAGACTCAATATACCAAACTATGAATACAAGTCATCTTAAGCCATACAGAATATTATTTGATTCTTTTATAAACGTCTTCATTAAAGGAAAACTATACCCCCAAACAATGTAGGTCTCTATAACCAGATATTGCATAAAACAACTCATATGTAAAACCCTGCTTCATGTAAATAAACCATATTCATAATAATACACTTTTTTAGTAGCATGTGCCACTCTGTTGCTCAAAAATAAATTTTTGGGGTATAGTTTTCCTTTAAAACAAAGAGCCACTTGACATTTGTTAATAAACTACAAAAAGTCTCAAGATATATTACACCTTCAATTGATTAAACTACTGAAAACGTTCACAAAACCATAAAAAGAAAATGAAAGTTATGAAGCAAAAGATGAGAGAAAATACATTTAATTCATTTTACCATTTATATTTTGGCATAAGCATGCAAACATTTGAGGTAATATAAGGTTATATGAAAGCACTAGTATCATTTAAACTAATTAAACATTTCATGCTGCTCTATCAAAAGATATATTCTCTGAAGAGCAACAAAAAATAAAATAAATTCTCACTTACTGCCAAAGCTTTTGATAACTTTGTTCTGAAGTCATTCAAGACAATCGAAACAATATCTCTATGAGGAATGAATGCAAAGCCGCGCCATAGGAAAACTTTTCTTGGCCGAACTAAATCAAGAGCAGCTTGGAAGGGAACCTTAAAATGAAAAAAGAATTATTTACTTTAGACACGTATACATACATCAGACAATATAAATGGTAACATTTTTCTCAATAAAGTAATTAGGGTGAAACCCTGATTTCTATTTTTAAAAAGCCCTCCACCAAAAGTGTTCCCCCACCACTTACTCCCTTGCCCCATACCTGGCCTGAAAACAGTAGTTGCGGTGGGGTTGGCATCATATCATATCTGTCCTGGCCCCTGTGAGTTGAGAGTTTCTACACAGTGAATTTGACATGGAGGAGATAACCCAGCTAAGCTACTCTGCAGCTGCTGGGAGAAGCAATTCATGTTCCAGGAAAGGTGAATGGACTCTTTGCTGGAGGAATACTTTAAAAAA
>CM044440.1:79309020-79321279 GCA_024363595.1 Xenopus borealis
AAAAAAAAGATTTCCCTGTATTTAATTTTATGCATTCTATTCACAATTATAAAGTCGATAGAGAAGAGTAATTACTGGTTCAAATGGATATGCATGAATAAAGGTCACACAGGACAGGATTTGCCATGAGGGCACCCTGAGGCCGGCGTCCTCCGTCGTCCCCGCCCAACCGAAGATATCGCGCATATGCAGCCTCTTAGCTTGATTTTGGAGCATAAGCAGTGCAGCGATAGTACTCCGGGAAGAAAATTACTTGTTCGGCTGGGTGGCATGTCGCCCTAGGCCTGAGCCTATGTGTCCTCACCACAAATCCAGGCTTGAGGTCACAATATATGACTTCCAAACAGGACTGGACTGAGAATTAAAATAGGTCCTGGCATTTCAGGTACACAGGCCCAATCAGCCCACATAGAGGCCCAAACAGCCCCCACCAGCCCACTAAATACTGACTTTCTATGGCACCTTATAGCAGTCCCTCTGGTATTTGCCAGAACCCACAGATTGTCAGTCCGGGCCTGCTTCCAAAATGATTATCTGATGTATACTGCACAGCAGCTAGTTCTAGTTTAGATAAATATGATCAAACACTGGACATTATTGTAACTGATGGAAGTGATTACAGCATTGCGTCAGTTGGTAATTTAATAAAGAATGTCAGGAAGGGACCTGCTGTTGATTTAGAGGCTTCATTCATAAAGCAGAGCTGCAAAATAGGCTTGAAAATTACAAATATACGAAATAAGAATTTTAGGTCTGTCCATAGACAAATACAAATTGTTAATATAATAACTCATTAAAAAAACTAAACAAAATGAGCTATTCAATCAGGAGGACTCTGATATCTACAGTATATGCTATTAATGATATTGCTGTAACATTATTTAATATCAGACCATGCCCAATGCCAACATATGTCATCCTGATTATGTGTGATCGTGATTAACTTGTATATGCAAGATTGCAAGCTCTCGAGAAAAAATAACATTTCTTCGTTGTGCATTATGTTACAACAAAATAACTTTTTTCTTCTTCTGATCTGTGGCTAATGCACAACATTGCACTACTATGATTAACTTGTCAGCATACCTGGAACTACATAGTTTCTGGAAGGGAAAGCACCATGGCCAGTGTTTGGCTTTCACAAATGTCTGCAACTACTGGTCATAAGACTGTGAAGCATCTGGAAAATCCACACTAATTCTATACCACATGTATTTAATAAGTGTGTTCATATGACAAGTTATATTGCTTTCTGGGGTTTTGTTTATACATATGTAATTATAAACATTTGATTTCCCTACTGTAAACAATCAATGTTATGTACATTTCTAAAACAGTTTTAAGACCTTAATCAGCACATATTTTATTATCTTTATCTAGGAAGGTATTGTATGATGTTATTTAACTATTTCTTTTCTTCCAATTACCTTTGGCATTTTTAGAGATGTCAGACAATTTTGCATAATGAGTTATGAGTAAATTGCTCAGCAACGAAACAAATGTGTATTTAAATGTTGTATGACATATGGAAAGTAAATGACGTGTTTCCGTTTACTAAAGCGTTTCTTCAAGGGCCCCCATGTCGCCATCATGTGCAGCGGCAGTGCCAAGGGGAGTGGGTCTGGATTGATAGGACCCACCAGTTTTTTTCCCAGTATCCGGCCAGCCCAGTCCAACTCTGGCAGTCCCCTGTGCAGATAAGTATGAGTGGAGACACAAACAACAACACATTATAAAATATCTGTCTCTGGCAGCATAGCGCAGTGCCTTTGCCTTTAAAACTGACCTGTCTATGAGATCTTATCAGCCATGTCAATGCAATATATGTGTGTTTGAAATGCATTAATATGTGACAGCTCATCTTGCTGAAGAAATGTTGGCTATCGGTCAGTATGAACAAGGCCTGCAGCAAATATGGCTAAACACAGGCCTGCATACTTCTTACTTTTAATATATTGCTGGAAAGTTCTTATACATAGATTGGGTGGAGCTTTAATTCTGGGGTTTGGCTGAATTTAGTCAACATATATGACATATTCAATTCAGAAAGCCTGCCCTGTGCATTTCCTTCTAAGCAGAATCAGGACATAGCATTGATACTGTCATGTGCAGCATATACACTGAATATGGAACAGAGCTCTGAATTCTAATTTCATTATACTTAGAATAATACTGCCTATTTCTTAGCATGACATTGAGCATGTTTAAAAAGTACAAATGCCAAGTTTGGGTCCAACCTGCCATACTTCAGCTTTTTTGGGTCTCAGTTGCAAGTCTTTGGGTCCTGGTAAATACAGTGCAACAATAAGAGGAAGGATGCAGGTCGGGTTTCAGTGGCATAGATGAGAATAATACTGTGATCTCATACAGCAATGCTGCCACATTGATGCTGCCACATTGATGCTGCTTGCTTTCACACGCTATGCCACAATGCCCGGGCCTAGGGTGGCAGGATTTTAGGGGGCGGCATGCTGCCCAGCCACACCCACATTGGTCCAGTAACACTGTGGATATGCAGATGATACGATAGATTTTTACATTTCCCATGTGCCAATACTTATTGCTCTGGTCTTGATGATGAAAATTTGCAAATAATGGGCAGAGTATGGGGGCAACGAACGGCAGTGGGCCTAGGGGCGACTGCTATGTAAATCTGGCCCTGGCAGTAGCAGCAGCAGAAGCAGTAGCAAAAGCAGCAGCATTAGCAGTAGCAGCAGTAGCAGCATTAGCAGTAGCAGCAGCAGAAGCAGTAGCAGTAGTAGAAGAATTAGCAGTAGCAGTAGCAGTAGCAGCAGCTGAATCAGTAACAGTAGCAAAAGCAGCAGCAGAAGCAGCATTAGCAGTAGCAGCAACAGGAGCAGTAGTAGCAGCAGTAGCAGTAGCAGCCCTGCTCACTCCCCCAGGATCCCTGCATCACGAGGAAGCTCTGATGTCATTGTAATGTTAATCCAAGGAGGAGCTGAGCATCCCTTCTCCCTCCCATATCCCATTGCCTGGGAAATCTGCTGATGATGCTGATGTTGGGGATCAGGAGAAAGAAAACTTTACTTAGGGGCAATCATAGTTCTATTGGAAGCTGACATGTGACTGGGATCAGATGCCCCAGACACCGCACTATCAGTGATGCAGTAGATGATGCCAGACAGCAGTTCCCAGAGACACATCCTCAGAGCTAACCCGGCTGCAGTGCCACGGGGTTTTTACGGGGATGCGGGATGTGCCTTGCGACACGCTGCTGCTGCTGACTCACGCATCCCACTGACTCACGCATCCCACTAATCCCACAGCCTTATGGTCCTAGCTGTACCGTCTGCTACTAACCGAGGCTTTTTAGCTAAGCACTCAGCATGATCGCCGCCGCTTTCCTTGTGTTGCTCAGACCGTACAGTATCCAGTGCGCTTTACTGCTGTTGCTTCTCACTCTGGGCACCATCGCTACCATCTCATTCCTGTGCTGTTGGCACCGCAAGCTCCACAAGGGCAGACACACAATCAAGAAGGTGTTTAGCGGCCGGGCTAGGAGCAGAGGTAGGACATGTAAGGAAACTCTTTCAGCTATGAATGCTATGCATGCCCTCTGTCCTATGTAACACACATGCTGCCACTGAACATGATCCAGATTAGGGATGTCACACTTACACTACAGCTCCCATATCCCCATGCTTGCACATGTACCAAGAAACTAGATGGGGCATGTCCATCATGCAGCCATCCCTATACACCCCCAACTTTCCATGATGCCATTGATGGGGGACCTACAGCTTTTACAAACCTCAGTTTTCCATTAAACAACAAAGTAGAAGGGATGGACAACCCAGATCTAGAAAGCCTTCATTCATCCTGCAGTTATAATTCCAAATTTTGGTGTATTTGCAATTCCAGAATTCACAGCAGGCATCTATACACTGTCTCTTCAATAAACACACACGACTATTGCTTAAAGGGAACATCCTTTCATCGCCTTCATAGTAGGGATGCATCACAACCATAATGCTTAGATTAATCTCTGAACCAAAACATTCCACCAAATATCAAACCGAACTAAAACCCTAGTTTGCATTTTCAAATTAGAACAAAACCCTTGTAAAATAAAATGACATGAAGGGAAAATGTGGATTTCAGCTGTCCAAGCTGTTGAGTCACATGACTTTTCAAGTTCAATTTCAACAGTAAGGTTTCTCCCAAATCCTGCAAAGAACTAGTGCAGGGATTCTGCTGAATTCCAAACAACAGCCTGCATATTGTGCATCCCTATTCATTAGATAGGAGCAGGGCCAGGCTGAGCGGAAATTGTATCCTCTGGGGAAAAAAAGGGAGCTGTGGTGCCCATCAGCAATTTCAAAAGCAGTGCATAGAATTCATGTCTTTATCTTCTGTTTGCTTAAAAGGCACAACATCTTACTGTACATATGAAGACAGGTATTTTAAAATAGCAGTTCTATTGTACTGTGCTTGTTTCAAGTGTTTGTATAGACAGTTAATAGCTATTCTTGTTCCCCCTTCCTTATGGCATCAGTGCAATCGCAACAGGCCGAACACCCCAAAAGTCAGCCATGAATATGAGGAGGAGCTGCCATAATGCATACTTCCGCACAGCCAATCTTCATAGACACCACTACAGCAATACTCTTACATCCTCACTTCATTGTGTTGTTGCTATAGCTGTGTATGGACATGACCTTTGCCTAAGCAATCAGCGTGGCAAGACTTTTTTCATACATATTGATAATATACAGGTATGGGATACGTTATCCGGAAACCCATTATCCAGAAAGTTCTGAATTACGGAAAGGCTGTGTACCGATATTCTCCATTATAATCAAAAATTCCAAATTTTAAAACATTATTTAATTTTTCTCTACTTGATCCAAACTAAGATATAATGAATTCTTATTGGAAACAAAACCAGCCTATTGGGTTTATTTAATGTTTACATGATTTTCTAGTAGTCTTAAGTTGTGAAGATCCAAATTACAGAAAGACCCATTATCTGGAAATCCCCAGGTTGCGAGCATTCTGGATAATAGTATATATATATATACCTGTATATGGATAACACGTCTGGATTGGGATTGGGGTATTTCAAGTACACAGAGGCCCAACCAGTTCCCCCATCAGCCCACTGTACAGTCTATGGCATCTTACAACAGCACCTCTGGCATTTGCCAGAACTCACATATAGCCAGTCCAGGCCTGATGGATAAGACCCTTTGTACACAGATCTAGCATGTTACTGTTAAGGGAAAATAAATAAAAGATGACGCCAGCATATTGTTTCCTCCAGTGACGTAACTAGATATTACTATGCCCCCCAAAATGTTTAGATGTTGACTTGTTTTACCAATATTTATTGAAACTGTATATAAATTAGGGTCTTATGGGGCCCCTATACCACCTAGGCCCCCTGCAGCCACAGGCTCTGCTCCCTCTATAGTTATGCCCCTGGTTTCTTCTATAGACGATTGGAATATGCTGGGAGACAGTGGTGTAGCTAGATATTAATGGACCCCGCAGCAAATTATTTTATTTTTTATACAGGCCCCCAAAATGTCTGGAGATTGACCTGTTTTACCAATATTTATTGAATTTGTTTATGAATTAAGGCCTTATAGGGCCCCTATATTTCCTGGGGCCCCCAGCAGCCACAGGGTCTGCTTCTTCTGTATTTCCACCCCTGCTTGGAGCTTTAGTTCAGCAGCAGCGAGGGTAACTCCCACTGCCCCATGTCTATAGAAAGTGTTGCTCATATTTCATGTTACTTACTGGCCTGGGAGGCTGGGATGGCACAGTTTAGATGTGGCAGTCCTGTGAAGTGATTCATTTGCTAAGCATCATTTTTAGGACGTTTCCAGCAGGACTGCGGCAGACAAGTCTCCTCCCATCCTGGAAAAAAGCTGAAATCAGTCCAGACTGTGGGTCACTATTTTGCTTCAATTGCCAAACAACCAGTGCATGCTCAGCCCTGCCCCTGACAGTTTATATTTAGTTCATGCCTTTTATAAAGTGGATTGATTGCTAGTTAATCCAATCCAAAAATGAAGGACTGAAGCTGATTGTGTTGTTTCTTCTCTCCATTGCAGATGCCGTCCTGAGATCTCACCATTTTCGCTCAGAGGTAATCACATTTACACACGGATATAAAGACAGGCTGTACGGGTCACAATAATCACCCATTGTATATTACACACTAATGCTCTCTACCCTGACATCTGTGCTGCTATGTGCTGCTTGGTCTGGAAGTGCAGGATGTTAGTAAGCTCAGCTTTGTTTGTAAGGATGATTTTCTGAAAACCTTTAATTTCAGAAATGCAAGTGAAAGCAGTAAACACTGTACGATGGTACTGAAGGGTTTTTTGATTAAAGGTAATAGGCCAGAGAAGGAGCAGGATCTGTGCTATTCGGTTTCTAAGGGGGTTAATAATATCTGAGACAGATGTTCCATGATCCAGCCTTGCATCTATATAACTAATAGTGCCCAATTAAACAGGGAATAAAATTGTTAATTAAGATTAGCAGTACAATGTAGACAATGATATTCTGGGGCAATTTTGTAATTGTGTTTTTTTTTTGGTGGTATTTAAACTATCCGTGCTGCAAAAAATCATGCCAGTATGGAAAATAATTGTTGAAATCATTTCTCTCCACATACAATTTGCTTCTGGGATTGGAGTGGGTGTTAGTATTCATCTCTTCTGCTTTGCTGCACCTACAGGAAATGCATGCCAGTTCTTCAACACCTTCCTAACAGAAAATAGGCATCATTTGTCAATGCAGAAACCGTTGTCAGCTTGTAAGAATGTGATTTGATCAATCAAACACCATCCTGGTTTGCAAAATGTTTGCAGTGATGCTTTCTCTTAAAGGAGAACTAAACCCTTAAGTAAAAACACCCTACCCTACATAGGCCCCCTCCCTCCTCCCCCTCAGCCTAGCTGCTACCCCTTGCGAATGCCATGGGATCGGAGTTCACTGCAGCCATCATCCTGGTCTTCTGTAATCTGAGAATGCAAGGAGCATATCCACACATGAGCAGTTGGAGCAATTTCCCAGCTCGCGATAACCGCGCATATGCGAGATTGACGGAAGTTGCCAAAACCACCGGAAGAAGACACAAAGATTACCGAAGATCTGGAAGATGGCTGCAGTGAACTCAGATCCCTGAACCTGCACCAAGGGGTAAGTAAAGACTTTGGGGCATTTACCCAGTATAGCAGCTAGGCTGGGGGATGAGGAAGGGGGGTCTTTGTAGGGTGGGGGTAGGGTTTTTTTTTTAGGGTTTAGTTCTCCTTTAGTTCTTTTCTTTAGGGTTTAGTTCTCCTTTAAGGAAAGGCATAAATCAATGCAGGGGTACAATTGTAGGAATGCCATGCCACCATCTTCTTTTACCTCTTAGTTTTCTGTGCAGTAGAATGAAAGGCCAGACTTAGAAGCATTTTTTGCTGCATTGCTCAAGTGCCCCTGGCCCAGGCCATTCAATGAAATTCTGAAGAGGAGAAGATGGCAATGTTGCGCTCCTACAGTTGCTACTCTGGTCAGTTTTCAGCAAACAGGAGCACTGACCCTGTTTCGGATAAGCAATTATAATCAATGGGGAGAGACCAACAAATTGGCACTCAGTGATTATGCATTTACGTCTCTTTAACACCAAACAAAATTGTCTTAAATTGATTATAATATAACATGCAGGTATCCCTCTGGAAAAGAAATCATTCCAGCATGGAAAAGAAACTGCTAAATATTCTACACTGTTATTTTTCACCAAAACCGTCAAAATAAGATGATGCATTAGACATGGTGTTGCCTGTCTGCCAGTGCCTGCCATTATTGTGTTGTGGGACAGCAGCTAGAGACCAGATGTAAGACCAGGTTTGGGATCCTGTGCATGGCCAAGGTACAGATGTTGGAAATGTCATGTGGGTTTATTCTTATGTATATCAGTATCATAGGTTCAATACACTGAAGAAACACTGGTCCAGAAGTGCTTAGTGTGCAGTTTTCAGGTATTGGCATTTTTGGGTGGTTCACAATAAAGTTAATATGAGGCAGCAGTGTGGTTTTGGGGTCTTGTTTGCCTGCAAAATAAATTGGTTGAAATAATGCTAAACCGGTTACCCAGAATGCTTGGGTTTTCCAAATAATGGGTATTACTGTAGTTTGGATCTTCATACCTTAAGTCTAAGTCATTTAAACATTACATAAACGCAATAAGCTGGTTTTGTAAGGGTTCATTATATCTTAGTTGGTTTTAAATCTTAGTTATCTATTGTTATTATATAAAATTGGAGTATTTGGATTAAACGGAGTCTATAGGAGATGGCATTCCCATAATTCAGAACTTTCTGGATAATGGGTTTCCAGATAACAGATCCCATTCCTGTAGTTTGTTTGAGTATACCAGTGGTAGAAGGAGAAGTACTTCAACAGTCGAATATTCGAAGAGATTTTTATTCGAATCATTCGATTCGATCGAATTTTCAAAATTCACAGGTCGAAGTGGTCTTCATAAACATTCGAAAATTTGACTTTTTGAAAATTCTATCAAACTTCAAATCCTTCATGTGAATTTAGTAAATCTGCCCCTTACTGTGTGTTTTCCCTTCTTTTTGGATCAAAAAGCCTTCATTGCATATGGAGGAATAACTTTCAGTTGAGAAGACTAGGCCCTCTATGGTTCCATCTTTAGGTTATTAAAGACCGTATCAACTCAGTAGGCAATGCTCTTTTTGTTCCTTCCTTAATATACTTTTTGTACTAAGAAGTCCCCATGGTATTGGCTGGGTGCTTAACATATATTGTAAAATCAGCTACTGGGTCTGAGAAGCATAGAGGGACATACAGTAACAGTATTTTGGCCTTCATAATTGTCTGGTAGTCCCTGGACTTAAACTGGCCAGCCAATTTTTTGTAGAGGCTATGGGGCAGATTTAAAGTGTGAAGAACTTGAAGTTCGATTGAATTGGCATAAAATTCAATTTGAATCTTCGAATATGAAAATTAGGCAAATCCGACCATCAAATATTCGACTATTCTATGATCGAAGTACTTCCCCTATTCGACCACCTAGGTCCCAGAAATGGGGAGCATTATTTTTGTTCTATTTGATCGTTTGATCGATCAAATTGCGGTAAAATCCTTCAAATTCGATATTCGATTTTACTTCACATGGTCAAATTTCTTTAATTCCAAATTCGACCAATAGTAAATCTGCCCCTTGGTGTCAACCACAAAAAACTGTAAATGCTGAAGTCAATTGGAGCTGTCTTTTACAAAATGCAAAACAAGGAAACTTATGAAAACAAGGATTTCAAGGTGCTTGCCACCTTATTCTTGTTTCTTACATGTTTCAATTTGTTATGCTTTTTATATTCAGATCTTTTAATAAATATGTAGAATAAGTGGACAGAATATCACGGTCTACATCATACTACAAGTATGAAACATCCTTTTAAAATGATCTAAATGGAGTATGTTCTGAGTGTCTTTTCTCACAATCATTTATGCTGTATTTGAATATGAAGAAACCATTAACCATAAAAATATTTTGTATTACTGTTATATTTATGTTAGTCACATGGTTTCTGTCCTCTGTCTGTCCATTAACTGTCCTGCATTTTACCATATTGAATTAAAATGAATACATCTTGAATCTGAATGGTTTAATAGCCCTATTAAAATGCAAGAATGTCCTAGACAGTAATGCAGAAATATTGGAGCTTTTAGCCAGAATGACTTAATTGGTGGCGTAACCGTCCCTTGTCCAGTACAAAAGATAGACAAATGAATCATCAGCACAGCTACAAATATTTGCATGACACTGCAATTCTCTGCATTTCCGATGAATTAGCTCTCACACCCTGTGGCTGTATGTTGAATGTGAGAAATGCCAAGGTAATGTAATGAAAACACAAGCAAATACCAACACTGTTCACCCACAGAATATATTATTACACTACAGTACTGTAGCCAGCTAACAGGCATTAAATTGTATAAATAGACAGCACTTCTGGGATACCTCAGTGTTCAAATAGATGACTGAAGAAAGCACAGGTATGGGATCCGTTATCTGGAAACCCGTTATCCAGAGAGCTCCGAATTACGGAAAGGCTGTCTCCCATAGACTCCATTATAATGAAATAATCAAAAGTTTTAAAAATTATTTCCTTTTTTTGTGTAATAATAAAACAGTACCTTGTACTTGATCCAAATGGAGATATAATTAACCCTTATTGGAAGCAAAACCAGCCTATTAGATTTAATGTTTACATGATTTTCAGTAGACTTAAAGAGAAACTGTCATGGGAAAATGTTTTTTTTTTAAATGCATCAGTTAATAGTGCTGCTCCAGTAGACTTCAGCACTGAAATCAATTTCTCAAAAGAGCAAACAGATTTTTTAATATTCAGTTTTGAAATCTGACATTGGGCTAGCCATTTTGTCAGTTTCCCAGCTGCCCCATGTCATGTGACTTGTGCCAGCACTTCAGGAGAGAATTTCTTTCTGGCAGGCTGTTGTTTTTCCTTCTCAATGTAACTGAATAGTACACAGTAGGACATGGGTTTTTACTATTGAGTGCTCTTCTTAGATCTATCAGGCAGCTGTTATCTTGTGTTAGGGAGCTGTTATCTGGTTACCTTCCCATTGTTCTGTTGTTAGGCTGCTGGGGTGGGGGGGATGATATCACTCCAACTTGCAGTACAGCAGTAAAGAGTGATTGAAGTTTATCAGAGCACAAGTCACACGACCAGGGGCAGCTGGGAAATTGACAAAATGTCAGATTTAAAAATGAAATATTAAAACATCTGTTTGCTCTTTTGAGAAATGGAATTCAGTGCAGAATTCTTCTGGAACAGCACTATTAACTGATGCATTTAAAAAAAAAAATATATATATTTTTCCCATGACAGGATCCCTTTAAGGTATGAAGATCCAAATTACAGAAAGATCCATTATCTGGAAAACACCAGGTCCCAAGCATTCTGTATAATAGGTCCCATATCTGTATACTAAAATGTAACTTTTATTACATGGGGCTTCTACTAATCCGAAAATATCATGATGTCTAGGTTTTTAATGCACTTACTTACAAATGATGTTAGCCTAGTCGGTAAAAATGACAGGAAGGCCGGTATTTTTTTCCAGAAAAGGTGGCAACCCTTGTTCTCAAAGAAGTAAAAAGTATGGTTGCAGTGTCCCAGGGACACAATATTATAGACTGTATTGAAGGACTTTAGATTAGATATTTTGGGAGTAATTCACAAAAACTCTACTTTTTCTCATTTTATTATAAATTTTTTTTTACAAAACTCCGAAACCAAAATCCCCCAAAAACTTTTTACATAATCGTGCATCAATGTGAATCATGTAACTCTTTCAAATTGTTGTGCGACAAACATGGCTTGTCGATTTTGTTCCAGTAATGCTAATTATTTGAGTTTTTTTTTAGTGAAAACACCCAAAAACACATGAAAGTCGTAAAGGCACCAAACATCTTCAAATTTTTAAAGGGACATCTGCCACTGGCTTTTACATGGATTTGACAGGTTTTAGCTTGAGTATTTTTGGATTCTGATTTCTGTGGGGCTCTATCTGGAAACCCTAGAGTTTCTTATAAATCACAAGAGTATTGAAATCAGATGGCACTGATGCTGCAAAGACTCAAAAGCCAGTGAAGCAGGGAATCTCCCATGCGTGTTTATTCGTCACCTGATGTAACATTTCGGGGGCGTGCCCCTTTGTCAGACATGTAGTATTGTACGTGTTGCATGTATTACACAATTACAAAATTTACATATATTCACGTCACTCCTGTGTGTTAATTATACAATAATTAAAGAATAATATCTCCTATTTGCATATTAGTGCCCTTGTGTAGAATGCCCATAATACATCCAAAGTGACAGACATAAGTCCAAACAATGTCCAAAAAAGTCCAAAGTATCATATCAAAATTAAGTCCATGGTATAGTGTAAGAGCCCAAGTGCATATATTGAATCCTAAACATATTACGCCTATCACATTAGGAAAAATATTAGTTCAATATAGTAATGAGAAAACAAATTAAATCTATCTTACCCTACAAGCAAGCTGTCCCTGGGTAGATAAAGATTCAATGAAAAAATCTAAAAAAAAGAATAAGGAAACGTTAATATTTACAGGAAAATATTGTGACCACCTTCAGTAACATTATTGCAGCATTTCTTGAAAGCGTTTAAAACAATAGATACACTCACTTTCTATAAGTAACAGTTCGGGGCATAT
>CM044440.1:79374973-79400447 GCA_024363595.1 Xenopus borealis
TTAACCGCCAACACGTATGGAATACGTGCTTGGCGGTTAAAGGGTTAAAGGAGTTGTTCACCTTCCAAACACTTTTTTCTGTTCAATGGTTTTCAGATTGTTCCCCAGAAATAAAGACTTTTTTCAATTACTTTCCATTATTTATTTTTTACTGTTTTTCCAAAAGTGTAAAGTTGAATGTTGGTGTCTGTGGTGTTTGAGTCTGGCAACTCAGTAATTCAGGTGCAGACTCTAAACTGATACAATTTTGCAACATTTAGTTGATACATTTCACAGCAACATCTCTGGAGTATTAGCAACTATTGTATCAATTCTAACAGCTGCCTGTAATGAAACCCAGAGATTCTGCTCAGCAGTGACAAACATAAGAAATGTATCCATTATATGTATCAGTTTAGAACAGTTGGGGGGTCGGCGACCCCCCCTCCCAGAGCTGCTTTAGAAGGTGAAAAATGACACTTTACACTTCAATATTAGAAAAACGGTTAGAAATAGAAAATAGAAAGTAATTGGAAAAAGTTGTTATTTATGGTGATCCATCTGAAAACAACTAGTTGTTTGAAGGTGGACAACCCCTTTAAACCTTGATTAAACTCACTTAAAAAACCCCCACTAATATATACTAATTTATTAAAAGATTTGAATATAAAAGGAGGTACACATCCTCATTTTTGTAAAAATTTTCCTGAAATGACAAGAAAGAACCCAAAATTCTCTAAAAGCTCAATGCCAAGAAATATTATATAACTGGGACAGCCTCCATTAACTTCTTCATGACCTCAACAACTTTTTGTTGTCCATGGGTTTTACACTTAAATTGTAAAGGTGTAGAGCATTGTAATACATGATTTTACAACTAAAAAGTTTGATTTGGGGACATGGAAAAAATTTAATAACATTCATTTCTTGACAATGTCCTTCTGTAGGCAAAAAATTCCTCCTACTCAATCCCTTCCTATAAAATGTACTTTTTTGGCAGAAAACCTCCAGTCTTGAGAGGTAAAATGGTTTCCATTCAATGACAGGATGCACAATTTGGACGAAGAATCTATACACTAGCCTTTTGCCTTTTAAAAAAAAGTTGGTCCCTACCACTCATCCAAGTTTCATAGGAAGATAGCAGAAAGCATAACCATTTGTGTTCTTTTTTATCATGTTGAATATATACCGTATTTAGGAATATTCTGTCTGATCTGGCCCAGGCCACTGTGCACTTGGATCTGCAATACAATGGCTTGATCTGTCCATGACTTGTAATGATTTATTATTTGTTTGTGAAGGAAACACTGTTTGATACTATTTGTCTGCCATTGTCTTTAGAGTTAAATCTGTATATGCATTTCCTAAAAGTAAATGAAACCAGTAGTTGCTGCATTCACTGCAAACAGTGGACCAATACTCCCAAGAAAACAAGAGCCTGTGCACAAAGGATTGACCCCTCTCATAGAACAATGCTGTTTTCTATTCTCTTTACACAGCCAAGCAGGGTGGGTCCTTGCTGGAACGAATGTGTGATACAATTTTATTTATTTTGTGTTAGCTAGTCAGTAAAATGCACCTGTACTGCTTGGCATAGTGCGACCCCTGAATTCCTTTTATGAATATACTGCTGTGAATTTGATTTTCCGTGGCAGCAGTACATGGGTTTTCCTGCATGGCTGTGGATCTGGAATTGTTTCCAAATGATAACAGCTTAGTGTAAATCTTGGCCAGCATTTCTGACAACAAGTAGGAGGCAAAGCAGAACCAAATGCCTTTAGCAAACTGTCTTTAGTGAAAAATCAATTAAAGCCAATACTTAAGCTACCTGATGCATGTGCAAAATACTTCCCTAGATCCGGAATAAACAATATACTAATACAATACAATAGGGAATAGCATACATGAAAACATTATTTGGTGCACAAAACAATCATAAGTATATCCATAATTTAGACCAGATCAAAAGGACAGAATTATCTACTTGCATGGTCCCTCCTTATACACTTGTGCATCTTTTGCATACTAGCACCCCTATATGTATTTTTTCACTGTTATGAATTAAAGTAAGTATGCAGAAAAGCTGAGATGTTAAAAGCCTGGTTAGTATGTTATAGTATCAGGGCCGGGACTACAGTCCAGGGCCCCCCGTCAGGCTCCCCACTCCCCTACTGTGATGCGCTGTTTGTTGCGCATCCGTGCTGGGCACACATGTATGAATGGCACCATGCCGAAGCTAGGGGGAGTCCCGTCTACCCTGAGTTCTGCCGAAGCTTCCCCCAGGGCATGTCATGGCCTGCAAGTCCAGCCAAAGGGACTGTGACCGCATCCAAGGTGCTCAAACCAAACACGAAAAGGGTGCTGGAGTGAGCGGTGCAATGCCATTAACAAGGGGAATTCAACCCCCCGCCCTAACACCCCCCACAGGCCCCCCTCCCCCCTGGCCTACCTCTCCCCCCGGGCAATTGCCCCTAAGTTGCTACTTACGCCTCTGTGTAGGTCCCCTCCAGCGAAGTTCACAGGGGTCATCTTCTCTTCCAACTGCTTCTTCCTGGATCTGTCGGAGCATGCACAGTAGGACGCTGGTACTACTGCGCATGCGTACAAAGTTCACCGACTGAACTTCATGAACTAGTACTAGCGTCCTACTGCGCATGCGCCGCCGCGGGATCCAGGAAGCAGCCATTGGAAGAAAAGAGGGCCCAGGAAGAGAAGATGGCCCCTGTGAACTTCGCTGGAGGGAAGGCAGAGAAGATCTGAGATTTAGGAGCAAGTATATTGACATCACCAGGATACCAGGAAAACTCCCGGTGGGCCAAGGTGTCAGTGGGCCCTCTTCTAACCTTCTAACCTTTTTTCATGGTCATTCCCTATTTCTTTACGGAAAAATATTCTTAGTAATGGAATAATATAGTAAGTACTGTAGATATAAAGGACTATGAGAATAAAGAGGCTGATCAGTTAGGGGCAGATTTACTATTGGTCGAATTCAAGGGTTAAAAAACCAAATATGGGATTAGAAGATTTTTACCGCAATTCGATTGGTCGAATGATCGAATAGCAAATAATAGATCGATTCGAACTATTTTAACCATTCGATAGAATATTTTTATTTGGTCAAAAATAACTAAACTCAATTCGGTAGCTTTGATCTGGCGAACTAGGCAGTCGAATAAAAATTTAAAGGGGAAGTAATTCGACTGTCGAATAATCGAATATGCAAATAGATTTTTATTTGATTAATTTGAATCATTCAATTCGATCGAATTTTCAAAATTCACTGGTCGAAGTGGTCTTCAAAAAAATTAGAATTCTAATCTTTTTGAAAGTTCGATCAAACTTCGAATCCTTCATGTGAATTTAGTAAATCTGCCCCTTAAGCTGGCCATAGACGCAACGATCCGATTGTACGAATCCTCGATTCGTACAATTTTCGGATCGTGTGTGGAGTGTTCCGACATTTGTCGCGCCACGCCGATCGGTCGTTTGGTCGATCGGCCAAGTTAGAAAATTTCTGTCGGCTGGCGATCATATCTTTGCGTCTATTGCAGATCGTATGATTTTCAGTGGGAGACCGTCACTAGGTTTTTAATCGTTCAACTTTTGTACGATCCCTGTCAGGGGCAGAACGTCGGCTGATCTGTGCTTTTGCTACTTTATTTAATCTGAAGGTTAGTGGCAGGTCGGGAGATGGGGAAGTCCAGTGTTGGACTGGCCCATAGAGATACCAGGAAATCTCCCGGTGGGCCCAGGTGTCAGTGGGCCCTCTTGCTTCTAACAATTTGGCCTATTTCATGTTCATTCCCTATTTCTTTATGTGGAAAAATGAAACAATACAGTATAGTAAGTAGATCTAAAAGAATAGAAGAATAAAGAGGTTAAGTCAGGAGAGAAGGAATAATAGTTTGGAAAGTTGGTCCCCTGGTCTAAGGTTTTCTGGTGGGCCCCTGGTCTAAGGTTTTCTGGTGGGCCCCTGGCATCCCAGTCCGACACTGGGGAAGTCCGATCGTTCGATGATTCGAACTATCGAATCTTTGCGTCTATGGCCAGCATTAGTGTTTTATCACATGGAATTGTTACCTGCTATTTATGTTGCAAACTCCCCCCAAGTTACAGAATAATGGCAAATCTATCACCTGAAAAATGTCCATTCACGTTTAAATTGGGCAGGACACTCCTATCACTTGTATTGGTTATTTATTTTTTTTGTATTCCATCTGTATGTTTGGTGTATAACACCACTGCGACATATCTTAGCGCTTTATAACATACTAATCATATTGGACAGAGGCATCATGTGGTGATATTCCCAGTGCACAAAAGTTTGCAATACAGGGCAATTGTCTCTACACACTTTTCTGAGGAAAAAGTTATGGCAGGAATAATGCCAAGTTTTGCTTATGTGGCTTCACTCCATGCCTTGTAAGAACGTTGGGGTTCAGTAATGGGAGGCACATGTATTTGTTTTGCATGGTGTTTGGCATGTGATGGCATTTCCATCTGTCATTAGTGTGTAAGACACACGGAGAGACAAGGTGGGTGATTGTACAGTGTGATACAAATGATGAGCTGAGTGAGTAATGGGAAAACCATAAGTGCCAGATGACCAGAGTGAGTAATGGGAAAATAAGGCTGACCAAAGCCTCCCATAGTACAGCCCCTTCATACAGCCTGAGTGTCCGCCCTACTAAATGGGCTGTGGAGATTGTGTGGAGATTGAGAAGCTCATTGCTGTGTGAAGCGCTGGGCGCGCATGTGGTTAAATAGGGTGTGATATTGCCATTAAGCGCTTGCTCCTATCTATCTGGAGTGCAAGACTCGATGCCAGGCGGGCATAGTGGCACGGTGCCAGGGTGGGCTTCATTATAACGCAGGGCTGCTCAGGCACTGCTCTGTGACAGGAGAAGAAGCCCAGTGACAGCTGCTCGGCCAGTGTGAGCGAGTGTGTACCAAATTAAGGAGGGGAACGACACAGCCGGGGCGGCGCCTCCCACACTATCCCAGCCTAGGGAAGGCTGCACAGTGACGGCTGCAGGACATTCAGACATGGCTCAATATAACGTGGCCCCATCCTATATCCGTAACGAGGAGCAGGAATACCTGCAGGCCTATGAAGACGTGTTGGAGAGATACAAAGGTACTGGGACCGGGCATGGGCTGGGCTGGGCGAATCCGGCTAACGGGTCGGAGCTGGGAGGAGAAGGGCTCTCGCCTTAAAATAGCCACAACTGTCAGCACAGCAGATAAGGGAGAGTAGCAGCAGCGTGTAAGGGCACGGGCGGTACCCACAGCACTCTGCTGCTGCTACTGCCGGCATTATTATAGTGAGCTCTGAGCAGGATTCCCTCAGGGACGTGAATAGGAAATGGAATGTCAGGGGCTGACAGGGAACCGTTAGCATAGTTTATTACTGTACGAATGCAGTGTTTAGACCAGTCCGGGGGATAATAGGCTGAGCTTGTGACAAGAATTCATTCTGAATGTGCTGCTGCTAGTGACTCTGCTATTTCTGCTATATGATTGTCTGTGTCCAGGGAACAGGCTTGCTGCTTTAGTTGGACTCTGGCTATTCCTGCTCTTCATGCTGGGAGTTGAAGTCCACTGCTAGCTTGTCCTGATGGTTGTCCACCCATTTTAGCTCTCCTGAAATAACCTGTGTTTATTTGATGTGTGAGTGAGTGCTGATGTGACTGTGTGTCTGTTGGTCCCTGATGATGTATGAATGGGTTTGGTGCTGCTTCCTGCTGATAAATAGAGTGCAATGCAAGGGAGGAAGTGTCATGCTGTGGAATTAGGCCAGTTACAAGTTACTTTCCCTTCAGGCGTTCCGTCCTTTGTGGTACATGATGTATATGCTACATGGTGATGCTGTTAGCTTACTGAAAGTCCAACTTCTTGTTGCAGTTGGGGCAGTCTGTGGCAGCCAGGGACCAACTGCTTTCATTTTTATTCTAAAGATCTGTGGAGAGGGTTATAAATACATGTTTATAATGATAATGATGTCCTGAGCATGATAAAGGGTTCTGCTAATGCGAATGAAGCTCAGTAAGTCCCTGCCCTCTTCATTTCTGGGCGTTTGGAGCATGCCGTCATTGTAGGATTATTTTACTTCTGATGTGCTTGGCTGTGGAGTGTCCTTTTTTCCTTCTTACCATTTCAACAAAGGGATGTACAATACAGAAGAATCGCCTGAAATCCTTTTGTAAACTTTAAAAAGTTTTAATTTTTTAACAAATACCAGGAAATTGTTGTTCAGGGATCTGGTTTTATTTTCCTAAATTTAAAGGGGTTGTTCTTTTTTGTAGTGGAGAGAAGAACTGTATTTAGGCCCGATGCTGCATCGGACCTAAATATGCCCCTACGTCGCAAAATGCTGGCCCCTTGCCCTTCACCGCCCAGCGATTCCACCGGATTTTGTGCAACATGATTTTTTTCATTTTATTAGACACTTAGAAACCTATATTTTTTTTTACTGGAGTAGAATTACACCAAAATTCTTGCATATTCTGAAAGTTCAGGTTGTCCTGAAAAAAACAATATATTGTTTTCCTGGGTAAACTTAAAGACTGCCCCAGGAAAGGCCCTTAAAGTGGACCCATCACCCAGACACAAAAATCTGTATAATAAAAGTCCTTTTCAAATGAAACATGAAATCCAATTTAAAATTTTTATTAAAGCATTCATAGCTGTTTTAATCTCATTTAAAAATCTCAGCTGTCAATCAAATATTGTCTGCCACTCCTCTATGCCTTAGGCATAGAGGCGGGGCAGATAATTACTTTCACTTTCCATTCAGTACTTCCTAGATGCCACTGCTCCCCACACATTCCCCCAGTTCTCTTAACCATGTGATTGTGTAGCCAGGACATGGGGATAGACATTGGGTCCCCCGTTCTGGTGCACAAATAAGATTCTGAGATGATACAAGGCTTGTCTTAATAACAGTGTCCACAAAATGGCTCCTGCCTGCTTGTTATAATTATGAATTCCCAGACTGAAGAAAACAGGATTAAAATAATTTTATATAGTGTAATTAATGTTCATTTTGCTTCACTAATGTGAGAAAATAGGATTTTGAATATTTTTTTGGGGTGACGGGTCCACTTTATTGGGACAAAATGAGATTTCTGTGTTCTGTTCAATGAGTTGCATACAGGTGGGTGCCAAAACAACTGAAATCACCTTGCAATGGACCTACTGAATATTGTATGGAAGTACTGTACAAGTATCAGCACTTGTCAGCTGATTCTTACTGGAATGCATACTACATGATCCCAATTTCAGAATTTAACTTTTTTGACAAATCAGTAGGCTTTACCTGGGACATGCTTAGGTTGACCTAAAAGTGTCAGTAGATGAGACTCTTGTAACATTAGCAATAACACCCTGGCTAACAAATAAATGAAAGAGCTACTTCCAGTACTAGTTTGGTATTGAAACAGTTTCCCTTTAGGCTCTAGGGTGTAAAGAGTATTTTAATCACTACTATGGTTAGGAAGAAAACAGCAATGGTAGCATTTGCCTCAAAATTCTTAATAGTAGAGCCTGGAATTTTTGATGGTTTGAACATTGCGTATTCCCACCTACACATTTCAGCATCGAAATGCATGCTATTCCATTAACTTAACAATATGCTAAAAAGTAACTTATTGCACATCTTTTGGGACAGCATAAGCATCTTGTACCTGAAAACACTTGCTATGGTTCTGTGAGAAGCAGAGGAACACTGAAAGCTAGGTAGGTTGTACAGGTTTTTTTCTCTAATATTTTGGTTTGATTTGGCATAAAATGAAATTTCTCAAAGTTCTTTCTACATTTAGTTTGACAGTTAAATTTATTCAGCCTTTGGAAAATGCACAATGGCATTTTACTTGACAAAAAATACTTCTGTTAATTGTAAATGACTTTAAGGGAAATTTTACCAACAACATTTGATCATAGGAATTTCCTAACAGCACCTCCTTCTGTGCTTTTTATTAGCCCTCTTTGCCCATAATATAACTCACATTTCTTAGTATTTGGAAAAGTAATGTAACTGTACCCCATGCTAGTCTCTTGATGCTCATATATTCTAGATGACAAAGCACACTCCTCTCCTTGCTTATAGTATTAAACTAAACTGCACCTGGCAAGAAATTTGAAGTATTGGATGTCTGAGAAATACATCAAGTTATATATATTTGAAATTGGGGGAGGGGGGTAATTGCTTTCCTTAAAAGGTCCCTGTAGTATGACATCATGAGATCACTTCTTGATCTTCTGAAACTGATGTAATCTGCTAAAAATCTAACTGTTGCTAGCAAGGAAAGAGCCTACAAAAGTAAAAAAAAAAAGCTGTTGTATTTTCATATTTCCTCAAATTTAGCAAATGTCATTAAAAAAAAGAACCCTGAAATGATAGGATGTGTTTTCATCACATTTGTTGAAGACCCCCTCCCAAAAAAATATATATATACTAATGTGACACAGAATGTTGTTCTCTCTGCTTAGTTGGAAATCATTGTCCCCATGCTAGAGGATGGCCAATGTAAGCATTGCTTTTGGAGGGCATATGTGATTTTGGATTTTTTGAACGCAACTTTTTACCTCGTGTGCACAGCAACATTGAAAAAGTCCAAGCACAAATGCTCAGGTACTATGCAGCCTGAAAGTTTCTAGTCTGCCAGATGTTTAGGTTTAATATAATGTTTGAAAATAACTATAATTGTATTTGTTTAGACAAAAGAAATATTGAATGATATATGCATCAAAATACTTAGAGGTTCACTTGACCAGCAGTTTATATATGTTTGAGTGTTCTTAAGTGAGCCATGCTGGTAAAATTAAGCTTAAGGGCTGAACAACATTGTGTGTTCTTCAGATCTGACGTGATTCCTCTCATCGCTTTGGATCTGAAGAACACGCACTGTGTGGTTCAGCCCTAAGGGTAGAACTACACGAGCGCTTTGTGTCAAAAACGCAACAGCGACACAATGCAGGCGACAAATGGAGACACAGGCATCACAATTCTAATTGGATTGAATGAAAAGTGGCAGGTAAGAACTATATCCGATACGGCATGACTGTCGGATGTGGATGCAGTAAGCAATGGCTTCATCTGACAGTCGGACAATGTAGTTCTTACCTACGGCTTTTCATTCTGTCCAATTATAATTTGACGCATGTGTCGCCTGTGTTTAGTTGCCGGGCGTCGATCCGACCAAAAACGCTTGTGTAGTGCTGCCCTTAGCATAAAACTCAGATTTTGTGGGTCAGATTTTATCTGATCCTCCATGCAACACTATGCAACGCTACAACATACAACAGCACAAAGGTTTGTAGGATGCTACAACATTTGATCCCCCCCCAGGCTACAATGTAAAGTTGGATTGGATAAAGTCGGATGGAGTCTTTTCTTCATATGTTTACATCTGATATTCAATATATTTCAACAAGAAAGAAAAGTTTTTCCGACACCATCCATTTTTTTCTTTGTATGAAGACACAGCATCATCGTTCACATCCGACTTCTCATAATTTCGCAGGTCTCAGCTGTTGAGAGTTAACTGGAGGTGCCAGCTGTAATGGTGTCTTGGAATTACACGAGGCAGCATCATTTGGAAGGCACCTCCATTTGTCTGAAAAAAAGTCTGTGTATAGTATCATATTTGTGAAAGAATTAGGTACTGGCACTCCAGGCGATTCAAACAGGGGACAAGCCCCTTGCATGTTTATTACATCACCTGACGAAGGGGGAATGCCCCCGAAACGATGTGACGCAATAAACTCGCAAGGGGCTTGTACCCTCTTTGAATCGCCTTGAGTGCCAGTACCTTTTCTTGTATCTAATTTGGAAGTGCTGTCTTCCCAGGGTCTGTGCACCAGGCAGTGGTGTAACTAGATGTTACTGGGCCCCACAGCAAATTAATTGAAGGGCTCGGTGTGCATGTGACTTTTTTACTTTAATATCATATTTGTGGCAATATCTCGCTATAAGGGTATGCAACAGCACCCTGCAGTGAAGCAATACAATCTGTGCTGGCTAAGACTAACTTAGCTTTACTGGTGACACCAGCTCACTCAGCTTCAAAACTTACACACTACAGTACTGCCTCCTGTCGTTGGCACCACTGGGACAGGTGGATTTTCATTATGCGGTGCCGCTTGTTTTTAAACATTTTTGTTTGTTTTTTTATTTAATTTTAATTCTGGGATGGCTGTTCAATAATAATAAAAATTGCCTTTTACTTTACCACTAAGCTCACATCGATGCATAATTTGGGTACAGTATTGCGATTGGGAGGTTTTAGTCCTATGTTTTGGTGGGAAATAATTATGCATTAGTGTATGGACACTTCCAATCGCAATTCAGATAATTTCCAGTTATACATATCTTTACAGGTGCTTAGCTTGTTCTAGGATTTTCATTATAGTCAGTGGTAGGAGACAGAGTTAGATGTGGGTGTTTCTCTACCTAAGGAAAACATGGGCTCAGAAAATTTGTGACAGGAGCCTTAAAGGAACAGAAACACCAAACATGTAATTAAAATATAATATCAAATAGCTAGTACAGGTATGGGATCCGTTATCCAGAAACCCGTTATCCACAAAGCACAGAATTACGGAATGGCCATCTCCCATATAGACTCCGTTTTATCCAAATAATCCAAATTTTTTAAAAATGATTTTCTTCATCTCTGTAATAATAAAACAGTATCTTGTACTTGAGCCAAACTAAGATATAATTAATCCTTATTGGAAGCAAAACCAGCCTATTGGGTTTATTTAAAGTTTACATGATTTTCTAGTAGACCAAATGTATGAAGAACGAATTACAGAAAGAGCCATTATCAGGAAAGCCTCAGGACCCGAGCATTCCGGATAACAGGTCCCATACCTGTATATTTATTGTATTTATTATGCTACTTATGCTCCATGTGTGTATTTATATATTCTACTTTTATATTTTGTGCTTATACATTGTAGAGCATTTTAGCTCTTTACAGAGCAATAAATATAAAGTTATACATAGAAGAGCAGATCATCTCTGTAGAATATATTGCTGTGTTACAAACCTTATCTGTTATCTGCTAGTTAATCAATTAGCCCTATTTCAATTGCCATTGGTACAGCAGTTTTTGTAATGTTTGCAGTGGTAGTGTAGTGAAATGTGTAACAGTAGTGTCATAGTGTAGTACATAGTATAATAGTAGTGTTTCCAAAGCAAACAAATCAGTTTTATCAATGCAAGGAAACAGTACATTAAATTTTACTGACTTTAAAACACTTCTCCATTTTTTTGGTGTTCCTGTTCCTTTCAGCTTTTTAGCTGTGAAATCACAGTCCAACTGGTCTACTTTTTGTTTTTGGAGCCACAAGACAGGTATGCTACATGAGTAGGAGTTATCTCCTATCTTGTAGGGTTTATTTTTCTCAAAATTGGCAGCTCTGTAGCAGTGAGTTCTTTCTTCATATGGTATGCGTCTGTTGAATTAATTATTTTGTAAATGCCAAAAGTGAATACTGGTTTTCTTTTTCAAGCTTCAGACAATTTGTGAAAAGATCCTTTATGGAAAGTTTAACAAAGAAATAGCTCTCTCTATCATATCCTACATAATGAACTGAGTGGTGTAAGTTCAGCTCTTGTATGAAGTCATATATGTAGTTGGCGTTCTTTTGTCTAATTCTCATTCCATCATGATAGTCTCTCTAACAAAAATGCTGAATATGTCTGTTTTGATTAAGTTTTGCTTTACACAATAAAATATATTTCATTATAAAATATATTTTTATATTTTGCAATATCACAGTATGGGGCAGATTTGTCAGGGGTGGAATTGAAAATTTGAATTCAAAATTCGAGTTTTCAAGTTTTTATGGTCAAAACTTCAAAACTGTCAAATTCGACTAGGGAGTTCAAATTCGATTCAAGTTTTTAAAAATATTCAAATTAGATCTTCAAGATTTATCATACTCTGGCCCGTTAAGAAATCAAGTTCAACTATTCGCCACCTAAAACCTGCTGAATTGCTGTTTAAGTCAATGGGAGAGGTCCGGGGATCCCATTTGAGTTGTTTGCAGCCTTCCTAAGAAGGTTTTTTTTAGATTTGAATCAAATTTGATTCAAATTTGATTCGAGTCTTCAGGTTGATTCTATTCATCTGAATAGAATAGTAAAATTCGATTTTTTAAATACATTTGGATTGTTCGGATTTCGCATTCATGGGTGTTTATGGGAGTTTGAAAAAACTCACATGAATTCAAAATTTGACCCTAGATAAATGTGCCTCTGTATTGTATTGAATTGTATTGTATAATTTTATTTGTAATGCACTGTTAAGGATCCGCAGCGCTGTACAGTGTATAAAAGTACAATATATATATAAAATTATACATACGTATATAAATATATACAGAATCATAGGATAAAGAGCTGAATACTATGTGGTAAGAGACAGAGGGGCAAATTCACTAAGATGCGCAAATTCACTAGAGTTGGCTTTGCTAGCGTTCGCCGCACTTCACCAGGTCAATTTTCGCCAACACTACGCAAATTCACTAAGATGCGAATTTGCGCTCAGGGCGGCGACAGGCAAAGCGCAGTTACGCTAGCGATGCCTAATTTGCATAAGGCAGGAACTTAAGTGTAAAATAGAAGTATATGTTACAGCCACTAAATTACACTACACAAGCCCAGGAAACCTTTAATAAATAAAATAAAGTTGTCCTATTGCCCTACATGTGCCCCCTGTATATTTGAGTTGCCATATGTTAAGAAATGTAGGGAGGAAGGAGGTTAACCCCCTCAAAAAAAAATAATCGATCTTTTTCAGAGTATCACCCTCCAATGGTAAAACACGCCAGCATGTTTTTGGGACTTCCAATTTTTTTTTTCAAACTCCTATCTATTGTACTGAACTTTGCCTGGTCTGACCAGGCGAAGTAAAGTCTAATGTAAGTGGTAACGTTCAGTACAATTTTGATCTTAGTGAATTTGCATAATTTTGATCTAAGTGAATTTGCATAATTATGATCCTTCGTCAGTGAGCAACTTCGCCTGGTGTAAGGGTGCAAAGTTACGCAAGTCTATCTACATCGCTAGTGAAAATTCACCAGAGTCGGTGTTAGTGAATTTGCGATGTTACTAAATGACGTCACGCTGGCGAATTAGCACTAGCATTAGTGAATTTGGGCCATAGTGGGAAGGAGGTCCCTGCCCTGTAGAGCTTACAGTCTAAGTGTGTGTTCTATACAGTAAATTGAAAGTCACATTTAAAGAACTAAAGCTTAGCTAAAGAAGTAGAGTAGAAATGTTGTACTTTATAATTTGGACTTCTGTACCAGTGCAAGGCAACCACAACCCTTTAGCAGTAAAGATCTGTGCCTCCAAAGATGCCCCCACTGTTAGTTTCCCATCTTCTTTTCTGCACATATTCACTGTGCATGCTCTCTGGTCTTTATCCTTGATAAAGGCCCTAATGTGGGCCGAAACGTTGGAGATGCAACTGAGAATAAAATAATACACTGTTTTCACATGAGAATATGGAGTGTGGGTCCTTCTATAATCTTGTATAATCAGCTTTTGACCAACGCACCCAAATTTGCTACTAATATCTGGTAAGAGTGCATACACCAAAAAGACTTTTATATATATCCAACGTTTCGGCCCGCATCTGGGCCTTTTTCAAGGATCCTTGAAAAAGGCCCAGATGCGGGCCGAAACGTTGCATATGCATTAAAAAATAAACATCACGTTTTTCACGACAATCTGGAGTGCGAGTCCTTCTGCATAATATATCTAAGATATTGACCTACGCACCCGCATACTGAACAAGCCCGGTAAGAGTGCATATACTGGATATAGTTTATATATATATATATAGATATATATATATCAGCGGTCCGAGCAACACAAGCATGAAAAAGTTCCTTGGGGTGCCAAGTAAGGGCCGTGATTGGTTATTTGGTAGCCCCTGTGTGGACTGGCAGCACACAAAAGGCTCTACTTGGCACTATATTTAGTTTTCATGCAATTAAAAATTGCTTTCAAGCTTGGAATTCAAAAATAAGCACCTGCTTTGAGGACCCTAAGAGCAACATCCAAGGGGTTGGAGAGCAACATGCTCACGAGTTACTGGTTGGGGATCACTGATATAGATAGATATAGATACAACATCATATTACACCACACTCTTACATTTATTGAACCAACATTTCCATCTCAAGACAGACCTTTGTCAAGGTTCAAAACGAAACTTTGGTTGTATTTTTTGTTTACCACTAAAGACCTGTGAATGCGGTGTAATCTGATGTTTTATAATCAAATGGAGTGCACACTTTTGGTGAGGATGGCAATGCCCGCATAGGGGTTGATTTTCGGCTTGCATATTTCAGAAGGCTGATTTCACCCCCTGTGAGGCATTAGCCTAAGGCTAGGGACAGACAGGGAGATTCGGGGAGATTCAGTTGCCTGGCGTTTAATAGCAGGCGACTGAATCTTCCCGAATCTCCCTGTCTGTCCCCAGCCTAAAGGATAATCTGTAATCTGAACAGAAGCTTGTTCCAAAGCACAAAATAAATAAATACATATTGTATTGCTTAAATTCTATTATTTAACAGGTTAATGGATAACATATTAGCAACCTAGTAAATTAATCACTACTCTTTCAGATTCCTTTTACTTACTGTTGTTTGTCCTGTATCTTTAAGCCTTTATGTCTATTTATCTTTGTTACAAAAGCAAATACGGATTACATTACACCTTCATGTAAAGTGTGGTGGCACAAGCCATTCTGTCAGTTTACTTGGCTGTTAGTCAAAGAATGTACAGTGTTTTGCATAAAACTAAAATAATGCAAATATCAACTTTGTATCAACTTTGCACCTCATTTTAATTACTATTTTTTATTGTATGAAGTAACTTAAGATGGCCATACACTATAAGATCTGCTCGTTTGGGTACATTGCCAAACGAGCAAGTCTTTCCCTGATATGCCCACTAATGGCAGGGCTATATCGGGTTATCCAAACATTCGGCCCTGGGGCCAAACAGTCAAACTACAACCAGGAACAATGAGCTCTGATGGGTTGGTCATGAGAAAAATCTAACCTTTCTAATCGATAAGATATCGATCAGGAAGACCCGTCTGAAGCCCCCATACACTGGAAGATCAGCTGCCAAAGGTACGGTATTGGCAGCTTTATCTGCCCATGTAAGGCCACCTTATACTTTATACTGTATATAGTAATCATGGGACCCACCTTAAAGACCATGGAAAATGATAGGTTAGGAATCCCTGGTTTATAATAATATTATTACATCTATTTTTCTCTCAAAGTCTTTCTCACCTACGTAGGCTTCTGCAAAGAACAGGAGCGAATGTGAAAGAATATTCCGGTGATTGCAGTAGAGATAAACATTGCCATTAAATTTTCTTATTGAGAGGCAATAGATGTTCTTTGTCATTCTGAAAAGTAGGGGTGGAAGTATTGATGAAATAGACTCTGCAACTTCTGGGGAACCCAGGAACTAGGAATTACACTCCAAATATGGCAGACCTGCAGGCTAAGACAGCAGGAAAAGGTAGCAAAGACATTCCAAGTAACAAGTAATACCCGGCACGGAAAAGACTCCCATCCTCAATTGTCCCACTCTCATGCTCTGTCTCTCCTCCTTTCTCACAGTGACTTTCCCTTTTCTCAAGTTCCGTAGTTAGAAACCCCAATGTTTCTCACAACATTGGATGACGGTAATCTGAAAAATCAATAAAAGTATATAAAAAAAAATCTGGGGATGCCAAATAAGTGCTGTCACTATTGCGTCCGTGGCTAATATCTGTGCCACTGAAGCCAACTCGAGATGGCTGCAGCAGGTGTAAGACTGCCAGGGGGCCCTGCCGGGGGGGAGGACCCTGGCCCAGTTGCACCCCCTGCTCCCCCTGGGAAGTACAGCCTTGTGGATGCAAAAAGTATGTTATTTTCCTAAAATGCAGTTTCCCCCCATAACTCTACATTATTAGGTCAACAGAAGTAATGGATGCCCTGTAACAGTCAATGAGAATGAGTTTTTAGCAACACTCCAATAATACTTTTTTTTTTAAAACAAATAAATAAATGCAATAATGATTAACTATGTTTCACTGAACCCTAAAATGAACAGTATGGCTATATGTATAATCGGCAGTGCTCACAAACAGGCAAAATAATGGATATTGTGAACTCTAGGGTTAGCAGCTCATTTACACTGTTACATTGTCAGTACTAGTTATCACTGAAGTTTTTGTTGTTGGTAATAACTGACCACCACAGCAGTATTTCAGCTTGAATACGAGTCAATGTGCACATGAAACATTGCTGTTCTTGTCTGTGCCATGTAATAAATAAAGGCATTTTAATTATATAAAGGCTGCAGTTTGGGGTGCTGTCCAGAATCCAAAAAATTGTTTGTGCTCTGATGTGAACACAGTGAGATGTGCACCTGGTGAAAAATAAAGGTATTTGGTGTGGTGCTGACTACTAGCAAAACTGTTCCATAGATTCTTTCCTCACTGTCCTCACTGTGAAAAACCACCTACACTGCTTTAAATGAAAGTCCTTTTCTTCTAGTCTGAAGGGGTGACCTCTGGTGCGGTGGTCCTCTTGATGGGTAAAAAGGTCCCCTGATATTTGTCTATAATGTCCTCTAATGTATTTGTAAAGTGTCATTATATCCCCTCGCAAGTGCCTTTTTTAAAGAGAAAACAACCCCAACCTGGACAGTCTACCCTCATAATTTAAGTCTTCCATTCACCATGTCTCTGCACGCTCTTCAGTTCATTTATATCCTTCTTAAAGACTGGAGTCCAAAACTGCACTTCATATTCCAGATGAGGTCTTACTAAGGATCTATAAAGAGGTATAATTATGTTTTCATCCCTTGAGTTTATGCCCTTTTTTATGCAAGACAGAACTTTATTTGCTTTATTAGCTACAGTATGACAATGCCCATAATTAGACAGCTCGTTATCCATAAGAAACCCAAGATCCTTCTCACTTAAAGAAACTCCCAACACACTGCCATTTAGTGTATAACTTGCATTTATATTATTTTTGCTAAAGTGGAAAAGTTGGAAAGCAAAGGACCCAGTACAGAGCCCTGCTTTACACCACTAACAACACTGGTCCAATTAGAAAATGTTCCATTTACCACCACTCTTTGTAGTCTATATTTTACCCAGTTCTCTATCCACGTACAAATACAACGTTCCAGGCAAACATTGCTTAATTTAGCCAGTAACCTTCTGTGTGACACTGTATGGAATGCTTTAGCAAAGTCTAAGTAAATCACATCCACTGCCATTGCAGAATCGAGGTCCCTGCTTACCTTCTCATAAAAACAAATTAAGTTAGTCTGGCATAGTATTGTTATTTTCTATGAAGTCCAGTATCCTATCCTTTATTAATCCAGATCCCTTTTTGAAAAGTGGCACCACATTCGCAATTCACCAGTCTTTCATCACCATGCCAGACTTCAATGAATCCTGAAAAATTAAGTAGAGTGGTTTGGCAATCACAGAGCTAAACTCGCTAAGTACCCTGGGATTAATCCCATCTAGGCCCTGGACCTTTGTTTATCTTAACATGTTCTAGTCTCTTTTGAATTTCATCATGTGTGAACCATGCATCATTAGATGTATTATTAGAATATTGTTCTATATGATTTCAGACTCAACCATTAGTGGGACCTTGAATGGAAATTTGCATGACATAATTATTTTAATATAACCCAGCAACCATATATATATAAGGTAATAGTCCCACTGCATGGAAAACATTTCCAAGTTAATGTCATGTACAGGTGCAAGTTTCTTTAACAGAGTGTTGGGAGGAAAAAACTAGAGAGTTCTTCCAGATCACTTCCAGATCACTTACCATTATAGCTAATGGAAACATTCCCTGTCAGCAGGATGACAGTGATTTTTGGCTGTCCTTTGCCAATGGAACGCATGAAGTACAAATAATTGTCAAAACCATAAAAACATGCCTTAGGCTTTAGTTGTTGATAAACAATTTACCAGAATTTAGTGCAGCACTAAATGCCATCGACCTCAAACTCTATTAAATTCTATATGAAATAGTAATTTCAGAAAATATTCAGTAATAATTGTTTTGACACAATAACTTTAAGGTAAAGTTTTGTACTCCCATTGTACATGGCTTGGCTTAAGTACTTACTTTGTATTACTTTATTAACTTTGTTTGACATTTATTTAACTTTGTAATGCCCATTCCTTTGACCAGTGGCAGACTGCATTTCATGGTAAAGTATTATTTAAAAATAAACACAGGGAATTAAGGTTGCCATAGATGGTACAATTAAAATCTTTCTTGGAAAATATCTTTCCAAGAAAGATTTTTCTTTTCAATACACATGTGTAGAGCTGAATAGTCAGACATAAATGTATAAAAAATAGAGTGCTTGGGTGCCATCAAAATTTTCCGTCCATCCCAATCGACCAGCTGGCCGATATCAGTCAGCTTGTTTCCTACCATACATACAACGAATATCGAACATTTGTGAAGCCTTCGTCTCTACCATGATTTATTGCCATGTTAATGGTACTAAGTACAATGCACAGTTTGTATTTTTGTGATCAATGGGATTTGTTCAAGTTTAATGTGAAATTATTTCTATAGAAAACAAACAAAAAGGCTTCATGGGCAAAGCACCCTGTTTTTGACTACAGTATAATACCTTACTCTGCCATCAGCTTCATGATACTGTATACATCTCATCCATTGACAAAGCTGATATTTGTATTATTAGTTTAGATTAATGCAAGACATTGTACATGTTAATAATAAAATACATTCTTTGATTCTCAGCCAAGTAAACTGACAGAATGGATTGTGCCACCACACTTTAAATGAAGGTGCAATGTAATCCCTATTTGCTTTTGTAACAAAGATATATAGACATAAAGGCTTAAAAATACAGGACAGACAACAGTAAGTAAAAGGAATCTGATACAGTAGTGATTAATGTTACTAAAACTTTGTAACTTTGACAGCATTCGGCTGCAGCAACGCAGCTTTGCATTTTAGTGAGTTAAAGTAGTGGTAGAGAAATTTGCACCTGATGAAGTGGTGCTAAGTGTGGCAAAGCCTTCACAGGCAACAATTAACCCTATAATGAATTTTCCCCAGTGTTTCCCAGCCAACTCCCCAAATACAATTTGATTTTTTAGAGAAAAAGCCTAAAGGAAGCCTAAAGAAAAGGTGAGTGTTTGTGCTTACTGCTTCCCCCCCTCCAGTGCATATAGGTTTCTTTCTTTAAAAACATGTCAAAGTTTAGGCTGCATTTAGGCCCCAATGCAAAGCCTGTGTCTGGATTTCCATTTAAAATAGTTTTTTTCTTTAAACAGTTCTGTCATGCACTTGTTCGTGTCCTGTAAAGTTCTTGCTGCATAGTTTTTATAGGAGATTTTACTGCTGTTTATATAAATGCTTATCCCCTTTCCTAAAATATTATGTCTGGCTTCTGAAGAATGCTGGCAGTCTACTAACCTCATTGTAGTTTTGCCAAATTCTGTTTTTGGGGGGGGGGGGGGGGGGGGGGGGGGGGGGGTTGGCTGTCGGTAATATAACAAAAATTACAGTGTCTTACAGTGTTTGTACTGGTTATCTGTAACCATCAACAGATTATTTAATGAGCACAAACATCTGATTGTTTAAAAGCAGTATTTGTCTGTCCCTGTCTGTTCTCTGCCCTAATGGCTTACAGTTACACTATTGATACAATATAAGAGAAGGCAGCTGACTAACAGACTTGTCTTTGGTGGGGAAGTAAAGTTGGCCATAAACACAAAGACTAAATCATACAAAAATGAAGGTTGGTATGATTTTAAGATGTGTGTGGAGTATCCCGTGTATTCTCGTACCATAGCAATAGGTTGTTTAGTCTATTGGACAGGCTACACGATTTTTGTTGGCTAAAGATAATATCTGACAATATCAATGTTCTTTTTACTACTTTATTTAATGTAAATAGTTAGTTTTTGGTCAGGAGACTGAAACGCATGATCATTCAGCAGACATAGGATAAAATCTGCACATCTATGGCCAGTTGCAACATTGTTTAAAAAGTAACAACCAGGAGTTAAGCAAATGCTTTTTACCAGTGGTCCCCAACCAGTAGCTCGCGAGCAACATGTTGCTCACCAACCCCTTGGATGTTGCTCCCATTGGCCTTAAAGCAGGGGCTTATTGATGAATTCCAGGTTTGGAGGCACATTTTAGTTGCATAAAAACCAGTAGTTCTTCCGAACATATAGAGGCTACCAAACATCCAATTACAGTCTTTTTTTGGCATCCCCATGGACTTTTTCATGCTTGTGTTGCTCTCCAAGTCTTTTTACATTTAAATGTGGCTCATGAGTAAAAAATGTTGGGGACCCCTGCTTTTTACCAATAGCTTTAAAAGTACTGAACATTTTTAATGCATTTGTAGTGGAAAGTTGCGTAGAATTATGTTTTCCCTTAGTAGGCAAATTTTTATTTTGGGGTTGATTTGCCCTTTAATTTCTCTACTTTTGACTACTGTCCTATTTACGATATATATATATATGTATGTGTATATATATATATATATATATATATATGTGTATAATCATCTAGCATGCAGGGCAGGATGAAAAGACGGGATTCAGCCAGGATTTGGCCTTTTTTGTCACAAAACAAGGAAGTACAAAATGTTTTTAAAACTTTTTACCTTCCTGTCACTAATTTGCATAAGCAAATTAGGATTTGGTTTGGTATTTGGCTGAATCTTTCATGAACGATTCAGGGATTTTGCTGAATCCCAAATAGTGGATTTGGTGCATCCCTAGTGAAAAGTGCACAAAAATTACATGCTTTGTATATAACTGACCATTTACAACTTAGGTATGTTTGCACCCTGCTTTAAATGTACCCCTTAGAACTTCTCCATGTTATAGGAATGTTTGCAAATGTGCATCTCCCTGCCTAAACTATTAATAATAATAAGCCTAAAATGTAAATGAATGAGCAAAATGTACCAATGCACAAAAATGATTAAGGGTATTCAGCTGTCAGTGTGTGATTTTACAGTTTTCATTGGGTCTTATTTAAATATTATGACACAACTAACTCATGCGCTGTCTCATTCCATCTCCTAAATATTGCATTAAGCATTAATGATTAAAGAAAAAAGAGTTGAAGGTTACAAGAGCTTTGATGCTTGCTCATCCAGACTATTTTCTTAGCTTTTACAGGAACTCAGATCAATATTTAAGGACCTGACAAATCCATACTCTTTAACAAGAGCTTACTGTTCTACTTTCCATTCCATGACAGAGAAGAGGAACTTTGTTTGTGTTCTTTTATATTTTAAATAGGAAGCAAAACTGATAACCATGTGCTTAAACCTAAACCCATTGTGCTAAAATGTAGATTTTAATGCATTCCAGCATCTGTTGGGGCATATTCATCAAGGGGTGAAAAAAGAGTTCACCAACGATCCCCAGAATGTAACAGTTCTCTGTTAGGATTATTAGGTTGTATTTAGAGTAAATTCTCACTTTGGTCACTTGGTAACTATTGTCCTGAAAATCCTACACAAGCAAATAGAAAGCTGTGAAAATTCCCTCTGGCAAACTGTGGTAATCTCATTCTTTGATAAATATTCCCCTTGGAATCTGAAACGTGCCTCAAAAATAAGTTCCTGACTGTCTGCACATTGTCCATCTGCTTAAAGGGGTAGATCACCTTTAAGTTATCGTTTAATATGTTATAGAATGGCTAATTCTAAAATGAAAATTTTTTCAAATAGCGTTCATATTTAATTTTTACAGTTTTTTTATTATTTTCCCTATTCTTCTGACTGTTTCCAGCAGTAGGGGCAGTAGGGGGTCACTGACCCCATTTAAAAACAGATGCTCTGTAAGGCTACAAATATTTTTATGTTGGTATACTTATTACTCATCTTTCTCCTATTGATATTCCAAGCTCATATTAATGCATGGTTGCTAGGGTAATTTGAACCCCAGCACCCGGATTGCTGAATTTGGAGGGCTGCTGAGTAAAAAGCCAAATAACTAAAACAATCATAAGAAAATGATGAAATAATGAAAACCTATTGCAAATTGTCTCAGAATATCTACATAAGATATACATAAGACACATTTACTAAAGGTCGAAAGGGAATATTGGAATAAAATTCGAATTAAAATATTTATAATTTCAAAGTAGTTTTGGGCTACTTCGACTTTTGAATAGCCCATAATTCGATTCGAATTGAAAAATTTGAATGTTCGACAAGTCGAATTTTCTAAATACTGGCCCTTTAAAGTCCTTCCACTTCGCCATTTCGCCACCTTAAATCTGCCGAATTGCCATTTTAGCCTATGGGGGACCTCCTAGAACCTGTTTTGCGCAAAATCCTTTGTATCGATTAATTGTGTTCGATTAAAAAATGGACCTGTTCGGCCATTTTTGATAGAAAAAACCCCTGTAAAAAAATATTGAGGGTCAAATCTCAAAGTTTTTTTTATATCAAATATTTGGCCCTTAGTAAATCTGCCAGTAAAAGTTATTCAAAGGCAAACTATCCCTTTAAGGGATTACAATCGAGGAAACCGTTTTGAAGGATACATACAATTCTGGAGAATATTTAAAATTGGTTAAAATATATAAATTAATATTGGAAGCTGTTGTGTTTGTTTTGGAAAACGGGGTGGAAATCAATGTACCAGCTTCCTTAAATATATTTTTTATCATTCATTGGATCATATTAAGTGATTGAATTCCACTGACACTATACGATTCTGATGTAATGATGGCAGGCTTACAGCATATGTTCGACTTACTTGCTCCCCAAATACATGTCCAGAAAGTCATTTTATATGGACAACATTAGCTAAACTGTCTTCTAAATATGGGCATGGCAACCTTCTGATTTGATGTTTGAATGGAATAAAGTGTATTGATTTATATAATTATTATAACTATAATTAAACTGGTATACTGAGTGAGAACCTTGCCCAGTCTGACATGCAGTTCTGAAGTAGGATCTAGAGACTATGTAGTGGTCAGAAGAATTTTAGGAATTTAGAATTATTAACTGGTTGAATTAGTTAAACAGTATTGCATAGTGGAAATGCCTGTAACTGCCAATGGCTTCTTCAAGGAAAAGGTAATGAGAAATGGGAAAATTCATTGCTGGGCATACCCTGCAACATGTGATAAGGTTACCTAAGACCTGTAAATGGACTTAGATACCATGACATACATATGTTATAATTTAAGTAAACATGTTCCCCACACGTTTAGTTGGGGAATTATTTTCTATAGTCCTCATGACAGCTATGATGAATGCCATGTAGCAATTGACTGACAGCACCAGAGTCAGTCTTCTCTCACCAAACGTGATGTAGCAACTGGGCAAAGATAATGAGACCCCCACAGACACACCTGTCATCTTGCTGACCTGTCTCTTTGAAGGCTGCCTTTTCTATTACTGTGATAGAAAGCATAGCATTTAGTGCTATTAATAGTCTATGGCTTTAAAAGCAAGGAAAAGCCTGGGAAAACATTGTGAAACCATTGATTTGAGCATTCTAAATGAATAACTAACCCAAAATTGAGCCATAGACCTGTTTACAGTTCACATCACAATGCTAATGAGTAATAATTGGTGTTCATTCCTTCTCCCGGCACTGCATTGTGTTTATGGTTTGTACTTAGCCAAGGCTCTGGGGCTTGGTCAGTTACTTGGCACATGCAGGGTTTAGTCTGTCTACAGGTATGGGTACTTAACCAGAATGCTTGGGACCTTGGGTATTCCGTATAATGGATCATTCTGTAATATAGAAAATCATAAAAATAGTAAATAAACCCAATAGGCTGCTTTTGTTTTTTTAAGGATTAATTAAGTAAGGATAAGGATTTATTGCATAATATTATATTAATTAAATAAAGATTAATTAAATATTAGTTTGGATCAAGTACACAGTACGGTTGTATTATTACAGCGAAAAAGGAAATCATTTTTTAAAATTTGTATTAGTTGGACAAAATTGAGTCTATGGGTGATGGTCTTTTGAAATTCAGAGCTTTCTGTATAACAGGTTTAAGGCTAACAGATCCCCTATCTGTACAAGTAATTATTTGGAGGATTGATTAGCTTTGTTTTATTAATGCAGTTGTCATTGAATTATATTGTTATCCATTTTGGACTAGAAAACAAGGAATTTTTAACATCCAATGGTAAACTAGATACAGCATAGAACAGTTAGCATGCTCCTTGAAAGTAACATTGTAGTGTAGAAAAAAGAAGAATTCAGTCTGTTGTTTTTTTTAGACCAGCACCCAAACTGTAGCTGCTTATCATAAGCCTGAACTGGACCTGCTTGCAAGCTTTCTCAACCCCATGAAGTTTCAATCAACGTGCTCCTGCAGTGACTGAAGTGGTCACATAAACTGACATCACTCTTTATACATTAGAAAAAGTGGATCTGTTTGTGTGTTTCCATCTTGAATGGCCCCACTCAGGGCCGGAACTAGGGGTAGGCAGAGTAGCTGGCCGCCTAGGGCACAGTCATGGGGGGGGGGGGGTGGCGCACTTTTGAAGGGAAATAATGTTTTTTTAATTCTTTAAGTTTTAACTTCGCCCCTGTCTCAAGCAGCAGCGTTCTGCTCTACTTTAGTCCCCACCTCCCTCTTACTTGCCCTTTGCCTGGCACAGATCTGGGGCAATATTTTTGCAGCTGCTCTGGAACAGGCTGGTGGCACAGACTTGGGGGGCAATAGCTGATGGTACAGGTACAGACTTGGGCGGCAATGGCTGGTACAGACTTGTGGCACAGGTACAGACTTAGGAGGCAATGCTGGTAACACAGTTACAGACTTAGGGGGCCAACTGGTGGCAAAAGTACAGATTTGGGGCAATATTTTGAGGGCTGTGGGCACAGATACAGATTGGGAGCAATATTTTGGGTGCTGCTTAGACAGGTACAGGTTAGGGGCTGGCTGGTACACATACAGTTTGATTCATTAATGTGCTATAAGGTTTCTTTACTTAAGAAAAATTGAAATGGTCATACAGAACGGGGGTGGGGGGCGCTGATTGTACCCCTTGCCTAGGGTGCCAAACTACCTTAGCCCCACTGCAGTGGGGCAGGTACCCAAGGGCCACCCACACAGTGGGGACATCAAGTATACTTGCATACTTGAATTCATGTGCATGAATCTGCTTTGCTTGCTGTTTACGCTATACTGGAGTTTGTTTTCTACTATCAAGTTTTCGTCAGCTTTTTCACTTTCATATAAGCACCTGGCTGCTACGTGGGCCTGTGCCACACTGACTTTTATTAACTGCTTTAGTGGTATAGTACAGTGCAGCGCAGACACATTTTATTATACATAAATTTAGTGATATTATTTTAGTTGATGAAATGGTAAAGTGCCTTAAAGGGCAAGGAAAGGCAAAGAAATAAAATCCCATTTTTACTTTCTTTAA
>CM044440.1:79400628-79435000 GCA_024363595.1 Xenopus borealis
CGGCGAGAAGTCGCCAGGCGACAAATTGCCCCCGAATCTCCCCATCTGCCCTAGCCCTAAAAGGAGAAGGAAAGGGGGTGCCAGAAGTTAGGCACCATTAAGTGATTGTATTTATTTACCTGACACTTACCCCGTGTCGGGGCAGTTTTCTACTGATATGAGCACCAGCTGAGGGAACACCACGGAGCGATCCTTTTCCTACTTCTTTTCATGGCTGCGCATGTGCAGTAGAGTGAAAAGCCAAACATTAACGAAAAAGTCGGCTATTTCATTTTACTGCGCATGCGTCTTCCCCAGGAAATTTGAAGAGTGAAGAAGCAGGAAGAGGATCACTCCGTGGTGCTCACTGAAAGAACTACGGGCTGTTGCAGTTTTCTGTTGATAGGAGCACCGGCCTGGGGTGTCACATAAGTAAAAACAATCACTTGGGGTGCCAAACTTTTGGCACCCCCAAGTCTAAATGACTTTCCTTCTTTAACAAATGATTGTTTGAATCACCGTTAAAAACACATCTTCCATACATGAAGTTCTTAACAAAACAGGATGTAGCCAATTTGTTATTTTCTTATAGCATGCATCTTCAGTTATAAGTTTCCATTCAAGCTATATCAATTTGTAGGCTAAAATAATAAAACTCATAAATCTTGCTGAATGTTTCATATTTTATAGAAATGATTTCAATCAGAAGGCGAGTGCAATAAGGTATTTTTAGCTGATTTATCATATATACAGTATATAGACCTATATATTTTAAATATACTATATATATATATATTTAATATATATATATATACAGTATATATGTATATATAATTAATGAAAATCATACAAGAGTGAACAACAGTAATAATTATTATAAATGTTTAGTTTAAAATCTAGACAATTTACTTGCAGGTTAAGTTATGAGAGACTGACAGTAGATGTAGCTGTTCTTACGGTTTGTAATAAAACATGTATTTATATATCTGGCTGTTATACTGTACATGTTTTAGCTCATACTTCCTCACACAGACATGCCACTGACTGTTATATGGAAATTTGTGTGGCGCAGCTTTACTTTTATTTATTAAGAAGAGGATTGTTCCTAAGCCAGCACTAATTGAAACTTTGTATGCTCTCCTAGGGGCAAATTCACAAAAGCGCGAAGCGTCTAACGCTAGCGCTAATTCGCCAGTGTGACGTCATTTTGGAACTTCGCAAATTCACTAAGACCGACTCTGGCGAATTTTCGCTAGCGAAGTAGATAGACTTACACAACTTCGCACTCTTATGTCAGGCGAAGTTGTGCATTGACGAAGGATCGTAATTACGCAAATTCACTAAGATCAAAATTTTACTGAACGTTACCACTTACGTGGCGAAGTTCAATACAATAGATAGGAGTTTGAAAAAAAAAAGGTACCATTTTTCTAAGTCCCAAAAAAACGCTGGCGTGTTTTACCATTGTAGGGTGATAGTCTGGGGGGTTACCCTCCTTCCCCCCTACATTTCCTAACATATGGCAAAACATCTATACAGGGGCACATGTAGGGCAATAGGACAACTTTATTCAATTTATTAAAGGTTTCCTGGGCTTGTGTAGTGGAATGTAGTGGCTGTAACATATACTTTTATTATACATTAAAGTTCCCGCCGTATGCAAATTAGGCATCGGTAGCCGACCTGAGCATAACTTTGCACTTTAGTGAATTTGCGTAGCGCTGGCGAAAATTCGCCTGGCGAAGTGCAGCGAATGCTAGCGAAGCCAATGCTAGGAAATTTTCGGAACTTAGTGATTTTGCCCCCTAGTGTCTATAAGGACTTCCCACTCTCCAAAAATATACAGGCAGGTTAATTGGCTAACGTGTGTTTGTGACCTATCAGACCTATAGTTTAGATTGTAATCTCCACTGAGGCAGGGACTGATGTGAATGATGTATAATCAAGGAAAGTCTAAAATAGAATAAGGTTAGAAATACTGTATTTTTATACTAAACATGAACTTACTGCACCACAAGCCTAATTAAACAAATGATTTATGCTTTCAAAGTTGGTCACAGAGGGCTGTCATCTTGCAACTTTGTTATACATCTTCGCAAGACTAGACTACATACACATGCTCAGTGTGGTCTGGGCTTCTTAGGGATAGTTATAAATTATCAAAAAACAAAGCTGCTTGAGTTCTGCATGGCTGGTAAGTAAGGCAGGGGCTCCCCCTGCTGTTCATAAGTATGATTGTTTCCCTGCCATAAGTTAGGGACCGTCTGACAATTCCTATCCACAGCACTAAATGAAGGGAGAATTTCACTGCATACAGTCAGGTTTCTTATAAAAACGGTACACATTTTTAAATTAAATTATATTGGAGATAGATTTCTTTTTCATTAAAGAAAGTAAAAATGGGATTTTATTTATTTGCCTTTCCTTGCCCTTTAAAGTGCTATGTAACATGTTGACTGTATTTAATTATAGTTACCTCCATGCTGGGGCATCACATTTAGCTAGTCCTACAAAATAATATTCAATGTTATGAAACATTTACCCTTTGGTAAGCCATTTTGTAAAGTTTGTATTGCTGCCTGTTGCAGGGTGAAAGAGCACAGGGTGAAGGAGTGCAATACACAGACAATGAATGAGTGCTGTTAGTGATTGGTAAGCTGGGTATGCACCATTGAAGCTATTAACTTGACATCTAAACAGCAGATCATTGGTTAGTTTTGGTTGCGCAGACTAGTTCAGACCCTGATTTACTTGTTCAACAGTTATCTTACATCTTTAATGCATAATTATATACCCCTTCAAAATCAATCATCATGCAGATAAATGTATCAGCATGTTGTGTCTAAATATGCCTCCAATCAGAATTCAGGCCATTGGATGGGCAGATGTTAATGGACTAATACATAAATAATGATATTGCCATTTATCTGTCTAAATTGCATAGTCTTCCTTTTAATGCATTTGCTTATTTCTGGGACTGAGTCCAGTAACTCCCAAGTACAGTTACAGTTACATGACTTCAAGTTTTATTGCCTCTGTCACATACAATACCTCTTCTAATCTGTTACCTAGTCTATTTTAGTGGCTGACAATATACAGATATTTGAAATAAGTTTTCATTCCTAAATATATCTGGGATGATAATGTCATTTTAATGGCTGTCAGCACACACGGGACAAACCACTGCCTCTGTTTATTGCCAAGTTTGGCAATATGTATATTTTTTTAAGTAGAGAACATGTCACAGGAGAGTAGGAAATAGAAGAAAGAAGGAAGACAAACTGGGGGAAAAATTATGAGATGTCTACTTAGAGCAGTGATCCCCCAACCAGTAGCTCGTGAGCAACATGTTGCTCCCCAAACCCTTTGATGTTGGCCTCAGAGCAGGTGCCTATTTTTGAGTTTCAGGCCTGGAGGCACGTTTTGCTTGCATAAAAAGCAGGTGCACTGCCAAACAGACAGGCTCCTGTAGGCTGCCAGTCCACATAGGGGCTACCAATAGCCAATCACAACCCTTATTTGGCACCACCCAGGAACATTTTTAAGGCTTGTGTTGCTCTCCAACTCTTTTTACATCTGAATGTTACTCAGGGGTGAAAAAAGTTGAGGAACCTTGACTTAAAGCAAATGGTTAGCTTTAAAAAGAATTTTTGATTGCGTCTCTTGAAAACTCCGAGGCAAAAGTCAATCCAGTTTTGTTAGGTATGCGTTGAAACATTTCATTCAATGTTTCATTTATTAAATGTTTTAACCAAGTTTGAATTAACAGTGATCTTGGAAATTGCATCTACAAAGTTTCCATTCATCTCATCTGTTTAACCTCTGACACCAAGTAGGATAAGCCCTTGCTAATGTAGGATAATCCTCTCAACACTCCACTTTAATTTCACTTGAACAGTTTACAGGCATTGAATATCTCATGGAACTTACCAATGATTATTCATGGTTGGGGGCAGATTTCCTAAGGGTTAAAGCGTTGGAATCGTTCAATTCAATAGATTTTGGCCAAAATCCTTCGATTTTCAAAAATTTCCAAAAACACTTCTTAAAGCTTCCAAGAGGTGCCACATAGGCTAAAATAGTAATTCAGCAGGTTAAGGCTGGGGACAGACAGGGAGATTCGGGGAGATTCTGTCGCCTGGCGTTTAATAGCAGGCGACAATCTCCCCGAACGTCCTTCTCCCTATCCGTCGCTAGTTTAAATGGAAAAGCGCCAGCGCTGTGCACACGCGGCACGGCGATTTCCGGAATCGCCCGAAGTTACTTTGTGAGGAAACTTCGGGCGATTCCGGAAATCGACGCGCCGCGTGTGCACAGCGCTGGAGCTTTTCCGTTTAAACTAGCGACGGACAGGGAGAAGGAAGTTCGGGGAGATTGTCGCCTGCTATTAAACGCCAGGCGACAGAATCTCCCCGAATCTCCCTGTCTGTCCCCAGCCTTAAGGTGGCGAAGTGTTGAATTAAATTTTTTTTAAAGAAACATTATTTAAAGATACAGTACTAAATTTGATTCAAAATGTTTTCAAATCTAATCGAATTGTGGCCTATTTGATAGTCGAACTAGCCAAAAATTACTTCGAAATTCTAATTTTTTTATTTCAAATTTTCACTTCAACCCTTAGTAAATCTGCCACTTGGTGTTGAGCAATGTTATCTACCGTAATCTAGATAATGATGTATTAATTAGAATGATGAACATCATTTAGAACAAGTGACTTTTCCCAAATGCAATGTCACACCTACATTCAACCCATGCATTCTTGCAGTAGTTTACATATAGAATGCTATGATGTTATCGCTGTTCATTAATGACTAAGTTAATGAATTAATGACTTAAAGGGATACTGTCATGGAAATTTTCATTACTTATTGCCAGTGACTGGAGCTGTTCTTAAATAAACAAAAGGAATGCTGGGAATGAATTCCAAACAAGCTCCAAGAGAATCCCATTTATATGGGTTTATCCTATTGGCTAAAGCTCACCCACTGGGTTTTCAAGCAAAAGCCAGGATAATAGCTGATCAGATTCCAAACTACAGACCGGTTTCACCTTTCTTGAGGCTCATCAGTATAGTGTAGGGTTGTCTGCTCAGCTTAGATAGAGTCACCTCGTGGTTTCCGATACAAGTGGCAAAGGTTGAGGAGACTGCCTCATAAAGACTTAAATAAACAAAAGGAATCCTGGGAATAAACTCCAAACAAGCTCCAAGAGAATCCAATTTGCATGAGTTTATCCTATAGGCTAATGCTCACCCACTGGGGTTTCAAGCAAAAGCCAGGATAATAGCTGATCAGATTCAAGGAACTTTGTCTTTGACTGTAGAAAATGGACCAGCAGCTGAAATCTGCCACTAGTGCAGATTTACTCTCTCCACTGAAGATCAGTTACAGGTCTTTGCATATTTCCATTGCAACTGCTTATGTTCCATGAAATGGATCTGTTTAATCTTGTGGACTTCTGCTCTCAGCAGGCTTGGATGGTATGTGTAATGCACGCCAATTCATTGGAATACTGCATTTAAGAGTTATTAGCACGGACCAACAAGAATTTTGTTTTTGTTTTACTAAGAAGTCCAGGATTCAGAAGAGTAAACAGACTAGGCCTTTTCCAGCAGGATTCAGATTCAGCTGAATCCTTGTGCCTGGCCAAACCCAATCCTAATTTGCATATGCAAATTAGGGGCAGGAAATCACTTAACATTTTGTCACAAAACAAGTAAGTGAAATTGTTTTTGCCACTTTTTACCTCCCTGTCACTAATTTGCATATGCAAATTAGGATTCAAATTCAGTTCAGTATTCCGCCGAATCTTTCATGACGCATTTGGGGATTTAGTAGAACCCCAAATTCTGGATTCGGTGCATCCATAATCACAATAAATTAGCCATGATTTCTGCATGAAATTATTTGTCTCAAGCAGTAGTCCATTCTATTAAAGCTGACTTCATAGATTAGACTGATTAGTCTAGGGTTTGTTGTCTCTTTTCACTTTTCTGTAATCCCTTTTGATAGGCTCATGTCAATGAGCTGCAAAGTAATTTAGGTTGTGTATAGGAAATATGTACCTCTCCAAGTTGTGATTTATTGTAAAAGTTGTAAAGTAAGTTATAACACTACATTTCCTGCTTCCATTTATTGTATTTCCTTTCTAGTTGCTAGGTTGTATGTTGAGGTCTAGTGAAAAAAGCCCTTTACCTATTAAATAGATTAAAATTGGCTTCTATTACTATGGGGCTGATTTATTATTAACATTTTCCAATTTTTTTGGTCAAAGCTCACAAATTTGAATTTTAATTCACCAACACCAATTTGAATTTGAATGTTTATCACCTTGTAAACAGTTCTAATTTGAATATTCATCACCTAAAACCTGCCGGGTTCATGTAGAAATTAATGGCAGAGGTTCATTGAACCATTTGAAGATGTTAATTGCCCTCCTGACTTGATTTGAATTTAATTAAAAATGGGTTGTTCATATTCGATTGAATATTAGATATAGCATTTTTTTTATAAATGACCTCCCATTGGAGTTGTGAGTAAATTCGAATTTATTAGAGTTAAAAAAAATTCACATAACTTTGAAATTCAACCTTTGAGAAATCAGCTCCTATACTGTATGTTGCATACGTATATTTATATTCCCCCCACCAATATATTTGATTGCTAAAGCAAACTTGGTCAATAGTAATCATCTAATTGGTCTGGGATTAATTAATTGTTTGTTTAGGTCATCAATTATCTATTCTAACACAGCATTCAGTAAGCTGAATGTTGATGTGTAGTATTGATATTATTTTACTTACATTTTTTTACATGGAAATACTGATTACAACAATGGACAAAAGCATCCCAATTAAAACATCTAAAAATGAGGCTATTGGAGCTTTGGTGTTGTAGTTGTTGAAGTTAATATAAAGGTCTCAGACTTTATTGGATCAAACAATAATGATTTCTGTACAGCTCATGCTTTCTCACTTTTTATAAGATGAGGTAAAAGATGAGGTAAAATAGTCACATTCTTTATATTAAGTAACCTTTCTGTCTAAAACCTGGTTGCCAGTTTCTGAACATTTACAGTTATCTTGCCTCTGTGTCATACATGGGTGCTTACAGGAATACGTTCATGGGGAAAAAATGCATCAGTTGCTCAAAAGAGCAAACAGATTTTTTTATATTTCATTTTAAATCTGACATGGGGCTAGACATATTGCCAGGTTCCCACCTGCCCCCAGTCATGTGACATGCTCTGATACACTTCAATCACTCGTCACTGCTGTACTGCAAGTTGGTGTAAAATCATGCTCCTTCCTTTCCCCCCAGCAGCCTAACAACAGAACAATGAGAAGGTAACCTAATAACAGCTCCCTAACACAAGATTAGCTGCCTGGTAGATCTAAGAACAGCACTCATTAGTAAAATCCAGATCCAACTGCTAAACATTTGGTTACATTGAGTAGGAGAAACATCAGCCTGCCAGAAAGCAGTTCCATCCTAAAGTGCTGGCTCTTTCTAAAAGCACATGGCCAGGCAAAATGGCCTGAGGTGGCTGCCTACACACCAATATGGCAACTTAAAAAGTATACTAGCTGGTTCAGGAATTACATTTTATATTGTAGAGTAAATTATTTGCAGTGTAAACAGTGTAATTTAGATATAAAAAATACATCATAAAAATCATACAGAATCCCTTTAAATCGGCACAGTATTCCCAAGGTGTTCTGTTACCTGTTATTTAAACATAGAATTGAACCGAATGTTTTTTTCTTTTTGTAAAAATTTTTCTTAACATTTGCAGCAGCTGCCTAGAGCTTCATCTCTTTAACTCAGTGTTGTCTCTTTATCTATGCGGGCTTCTGCACCCTAGTTCCTTGACCCTAAATGTATCCACTGTGAACACCATTTGAAATATTGCAGTCCTCCTTGGATAGTCCTGGAGGTTATTTCCTGGATCAGATATTTGAAGCCTTTCCAGGGCTGCATCATGGTGAGAAGGCATCTACTGGATTTGCATCAGTTTTAGATGATGAATAAAAAGGGAACAGATAACACCGTATTTTAGTAGAGCAGGCACTCAAAGACCAATCTTCCAGACAGACTTGTAAAATGATTAGTAATTTATTAGGTTCATCAAATACAGCCTTACACATTTTGTATCTCCTATGATTAAGTGTCTGTGAGATAAGAAATGCATAAGGCTTTATCCTGATGAGTGCCTGTTCCACTGCAACAGTTTGTGTAACTGTGAAGCCACTATACAAAATAAGCCATTTTGGTGGGAGTAATACAGATGAAATTCTTTGTTGTCGCTTTATTGCCACAAAAAAGCAAGAGCAATAGGTGAAAAGAATAACATTTGTAAAAAAGTAAATACGTTTTTAGAATCAACTAATTTTAATGGTATTGTTTTAAACCGAAATAGTAAGTACCAAGTAGATGTATATTATAACAAGATTGCCACCTAGTGGAAGCAATTTGAAACAGCATAACAGTTACATTGTTTGGAAATACAAAAACAAAAAAAAACAAAGCGAAGACTGTTTCACATTTCAGTTTGTTTCTTACTATATATTAAAAAGGTGAAAATAGATATTAATTAACTTTACATTTTCTATAATGAAATATTTTACAGTTCCTGTCAGCTAACCATAAGAGTTAATTCTCACTTGGGTTTTGCACTTGTTCTCACTCTTTGTAAGTGCTTCAGTGCTATTATTTTAATATCATAGTAATATTCCTACATGGGTCTTAGCTGCTTGGAAATACTGTTATTATAACATCATAACAATAAAAATTGATATATATATATATATATCAATATATATATTTATATATTTATATATATATACACAGTTAATTCATGATAAAGGAACAGTCACTTGTTTTGAATGAGAGTAATACTTGATATCCTTGTGACGGTGTATACTTGCATTCCTATCTAGCTTTATGTCTGTGAATGTTCTCATTCATCCAGGTCATGGTATATCTATAGTAACTTGCTTTCTTGATTTAGAATAGGGCAGACCTCAAAAATGCTATACTGTATTTACTTATACATGAGAAAGCTACTCGGATCACTAATGAAACGTCTTCAAATGAAAGATACAATGACAGCAAGTCCAGTTAATTTGACTTATTACTATAAATATATATATATATATATATATATATATATATATATATATATATATATATATATATATATATATATATATATATATAGAGGATTATATAGATACATATGTTTTTCCATAACATTACAGTAGTTCAGCCTCACGTTATTGGACATGTGGTCAAACTGAAAACTGAAATATGGGACAGGGACCTCATGGTTTACTTTTTAACACTTACCACTTTATTTTGAAAGAAACTGTACTTTATATTTATTTGTACAGGTATGGAATCCATCATCCGGAAAACCACTATACAGAAAGCTCTGAATTATAGAAAGTCTTTATCCCATAGATTTCATTTTAACCAAATAATCCAAATCTTTAAAAATGATTTCCTTTTTCTCTGTTATAATAAAACAGTACCTTGTATTTGATCCAAACTAAGATATAATTAATCCTTATTAGAAGCAACACCAGCCTATTGGGTTTATTTAGTATTTACATGATTTTCTAGGGTATGAAGATAAAAATTATGGAAACTACATTATCCAGAGAACTCTGGGTTCTAAGCATTCTGAATAAGAGGTACTATACCTGTATTAATCTTTGTATTGAGCCTTGTTTGTCCTAATAATATATTGGAAACCAAAGTAGAATTGTAATATGCAGATGGCATTGAATGTAGACTGTGGTATGTAGGTTGTAGCAGTGCCTACGCAGTACAAATGACTGATTGTTTTGTTCTACTTTGGGCAAGTGATTCAAAGTATGAATTATTTTAAAGTGTTACTACAACAGAGAAGCCTGCATAGCTGTTGGGCTGTCCAAAGTGGGGTCATGGGATTTTCTCTATGATTTCCATAGACCATCGTTTTTACAAAGAACAGAAATGATTACTAAAGTTTAGCAACACAGATGCCCTACAAGCATTTAAAGGTGCATTGTAGTTGCAAGTAAGAAATAGCCATACCTACACTGTGAGGCACCGATGATGGAGACAAACATTACCAGTGATGTTGCCCATATCAACAAATCAGATCTTTGGTTTTTGACTGTTCAAATACAATTTCTGATTGGTTGCTGTATGTGCTGTGTGTTTACTTTTGACTGTTTATCTTCCACACTTTGGTGGTATCAGATTCCATCGGCCCAAACAGCGAACCTCTTTGGTTTAAATAAATCTTTCTGAACACTTATCGTTCAGTCTTATCATCATCATCATCATCATTTTCTAGTTTAACCCAGCTGAATAAATGCCACAATATTAAGGCGGTACTGCATTAAAACTGTGCCACCTTTGTATGCTTTTTTATTGCCATACCTAGTGATTTATCATCATCGTGTGATTGATTGCCATGAAATTCAACTTCTGTGTATACCTGTGTCATGTCTGTGCTATTCATACATTTATATAATACTGTTTTTGCTTGATCACGGTTTACTAGGGTGGATATAGTGATTTACAGTAATGTTTTAAAACAAAGCATTGCCGTAGACATGTTAGTGATATGTAGGGATGCACAGAATCCACAATTTCGGATTTGGCGAACACCCGAATCCTTTGCGAAAGATTTGGCCCGAATACCGAACCCACATGCAAATTAGGGATGGGAAGGGGAATACATTTTTTACTTCCTTGTTTTGTGACAAAGAGTCACACAATTTCCCTTCCCGGTCCCTAATTTGCATATGCTGATGGGTATTGCTGGTGGCTGATGGGTATTTCTGTGTATCAACTTAGAGTTTTGCTACAATTACTCTTATGATCTGGAAAAGGGCTGGACAGGACTTAAATCAATGGATGACACCACTGGAGGCATGCCCATGAATGAAGATTAACTATTTATAAGCCTTTCCTTGTGCTTGTCTGTCAGGATGCGGATATTGTAGTTAGCATGTAGAGTAGTTCAAGAAATGAAGGGTCATAGGTCGGAATACTTTTCTTAACGAGGCCTTACCACCATTAAAAATATAATTGTTATTCTGCTGCTTTGACTGGTTCCCCTACCCCTGGCAGAGCACTTAGAATTGATTAACGCCCTAGGCAGGAAACTGAGCCTTTATATGAAAAGAAAGACTGCCCAGCTAGTATTTGAAAAACTACTAAAATAAAACCTTAATTGAAACAAGACAAAGGGGCAGATTTACTAAGGGTCCCTCGAATTTTTATCGAATAAAAACCCCTCGAATTCAAATTTCAAATTCAAGGGGTTTTAACGCAATTCGAATTATCGAATGATCGAATATAAAAAATTTGATCGATTGATAAAAAGCATACAATCAAATTTTTTTAATTCGATCAAAAAAAACTTCCCATGGAATCTTCACATAGGGATATATAGCAATTCGGTATGTTTTATCTGTTGAATAACCCAGATAAACCCATTGGCCCATTAAAATTTTGGGCTATTCGATTAATTTGAATTTCAAATTTTTTTCATTCAAATTTGATTCAAATTTTAACTTGAAATCAATTTTAACCTTGGTAAATGTGCCCCTAAAAAACAAACGTATATCTCTCAGAACCAGGCTAAATGCCGGGACAGTATTTGCAGCAAAGTTAACGTAACATTGCTAGATGGAGTGCATTTGAGGCAACTATGTTGCCATCCAGTTATTTCCTTGCCACATACCACCTTTTGGTCAAACCACCCCTCCCTGCCACCCAGAGTCTCCTCCCAGGCAGATGATTTTTAAACAGGTGCTCACATTTTGATTAAAGTTTCATGACTCTGCCAAACAAACACTGTAAAAAAGTTTTGCACCTTACATGCATTTCATTCTCTCACATGCAAACTTTATCAAAGGTAACAGCCAAGTCTCGCTAGTGTGGTTATCACTGAGTAAGGACTAAGGTTAGGGCTAGACAGGGCTGAAATCAGCAAGCTTGAGGGATGACTGGTAGCAGAGTCTTCTCTTTGCATCTGGAAGCCTTGTGTTGGCACAGGTGAGAACACACTCTGCAGATTTTGGCTCAAAATGCAAAGTGTTGCATTTCTTGCCGAAAATTGCTGAGTGTGTTTACGCTGTAGCCAACACAAGACTTCCGGACACAAAAACTAAAGAGGATAAGAAGAGGACTCCAGCAGTTGGGGGCTGAAATAGGCCTGCGGATTTCTTCTGGCCCTGGCCTTAACTACACTAAGGATTTTGTGGGTCAGACTTTATCAGATCCATAAAATTGTGTCATGTCGAAATTGTGACACACAAGATTGTGTGGGATGCTCTAACCCGAAACACCCCCCCCCCACCCTGTAATGATAAAGCCAAGTGTTTCCTTATTCAGTGTATTTCAGTGGGATTTTCATCAGATTTTTATACCAGTCACATTATATTTTGTTTTGTAGGATCCGATATGCTGGTCCAACACTATCCTACAAAATCTCCCTTGTAGTTTAGCTCTAGCAGTTTATTGGCCTAGTACCTTCTATTGCCTTTAATTTCACAGTAGGTATAAGGGGTGTGAGAAGCGATTAGCTTTGTAGAATGAACTGTTCTTCTCTCAGAAGGAAAAGTTCATCTTGGGTAAATTTCTGTTATAGAAACCTTTCCAGTAGGCACAGAATACACAGAAAAAGTATTCTCTCTGTAGAGAACCAGTTTAGTTATTAGTTATTTTTTAAGATAAATTTAAAACATTTTAAAATTCATCTGTCAAGTTTTCCATGTACTACAGACCTTTCAAGATTTTTTTTTGCTACCTCTAGAAATATGTAAACATTTGCAGGTAGAGGAAGAAAATGCAATATTTGGTTTAATACTGTGACTTGTAAGGTAGGAAAAGACGTAACTGGTTCTGCTTCTCTGCCTGCAGCAGGCACATTCCTTCCGTCTTAGGCTTTTGTGTTTTCTTTGGCACAAAAAATGTTTGCTTACGCCACCCAGAGACCTTCAATATGCACACAAAACACTGTTTGTACCCTGTTGCAAAACTGACAATGTGCTTGAATTTTTAATTCCAGAGAAGTTCCGTTTATTTTCTAAATCTGTTCCAAGGTTCTGTAGTTTATAACATTAAATCAGTGTATTCAATTCTTTCTTTGTTACTGTTTCTTTGTTAACTGACACCCTCAGAAAAAAATAAAGCTTTTCAGCACCTAAGTCCAAAAAAACATTTGATAAGCCACAATGTCTAGCATTGTCTATAAAATAATGATCATCCTATCAGATGCTTAAAGGCACATTAACTCTTTTACTTTTTTTTATCTAATGGCATATATTAAGAGAAAAATGTATAATAAAAAATGGGCATTTTGCTATGTAATATTTTCTTATTGCCTTACAAATTTTAATTGCACATTTTAAGGCATACTTGAAGATGGCATACTTGAAGATGGCATACTCTTTGGGAGAAAAAACAAGCTTTTTAGTAAAAAGTTCTAACTACTTTATTACATAGACTGCGCACTGGTGCACAATATAAAACTGGTAAACTATACATTTGTTCCAGTGGTGGAAATGGTCACTAAACAGTTTCTGGGTTTTTATTTCTTGTACAAAGGTACACAATTTTTGTATTGCAAATATTTTTTCCAAGAATTACTTTTATTACTTAAAGGGGCATTTCACCTTTAAAGATATACACCAGAAATTAAACCTTTATTCGCATCTGTTATAACGTTTTATAATTTATAATTTTTCCATAAAAAATGTTTGCCTGACGCTTTTACATAACGTAGATAATCCCCATGTTCCTCAATGAGGGGGCTGCCATATTTGTGCAGCAGTAGTCTGTTAGTATTATAATCTCTATTATAGGCTGATAAGGAACAGCTAGGTCTAGGAACTTCAAGTAACTATTACAGGTATGGGACCTATTATCCAGAATCATCAGGACCTTGTTACAGAGAAAAAGAAAATCATTTTAGAATCTTTTGGATTATATCATTATAATGGAGTCTATGGGAGACAACCTTTCTGTAACTCGGAACTCTCTGGATAACGGGTTTCAGGATAACTGATCCCATACCTGTACTTACAAAAGCAGAACTATCATCAGAAAACGATTAACATGACCGCTTCATATTAACATTCATATTTTGAAGAGTAGTTTTTTTAGTGTCAGTATCAAGTTAACTTTTAGTATTTTATCGAATGGTCAATTCTAAGAAATGTCATTATTTTTTTATAGTTTTTGAATTATTTGCCTTCATCTTCTTCTGACTCTTTCCAGTTTTCAAATGAGGGTCATTAACCCCATCTAAAAAAACAAACACAAACAAAAGCTTTGTAAGGCTACATGTATTACTCATCTGTGAGGCCCTCTCATATTCCTATTTCCTTCTCTTATGTAAAGCAATGCATGGTTGCTAGGGTAATTCGGGTCTTAGCAACCAGATTGCCGAAATCTCAAACTGGAGGGTTACTATATAAAAAAGATAAATAACAAAAAAAGACAAATAATAAAAAATTAAAACCAACTGTAAAAACCAATTGAATATCACTTTTTTTGATCATAATATACAGTATGTTAACTCAAATGTGAATAACCCCTTTTATTACTTATATTACATTCCCCCATATGACTTGTATATATTAGAACTAGTAGGCAGGTTAGGTTTAGCAGAGGCTTTCAGCATCACGCATTTAAACTTTTCCTCCTCTCTGGGGTCCTCACCATTCAGAGCATCTCCTGTACTCAGGTATAGCCAGGCTTGTCCCTAATCTTCTCTGCTCTCCCCTCCAGGGATACTAATTCACTGGCTGCTGGCAGCACCACACCAACCTCCAGTATACAGAGGTGTTCTCAGACCTCTCACCCTCCTCCAGCACAAGGAGGGATCCAGGGACACTGAGATAAAATTCCATACCTCTTTTATCTGCAGCCCATCTGCAGCCTAATCAGATTAGCTACCACTAGCTGGGCAGGTAAAAACTCCTAAATAGATTATGAAATGGAGGGCCCACCCTGCTCTCCTCCATTCACTCCAGGGACCCATTTATCCAGTTTTTGCAAGCTGGCAAATAAATATATATATATATATATATACATACATATATGTGCCCAAACGCTTGCACAAGTCAATCAAGTCAAGATTACTGCGGATGCTGGGGATGAACTCCATGGATAATTTCCATGCGTTTCCCGCTGCATCTCACAACGTACGTTTTGTCTCAGAACGTCGGATCCGTCTGTGGAGTTTATCCCTCATAGTTCAAAAGGACCTCCAATTTATTATTCAAACTTGTGCATCCATATATATATATATATATATATATTTCTGCTGTGGTGCCTATCTGGGGCTAATGTAAAGTTATTTTGAGCTTGGAGTATTTCTTAATTTAAAAAAAAAAAAAAAATTAAAATACTGTTTCTGAAAAATCACAAGCCGAAAAATGAAAATCCTAGCTAAAAAGTCAAGGACCATGATAAAGGCCCTAATGTGAGATATAGGTACCAAGGCTCAATTATAGTTAAAATAAAAATATTTATTTAAGATTCCCATTAAAATAGGTACATACTGACCCCACATAGCCTACCTGACGCGTTTCAAACCCTCCGGTACTTAGTCATAGGTGTCTTTGTCAGTAACAGGTTCAAAACAAAATTTAAACCCACCCATATTTTCTAAAACCAATCAGAAGTCACAGGGAATTAACCCCAGTTGGGCTATGTGGGGTCAGTATGTAATTATTTTAATGTGAATCTTAAATAAATGTTTTTGTTTTAACTATAATTGAGCCTTGGTACATATAACTTATATATATTTTTTGCAAGTTGGCTGTCTTTGGAACCAGGACAAGTCCCTCTGGCTCAGTTTGGGATCTACAGGAATCAGCTATAAGGACCCCCTACTAAAGCATAGTGAATGATTTGTATCTCTGGATGAACAATTATGAATAAGAAAATATTAGGTCCTTTTGAAAAAAAAATATAAACATATATCAAGATTTCATCTATCTGTTCATCTATCACAAAGGTCCAACTTGTTTAGGTGTATTGAGATCAAACTTCTACTATTGTTTTCAGATGAAAATTAATTCTAGAGGATTCTGTGCTGATTGAATGGGAAAAGGTTGACACCTTATTTATTCACCCCTTAAAGTTAATTAATTAATTTCTGCTGTGGGGCTGATGTAAAGTTATTTTAAGCCTAATTGTTTATTTTTTATAATGTACTCTAATGTGAGCTTACATGTGAATTTTGACAGCTCAAACCCCAGTCCCGGATTGTTACTGAAATGTCCTGACTTTCTCCTTAATCTCCTGCACTGAACAGCCAGAAAAATATACAACGTTTCTAAAACTTAATTAGCTATGGCAGAGAGCCCAAAATACGTGGCAGGCACACTTTAAATACATTTGTTACAATTAAAGATAAGCAAAAAAAACAAACAATTGTAACTATTTAAAATAAGCAGGTCTCTTGGGGAAACCATGACTTGCAGCTTAAAGTACAATTCACCTTCATTAGCAAAACTGTAATAACACATAAAACCTGACCTTAACCCACCCCCCAGAAATGTGTTCAAACATTCCATAACCTGCAAAATTTTGTAAAACGGGCATGGTAATGAGGGGGTGTGGTAAAATCGGGCATAGTCACAAATTTTGCCACACTGCGTGCGGCAACTCTTTTTGTCCCTCTTTCTATTTTCAAAATGTTGGTAAGTATGAAATTCTTTAATATGTGTAAAAACTGAACTCATTATTTTTCCTCCAAGATCTTCCCCTGTCCCTCAGATTTCACTCACAGTAAACAACACTACCTTTCATTCCACCTCACAGGCACGCTGCCTAGGAGTTATACTAGACTCACATCTGTCTTTTTCACCACATATTCAAACAGTTGCAAAATCTTGTCGTATTCAACTACGCAACATTGCCCGGATACGATCATATCTCAGCTCAGAATCAACCAAAACACTTATTCATTCTCTTATCATCTCCCGACTTGATTACTGCAACCTACTCCTTGCAGGAATTCCAACAAGTCGACTTTCACTACTCCAATCTGTTCTAAATGCTGCTGCTAGACTTATTCATCTATCTAACTGCTCAGCATCCGCTGCTCCCATATGCATGTCCCTTCACTGGCTCCCAATCTCCTTCAGAATCAAATTCAAATTACTAACCCTCACATTCAAGGCCCTTAACAATGAAGCCCCTCCCTATATTTCATCTCTGATCTCCAAATACACTCCTACACGCAACCTTCGCTCTGCTTCTGACCTTCGCCTCGCTTCTCCTCTAATCACTTCTGCCCATTCTCGTCTACAAGACTTCTCTCGGGCTTCTGCTTTTCTCTGGACTCTCTGCCTCGAGCTGTCAGACTTTCTCCTTCTTTCCAAACTTTCAAACGCTCCTTAAAGACCCTCCTGTTTAGAGAAGCTTATTCAATGTACCTTAAATAATCACTGCTGTAGCATAAATCACAAATTGTGTCTGAAACCCTAATGTCTCAATTGTACCCTAACCTTTAGTTGTAAACTCTAATGTGTAGGGCCCTCTAATCCTATTGTATTTGTAAATCCTTGATTGTTATCCACTTTTATTCCCTGTTTGTTATAACTAAGGAAAGCACTGCGTATCTTGTCGGCACTATACAAATAAATGATGATGATGATGATGATAATCATATAATAACATAATGCCTGGGCTGATTTTATCCAAACTGGAGATTTCCTTAGTTGACTCCTGTAACTGTGAAAATGAGGTGTTGGCATTATTCTACAGGGCATTCTCTAATCAACAAGTATCAACAATCATCAATGATGGTCATTTAACAGTTGTGCCAGTGGAATCTGTCTGTGACTGAATTCACGTGTTTTGTACACAACTACAGAAATAAAGCTTTCTCTACTAAAAATATGTGACAATGAGTAATTTTTTATCCAGAGCTCCAGAAGTTTGGCCATTAACGTGTCACATTTGCTAAAGCGCCTCAATTACCAACCTTTAATGAGAAACCGTTTTGAGGTGATCCCTTCTCTATCATTGTTTTTTGTGATAAAATGCCACAAGAGGGATCATTTACAAATTCATTGCAGTGTGGTTGAAAATCAGTCTGCTAAAATACACAGGCACATTTCAGCCCCTACTGAAGTCAGTAGCCTCCCTCTTAGGTTCATGCCTGGAACCAATGTGTTGGCTCTGGAGTAGGGATGAGCAAAGCTGTCCTGTTTCGCTTTGCCAAAATATTTGCAAAACCCATTGTAGTCAATGGGATTTTTTGTTATGGCTACTTTTTTATCCTAATGCATTAAAGTCAATAGGCGTTTTTTCTTATGGGTGGTTTTTCTCATTGAATTTCGTAGTTAATTTTCGAGAAAAAATTTCACTCATGCCAAAATTCAGAATTTGGCCGAGATCCATGGCTGGCAAATAAATTTACTCATCACTGCTCCGGAGTGAACACACTCAGTGAACTTTGCATTTTGCCTTGAAATCCACAGATTGTGTTTGTGCCGAAGCCATCACAATGATTCCTGAAGTAAAACAAGAGGGAGGCGGTTGCCTGCTGTTGGGGTTGTGATTGACCTGTGGATTTCAGCAGAGTACTTTTGGCCCCTGTGTGGCCCTAGCCTTATGATTTCATTAGCCGGTTGTGTTAATAGCCATATTAGGCAAACAAATAATTTGATAATGTTGCTATTAATGATGCATGTTAAAAGTTATGCCACCCCCCACTCAAATGATAGCCAAAACTGCACCCTATTCCCGGAGAAGTGCAGTGCAATCAGTTTGTGTTTTGGTGCTTTGCACACACGTGCGATGAACTAAACTTTGTATGCAACCCCAGTAGAAGTAGAATTCTGGAAAACATGCACAAAACGCTATTTGCACCATGTGCTGTGTTCATAAATGAGCCCATTTGCATTGTAAGTGACAGCTGTATAAGCCTTGCATAATTTTGTGAATTAAGTCAATTCTCAGTGTCTATAAAGTCCACCTTAACTCTAATCTATACTCTACATTACAACGTACAAAGGTACATCAAGGATGAAAATATACATATACAGCAAAGACGCAGCAGCACAGACACTGCCTGTGTTCTTTCTTTAAATGGGTGTCACTGTTCAGCCTTCAGGAGGAGTAACTCTCGGCACTGACTTTCCTCCCCTCACTGCACAGCTAAAGGCAGTTTGACACCAGCAAGTGTAGGGAACAATGATGTGGCACCTTCATAGAAGTGACAAGGAACTGAAGGCAGTGCTGGTTACCCTGATGTGCTGTTTGGGTTAGTATGTGGCTTTCTTTGCTGTTTGTCTGCTGATTGTGCTGTGCATGTGCTCTGTATGGGCCAGACTGTGCCCAGCCCTGTACTGTTTACACTTGTGCTGGATGTGTCAGTCTATGCCATGCACTGATCTTGTGGCATTTGCAATCTACAGTTCTCTGCTTGACAGAGAGCTTGTGTATAGGGAGCTCTATTATTGCAATTATTAAGTTTTTTTTTACAATAGCTTCAATATAATGGTGACAGTGTTTGCACCTCATGTTTGATGTATTTTGGGGTTTTACATTTTTTTTTCTCAGTAGCACTTAGGTTTGTTGGTATCCATGGCCTCTAGTGTCTTGCCAGAGCTGGGCACCCTATGGCTCCTGCAGATGTTTATGAACTACAACTCACATGACTCCAAGCAATGTTAAACCATCAGAGAGATTGTTCAAGTTGTAATACAACAACTGAAGAACAACTCTGGGTCGCCATGCCTGCTTTGGATAGTGAGTTTGAATGGACGGTGGATAGTTACATAGTTACATGAAAGTAATGAATGAAACAATTAAAAAAAAACTCATAATCCTTTTGTGTCATTACTGACCCTAATATCGGTAACGTAGGGCAAACTTGGAACATATACTTGACAGCCTTCTTTCTAGTATGTGCTGTATTTCTACTCATGACCCATGGTCAGCCATATTTATCTGACCTACATATATATATAATACATACATATAATAATGCTTATTATTATTCCTATACTATAGAATGACTGCATAACATCACTGACAATACACTACATAGAAATACAGACCCATACTGGAGCAGCCAGTTTTTGTATTGGCTGATGAGCAAATAGTTCAGCCACTTATACATAGAATGATGGTTATATGAAGACTAATTAACTTAAAATGTAGCTTAATTTTTTGTTGGAGAGACAAATGACTCACAAAGCACACATAAAATAAACTGCGCCTCATTTAAGATTGTCTACACTCTATGCAGAATAAAGAAGCTGTAGGTTGGCATGGGTTCTGCATCCATTAATATCTTGCTTGAAACTCACATATGCAAGTACAGTAGGTGCTGATCTTATAATTAGTAGGACTATGGGAAATCCAAGTAATCCATTAAAGCAATGGGCCTCAAACCTTTCAACATTTATGAATGAAAAGGTGAAATGATTGATGCCACGCCCCTGATCTTCTTGGTCAAATCTATTTACACCCAAACCCACCTCCAATAGTCAATAAACCCTTTCTGGTCCCTGTCTAGGTTTGTGATCCTGGTCTCTCCTGCTTTAACTGGAGCACATTGGGGGTTTGTTTTCCCAGCATCTGAAACCTGTCACTGGAAATTTGCTTGCAGATGGCATGGCATTTACTACTATTTTTTTTTGTGTGGTAATTTCTGCATTTTAGGAGACACACCTGAAATCCATTTCTGAGAAATTAATTATAATGTATTTAAAATGTAATTGTGTCATATTGGATAAAAAAAAAACTGTTATATTTTTATTTGCTTGGAGAAATGTGTAACAGTCATTCAGTTTTATCCACTTCCTTCCTGTCACTAACGCCCCATCATTTTGTGTACTGAGTCTGTAGTGTACTGTACTATACTGTACTGAGACATATTATGAACAAGTTGTGAGTCACTAAACGGCCTGTGTAAGAATAATGAGCCTTTAGCTCTAAGGTTTTTATTTCAGAACTATGGGCAGCATATAAGCAATCACCCCAAATATCCCAATCAGCCAGTAAACCACATTTATCTTCATAAGAAGTGCTAGTGCTCTGTAGTTATCTGTATAGCCTATACATTTTAGAGGGTTTAGGATTATGGGACAAAGTACTTACTCATCATAAACAATGAGTAAACACTGTTACCTACCACTAGTCACTGGTAACCCCCAGTTATCACTTGCAGTGCTTCCTATTTATGCAATGGGAAAGTGACCCATGGTGAATTGCAGCTGTGAGTGGAATAATAAGAGAAGGAAACGAATGCCCTGTATCAGGCATTAAAGTACTGTTTGCTAACTGTATTATCCTTTCCTGTTTTTTATTTGCAGATGAGCGAGATAAAGTACAGAAAAAGACATTTACAAAGTGGATTAATCAGCACCTTATGAAGGTAGGTAAAGTGCTAACTTTTTTGTTCTAAATAGTATAGGAAGTATGTTTGGTCTGCTACTTACTTTGGAAGATTTTGGACTGCATTTCTGTTTTTTTTTTACTTTATAGCATTATACTATTAAATAGCAGAGCTATAGGCTATTGCATATTCAGATTTATAATGGTTAATGATTGTTCCTCTTTTTGTACCTCCCTTTGGGTGTATAATTCACTTTCGATAGACTACAGATTTGCGGGAAACCTACCTCCCCAGCTAATGTTACTTTAACCATCAAAACACCATATAAGGCACTCAAGGTTTCACCTATAATACAAGGGTATAACAAACAGACGAAGCGAAATTCTCTCTTAGTGTTGAGATAGATTTTATATTTACTTTTTGTTCATAAGTTTTCCTTAAACTATCAATGTAATAAAAATAATAACCGAGGTTTGCATGTCTACAAACTCAAAAACTACAACTTATACCAATATAATATTGATGTAAAAGATAATGCATTTCCTTTATGTAATGTTCTACAATACATGCTTTCATTACCCATACTGTTATATTGAATTCATATATGTAACGAACGACAAAACAATAAAAAATTATTGAAAATAATTCACTTTCGATTACTCCCTTAAGTTGGTTCTCTCTCACTTGGTTGTGATCTCTGTTTGTGGGGGGGGGCGGGTTGTGAGGTATCCCTCATGTTCCTTCCCTGTCCTAAAAAAATGGGGTACTGTGTAACATCAGTGTCATCTTTTGTCTTGTGACAGAACTCTCTTCTCTGACTAATTTCTGATTGTGTGGTAGGGGTATCCTCTCCCATGTTCCAATTATTCATCATTGTGGGATCCCTATCTCCCCTCCCTCTATTGGTCCAAGATGTATTTCTCTTATAGGGATGATCCCCTTTTCTATGAGGCCACCTATATACTAAATTCAAGGAGAAATACTTAGGGGCAGATTTACTAAATTCACATGAAGGATTCGAATTTAGAAAATTCGATCGAATCGAATAATTCGAATAAAAATCTATTTGAATATTTGATTATTCGACAGTCTAGGTACTCCCCCTTTAAATTTTCATTGGACTGCCTAGTTCGCCAGATCAAAGCTACCGAATTGGGTTTAGTTATTTTTGATCGAATAAAAATATTCGATCGAATGGTTAAAATCGTTCAAATCGATCGAATATTTGCTATTTGATCGTTCGACCAATCGAATTGCGTTAAAATCCTTTTTATTCCCCATCTATTCATCAATTCCCTCATCTGTCATCTATTCAATAGTACATCTGCCCCTTAATGTCTCTAGCTAATTTACTCTTCTTAGACTCTAGGAAGGTGTTTCAAACTTGTGCATTCCTTTCATAATGGATTCATATTTAAGAGCCAAATCCCTTCATCTATAATTAAATCCATTTTGATTTGTGTGTCATGGATTTGTTTACCTATCTGAGTGAGCTTTTTCTCCTCCTTCTATAAGAGTATCCATTTATTTATTCACTCAAAATACCTTCCCATTTATCCTTAAAGTTTTCACATGGTGCCTCAAAGATTGGAGTTATATGTACCCTTAAGCCTTTTGGGATTAAACCGTTCATTTTATATTTCCTAAAAATTTTAAGTTCCATCAGGATCTGCATTGTTTGGTCATAAGCCATTCAAATGTGTCTAAAGTTTCTCTCAAATCCTCATTTCCCCCTACATTACTGTTAGTCTGTGAGTCAAATATTGGGTCCAAATCTTGCAATTTGTTAGAGGTTATTTGGTTTGAGTCCTTGGTCAAGTCTATACAGGTGGCCATATCAATACAAGGGATTGTAAACAGAGGAAAAAACCCAGGGATAAATACGTTATGGGAAAAAGGAGGAACAGTGCCCTTATACCTTATACTTTAGTTATAGCAGAGGTCTGACCCAAGTCAGTGTGAAATGACTAGAAAGAGATTTTCTATAGAATGAAAAAGGGAATGGTACCCCGAATAGAAATAATTTACAGAAAAATGGTGACTCCAAAACCTTAAATTCCTCCCCAACTACCAATCATCCAGATTAATGAGATTGGTAACTAATAAATGATACACACCAGGGTATTAAATCTAATAAATCAGCTAATAAACCAAATAATAATCCATTGAGTACAATTAATTAGTAAGGTAAATACTTTTTTTGTTCTAAATAGTATAGGAAGCATGTTTGGTCTGTGGCCTTTGGATGATTTTGGACTGCATTTCTGTTATTTTACTTTACAGGATTATAATATTAAATCACGCAGCTATAGGCTGTTGCATATTCAAGGCCCACACTTCAACAGGCAGACAACACTAGCATTTGTGAAAATATCTGTAGCACTAAAGGTTAGCTGTCCTTATTTATAGTACTGTAAAATCCTGATTAATGTGCCTTTTTGCGTCCTGCTTACTAAGTACATTTCATTCCTTACTATGCAGACATACTATTACATGAATTAATAAAATATTATATTATAACATTATTTGTAAATTGATTTAACATACTCCTAGTGCTGGCAATGATAGGGCCTCTAATGTTTAAATTGTATGCATGCCAGTGTTGTGTATGCATTAATACTAAAAAGGGAAAACACCTTTGCCTTTGTTTTTGCAAGGTGAAAACAATCCATGATAAACTATTTTAGAACCAATAAATGATTACAGAAGATTACTTAAAATTACTTTAAATGGTTACTTTCACTACAAAATTAACCATAATTATTGCAATCCTATTTAGCCATGAAACAATTAGAATGATTAGAAAGAAGTGATCAGTGCCCAGATGCATCCAGCTCTTCTAGAGCATCATGTCTCCATGAACCTAGCACAACATGAAGCCTTTATTAAGCAGGGTGGATACATTTCCACTTACTAATGGATCCTCTTGGATTATGGGAGATGAGTGTCTAGTACAGTGATCCCCAACAAGTAGCTCGCGAGCAACATGTTGCTCTCCAACCCCTTGGATGTTGCTCCCAGTGGCCTCAAAGCAGGTGCTTATTTTTGAATTACTGGCTTAGAGGCAAGTTTTGGTTGCATAAAAAACAGATGTTCTGCCAAACATTCTCTCCTGTAGGCTGCCAGTCCATATAGGGGTTACCAAAAAGCCAATCAGAGCTTTTATTTGACATCCCCATGGACTTTTTCATGCTTGTGTTGCTCTCCAACTCTTTTTTAAAAAAATTTAAATGTGGCTCACAAGCAAAAAAGGTTGGGGACCCCATGTCTAGTACATGGAAACACTGTACAAAGAAATAGGAATTTGCAGCTTAATTCATTCTGTGAGAACAGTTTCTTAGTTTTGTGGGATGTTTCTTTGGGAAGTCAACCCCAATTTGCCAATTTAAATAAAATTATAATTCTAAGCAACTTCAAAATTTAAATTCATTACATTTTTTTGTGTTTTTAAATGGGTTGTTCACCTTCCAAACATTTTTTTCAGTTGAGTTGTTTTCAGATTGTTCAACATAACATTGACTGCTTTCCATCTTTTATTTTTTTTTATTGTTTTCCCACAATTGAAGTTTAAAGTTTAAGGTCCCTGCCTCTGGGAGTTCAGTCTGGCAGCTCAGTGATCCAGGAGCATTTTGACCTGTTACAATTTGCTACAATTTAATTGATCCATTTAGTTGATACAGTTAGTTGATACATTTCTCAGCAGGATCTGTGAAATATTAGCAACTATTGTATCAATTCTAACAGCTGCCTTTAATAAATCTCAAGGATTCACAGCCAAAATCAAACACATATTAACAATCTGACCAGTACAACCTAAACACGTTTAATCAAACTACATATACAGTTTAAAAAAAAACAAAAAACCCAGCAGTTTTAAAAAAAATCCCATGCTTTGTCAAATGAGTTCTCTCACTGAGGTTCTCACTTAAGTTGTAAAGTTCCCCCCAAGTTGGAAGATATTTTGAGGAGAAACACTTCTTTTTATTATTTCACCACTACATGTGCAATGCAAACGTTCATGACTATAAGATTCAAATGAGTTCACAAGCATGCTCAGATTGTAGCACTGCCCTGAGTAATCTACCCAGAATGCTTATCTTTAGTAAACTCCTCCACTAAAAATATCACAAGATTTCCCTATCTTATCCCCTGCTGGTGATGTCATTATGCAAATGAAGGGCACACACTAACTTCCATAAGGTGGCAGCACTACTGAACAGCAACTAACAGAAGTTTAGCAAATTTGAAAATCGCTTAGGTTTATTAGACAACCAAGAAATTTCAGAGCTGCAGTTAGCTGTGGAGATATAGGTGGGAGGAGTCGGTGAAATCCAAGATTTCTGCCTCAGCTAGAACAGCAGTGAAGATAGGGGAGATTTTGCAGAAGTTAGAGTGAGCTGATGATTTACATTAGACAAACAATTCTAACTGTTACAAATTGGATTTCTTGAACTTTCACATATTGTATTTACTTAGTAAATTATTTAGAGGTAGGTAGAAAACTTTTGAACAGGCACCTGCCCAGCGCCCCAACAGCGTTTTTTGCCTAAGCAGGTGCCTCTTCTGCCTACCCCTAGTTCTGGCCCTGATACAACGTATGACAAGGCAGCTGATTAACAGACCTCTCTGCTGGGGAACTGAGGGGCAACTTCACTAAGCGGCTAAAATGCGCTAGTGTTGCCTTCGCTAACGTTCGCGACACTTCGCCAGGCGAATTTTCGCCAGCGCTATGCAAATTCACTAAAGTGCGAAGTTACGCTCAGGTTCGGCTAACGGTAGCGTAGTTGCGCTAGTGTTACTTCGTCAGGCAAATCGAAGTCACGCTAGCGATGCCTAATTTGCATACGGTGCAAATTTCAAAGTATAATAGAAGTATATGTTACAGCCACTACATTATACTACAGAAGCCCAGGAAACCTTTAATAGATAAAATAAAGTTGTACTATTGCTCTAAACATGTGCCCCCTGTATAGTTGAGTTGCCATATGTTAGGAAATGTAGGGGGGTAATGAGGTAACCCCAAAAAAAATTTTGCTCTTTTTCAGACTATCACCCTACAAAAGGTAAAACACGCCAGCGATTTTTGGGACTTTGGGAATTTCCATTTTTTTTCAAACTTGAACTTCGCCAGGTCTGACCAAAAGCCTAAATAAACAGATCGGAATATGTGAATAAGCTTAAACTTTTCTTTCTTCTGAACACATTGATGCCTCAACTACACTCCAAGAAATGGTAGCTGCAGGTTGGATATTCCAGTCCAATAGTCTAGTCTGCCTAACCATATAACATATATAGCTACATATATAGCTACTTGGCTAAAGGACTTCTATTATGGAACAAACCTTTTCATAAGAAGCATCTGTATAATACTGCTGCCATTAGTGGGGATGTTTAGCCAGCAGTAATATTAAGCAAGTGCAACGGTTCTTTTGTTCAGCGTAGAACAACAGAAGCGAAACAAGATTACAGGTACAAGAGCGCAGCAACTTGTCAGTTAAACAGCAGGCCCTGGAAGCATTTCATTTGTACCAACTTGTTAGAGCCACCTTAAGTGAATGAATAATTCACAGTGTAAGAGTCTAATTAATGATTACTTGGCACTGTAGGAATGATCATGTTACTCATTGTCAGTACTTGTGCATATTCTGATTGCCTTACTCACAGTCCAAACAAATATTGGAAATTATTCTGCTATATTTCTACATTTCAGAGAATATTCAGTGCAGGTGGTGGTTCACCTTTCTGTAAACTTTTAGTATGTTATAGAGTGACCGCTTCCAAGCAACTTTTCAGTTGCTCATCATTATTTTTAATTTATAGTTTTTACATTGCTTTCCTTTTTCTTGTGACTCCTTCCCACCCTGATTTAAGACAAATGCTCTGAGAGGCAACACATTTATTTTTATTGCTACTTTTTATTACTCATCTCATTCATGTTCCAATCTCTTATTCGAATCAGAGCATGGTTGCTAGGGTAAACTGGACCCTAGCAACCAGATTGCATAAACTGCAAACTGGAGAGCTGCGGGATAAAAAGCTAAATAATTCAAAAACCACAAATGATAAAAGATGAAAACCAATGCAACTTGCTTAAAAATATCACTCTCTACATCATACTAAAAGTTAACTCATATGTGAACAACCCCCTTTAATTAATGCAACATATGTGTAATCTGCATGTAGACTGTATAGCAAGCACACACCATGGCATATAAGGTGTGTCAGTTAAGTTATGTCTAGATGTGCTACAAATTCATGTCTTGTTTCAGCAGGAAAACTCAAAACTGTATATACCCAAAGTGATGTCATCAATGTTCTGTAACCATTAAACCACTGTAGAAGATCAAGCTAATGTCTAGAACTTAAATGTTGCTTATTGTTCTCTTATTAACTGGATATTTAAAATATTATTCAGACTTTAATTTAAAGGACATGTAAAGCCTACATTTTCCTCCCATGTATATAAGTTGGGCATATCTTCCCCACCCAAACTGCATCATATGTACTGCATATACCCCTCTGTTTGCCAGCACCATCACATTTTCCTAAAACACATAGCAGCTTTCACCTGGCGGCCATTTTCCCTCTGATGCATTATCAGTACTATTGAAATCTGAAATAAAACGTATGCTGTAAAGTCCATGTAGTGCGGAATGCAGGTTTAAACAGGCACAACATACTTTGATAAAAAAAGTTCTGCTGGGTTTGAGCATTGTAATTGTTAAGCTGAGCTCAGGAGAGGTGGTTAGGAGAAAAAAATTGCAACAGACAGTTTCTATAGGAACAAGCAATGCTCTCTCTTCATTGGCTGTTAGTCTGGAGGGTGTGTTTTGTAATCTGAGCTGAGAGGAACTGAGCATGCTCACTGAGCCAAGAGCCAAAGGAAATTCCTGAGGGAGGGGGCAGAGTGGTTTAGTGTAGTAGAAGGATTTGTAACTGATTAAGAGGATACTGCAGCCTTACTGTTAAACTTTTAACAACCAGAGTGGCAGTTATCTAAAGATTTCAAAGAGGCTATTCATTGATTACATTTTTGTGGAGAGGGTTGACATGTCCTTTAATTGCCTATTTTATTATATGTTAGTTTAAATTGGTTATTTGCTGTCAGTACTTTATTTATCTTGCTTCATTAAGTTCTAGTGATGGGCGAATCTCCCGAGATTCGCTTCGCCGAAAAATTTGCGAATTTCCAGAATTCGCAAAACGAGTCGCGGGACGCTATTGACGTGCGTCGCGTCAACTTTGTCGCGTCGTTTTCGTTGCGCGTCGCGTCGTTATCGTCGCGCGTCGCGTCGTTTTTTTCAAAGTGAAATTTCTCTGGTGATTCGGGAATTTAGTCGCCAGCGGCGAATCGCGGGAATTCGCCGCAAATTCGCCCCTGGTGAATAAATTCGCCCATCACTATTAAGTTCTACATGTCTATTATATTTTTTGCCCTGTACAAAAGCACCTGCACTAGAGTTTATTTTATTTACAGAATATGGATTGGAAAATGGATTGATTAGCTGCTCTCAATCTCTCATCATTAATAGAAGTTAAGAGGTACTGAGTCTGACCATACTTTAATAATGAATTGACCAATGGAGGGCTGTGTTGGAGGAAAGTTATGAGTTTTTTCTCTCTATAATCATCGTAAGAAGAGAATATTAAAGAGATAAGGTCATGGGAATACATGTTTTTCAAAAAACATCTAAATAGTGCTGCTCCCTCAGAATTCTGCACTGAAATAAATTTCTTGAAAGAGCAAACAGATTTTTTTTTACAATTAATTTTTATTTATTGTCAGTTTCTCAGCTGCCCCTAGTCTTGTGTGACTTGTGTTGTGATAAACTTCAGTCACTCTTTACTGCTGTTCTGCAAGTTGGAGTGACATCACCTCTCTCTCTTCCCCCCCAGCAGCCTAACAACAGAACAATGTGAAGGTAACCAGTAGGGATGCACCGATTCAAGGATTCCTTGAATCCTTGTACCTGGCCGAACACAATCCTAATTTGCATATATGTGGCATATGTGGCACCTTTTCACAACAAAGCAAGGGAGTAATAAATGTTTTTTAAACTTTTTACCTTCCTGTCCCTAATTTGCATGTGCAAATTAGGATTCGGATTAAGTTCAGTATTCGGACGAATCTTTCCTGAAGGATTCGGGGATTTGGCCGAATCCCAAATAGTGGATTCTGTGAATCCCTAGTAACCAGATAACAGCTCCCTGGTAGACATAAGAACAGCACTCAATAGTAAAATCCAGGTCCCATGGCAACACATTCAGTTACATTCAGTAGGAGAACCATCCTGGTTCTTTCCGAAACCACATTACCAGGACAAATGACCTGAGATGGCTGCCTACACACCAATATTATAAATTATAAAAAATACGCTTGCTGGTTCAGGAATGACACTGTAAATTGTAGAGTGAATTATTCCAGGGTAAACAGTGTAATTTAGAAATAAAAACTACATCATAAAAATTGTGACAGAACCTCAGATTGTACTTATGCCTGAGCTATAATTAGTCAGCATTGTATTATTCTATTATAAGGCAAATATGCGATTTGTGACTGTGTGAAAAAAAGTATCTGACTTCTTTTTGTTTGTTAACACATTTTGTGGTGTGTCAGAAGTATGTAAGTCCTTTTCCTAGTGGTGTGCTTGCTTTTCACATAGTGTCAATCAAACTGAGCCACAATGAAATTCTAGAAAATGAAAATGTACTGAAACTGCTAAAATTCCAATATCATGGCCTTTTAAAAATAATAAAACTGTGGGCAGCATTCCATATTTAAAGGGCCTTTTCAAAAGGTTAAACTTTTATGATAGCACAATACCTTTTAACCAAGGAAATGTATCTAATTGTACTAAATGTCACATCTGTGCTCAGAAGGACCGCATACTGATATGGTATCTGCAGTTACACTGACTATTTACGGGGGGGGGGGGGGGGGGGGGGGGGGTATTTTAGCACCTTCGAGTAAATAGGGCTTTGCAACATTTTAAGAGTTTCTTAATATTTTGAAGATTTTTTAAATAAATCACTTTGTCCCTACTGAATGCTTTGCTATGTTCTATTGTAGTTTTAGCTAAACTCCTCCATTATCATTTATAATATAATGTTGTCTTCTTCTGAAGCTTTATCGTTTTTAAGTTCTCTAATGCAACTTTGTCTTCCTCTATGGCAGGTGTTTCCCCATTCATTTCTTCCCTGTTTACTGCCTGCTCTTCTTTATCTGCCTTTCTATAAGGCCTTCCCTTCATATTCATGTTCAGTTCAGGGAAGTACTCAGCCCATCTGTCAAAGATACAGCCTTTTCCATTTTACAGAAGGTGGCTTGAGGCTGTTGTAGCTTTATAACAGCAATGACACAATGAGCAATGAGAGTGTTTAATAGTGGCTACAAAAACCTGAAAACCATAGGGGATATCGAGAATCACCTCTACTAAAACTCAATTTGGGTAGTTGCATAAAGAGGTTGTTCACCTTCAAACTTTTTTCAGTTCAGTTGGTTTCAGATAGTTCACCAGAAATAAAGACTTTTTCCAATCACTTTCTATTTTCAAATTTTAACTGTTTTTCTATTACTGAAGTGTAAAGTTTCATTTTTCACCTTCTAAACCAGCTCTGGGAGGGGGATCGCCGAACCCTTTAACTATTCTAAGTTGATCCATTCAGTTGATACATTTGTTATCTTTGTCCCTTCTGAGGAGACTCGCTGGGGCTCATTTATAAACTTCCCCAGGGCAAATTGGTTCATAAAGTGAATATGCTATATTTGCCCTCCACCTGGTTATATTTATAAAGCTGAATAAGCGTGTGCAAACAGATTTGTGAATTTGTTTTTCATATTGCAAACGTCTATAAGAGCTTTTTAAATATGGCAAAAATCTCAAATTGAATTTGAACCACGCCACAGCTTTGGTGGAGGAGAAAATATTCGCAAAACTGTTTTTCAAATTGCGAATTTAAGTTACTATCAATGCTATTTTTGCGCACAGCAACCTCGCACAGTGGACGCACTCATGCAAACACCCATTTTATTTGCGAGCCATTTGCGATAATTTATTCACAACGCAAATTCCCAAAAACCGGAAAGACAGGTAGTGCAATATTTTAGTGTTCAGGAAAAAGCATGGGCAAAGCAACCATTTGGGAATGAATATGCGATGCACGAACTTTATAAATGTCCCCCACTGACTTTCTTTAAAGGCAGCTGTTAGAATTGATGCAATAGTTGCTAATATTCCACAAATCAGAAATCAACTAATTGTATCAACTAAATGTAGCAAATTGTAACAGTTCAGATGCTCCTGGATCACTGAGCTGCCAGACAGAGACACTGGAGATGCCAACAAATTTTTGGTATACGGTAAAAAATAAAAGATGGAAACGACTGAACTGAAAAAAGTGTTTGGAAGGTGAACAATGCCTTTGTTTGTGATTTGAGTGTTTCAGCAGAGCTGATTCTGAGTATGCCCTATGGTAAGATATCTTCAAGTGTTTTGTAGCTGAGACAAATTGCACGTTGTGTCATTGCCCTTGAACTTGCTTAATTCCTGTATTCTATTTTCCAGATATGCTCTGCATTGCTTTGTTTCTAATGTTCTGCACTGCTTATCGGCCTGTCTACTCTTTTCAGAACTCAGAACTATATCACTTAATTATTTATTACTTTTTTATTGCATTGCATTATGATTTTGTACTTCCTCCCCAGGCTCTCTAGTTAAATTTAGAAAAAAGCTGTACATTTTTGCTTTATCATTTCTTTACTTTTTATACTTCAAAAGGCCATGGCCAGGCCTGTTTATCTACACTGCTGGTGTAAGTCATCATGGGATATGATAGCAGTGAAAATGCCTGGTGTATAAATCATCATACAGCCTAGATTCTTGTTAGGGCATCCATTTTTATTATACAAATATTATTCCATTTTCTATAAAGCTGAGTGCTCATGATGGGGGCTGTTTTTTGTCTAATTGCAACTTGTCTTCCTGCCTTGGTGTTCAAGCCTTAGTGACCACCTTGACATAGTTACCTTGCAAAGCAGTATGATGCTTATCCTAAAACTGGTCCTTGACAGCTTCTTCAGCCGTCAATGTAAGGGGCAGATTTATAAAGAGTCGAATGGAAAAAATGTTATGGTCAAAACTGTCAAATTCGAATAGGGAATTATCCAAACTTGATTTGTTTGTTTGTTTTTTTTTCAGAATAGTCTAATGAATAAAAACAGTTGCCCGTCAAAATTATTTGGACGCACATTTGTGGGCGACAGAATAGTCGTTACAAAATTAGTGGTTTCTTTGACACATCGAATTTTCACCCTAGGCGAAATGTGGAAATTTGCAGCAAATTCGCACCTGGTGAATTTATTTGCCCATCACTACATTTCATGTTTTATTTAACTTGAAGCTTAGGTGAATGATGTTGCCTTGCAATGGAAATTTATGATCCCTAGACTTCCCAAAGGCAATATGACATCATCATTTTAATATAATGCCAGCCCCAAAGCATATAGTGAGTCAGAAAACTGGAGAGCTGAATGGAAAAAAGCTGGTCAGTGCTGTCTTAAATACTCAAACAGGGCTAAAATGCCAAAAATGACTTGCTATATATACATTCATATATAGAGTAAAATTTTCTTACCTTACATTTGTAAAAAACTGTGTGCTGACTCAGAAGTTCTCATACAGTTTATAAAATAGCATGCTATGTTACCAGGCATGGATTTATGGAGAGGCCTGGGCCTAGGGCAGCAGGATTTTAGGGGGCGGCAGGATTTAGGGGGCGGCATGCTGCCCATCCACACCCACATTGGTTAAGATATTTACATTTCCCGTGTGCTAATTCCTATTGCTCCGTCTCTATGATGAAAATTTGAGCACATAAAAGGGAGGGGACAGGGGCGACAAACAACAGGGGGCCTAGGGGCGCCCGCTATGTAAATCAGTATGTTACAAATTAATGTTTCTGTTAGTTACAAATTAATGTTTCTGTCTTTTGATCTGACCTTAATGCTCCATTATAGATTCAGATCAAAGACAGATATCCACTATTGCTGGTATGTAGCATTGCTGGTATCTAGCAAATAATAATTCGAGAATTTATTGTAAGACTCTCTTTGAAAACGATTGCACCACTTAACTTGCTAACTTCATATAAATAAATAATGATCAAGGATAGCACTACAGAAAAACAACAGAAGTATCATTGCAGTGGAAATAATGTCTAAAGCAAGAAAATTCACAAACAGTATAATATTTTCCCAGAATATTCAGTTTCAGACAGCACATTCTAATGCTTCCATGGATATTCTGTCCTGTAATTATGCACAGTAGAATTTCACTTTAATAGTTTTCAACAGTATTTTGGCAGTTCTTTTTGTTACTCTAAAAAATAATGTTACATATATAACATGTAATTATATTACATATAATACAAATATAACACATTCCTTTTTGTATTGAAAAAACAGCATATTGGTCTGCAAGGAATTTATTTGCTTTTCAAGGCTGTCTTGTTGAACTGCAACTGCTAATCTTTAAGGGGCCAAAAGTTGCCCAATACTTATATAAATTGGTTACTGTCTACTATACCTGTTAACTTGCTTAGCTCGATCTCTATGCAATGTGCTTACATTTCTTGTTTTCCCTTGTGTCTAGGTACGCAAACATGTTAACGATCTGTATGAAGATCTGCGGGATGGACACAATTTAATCTCTCTTTTGGAAGTTCTATCAGGAGACACCCTGGTAAGTCTCAAAAGAGATTTCTTTGTTTCCCTAGACTGAAAGAAGGTTCAACCTATGGAAAGATTAAAGTATTGGGCCGTTTCCTTTTTCTTAGTACTCCATGTTTGTTTGGTGTCTCTCCCTTTTAACGCTGTACAAACGTTTCGCATATTAATATGCATTTCATAATCAATTACTCTGGATAGGTTTAACCATGCAAATTGGTGCTAGATGGTCTTTAAACAACAAAGAAATTATTAATAAGTATTGGTCACTTATTAGTATATATATATATATATATA
>CM044440.1:79447950-79476594 GCA_024363595.1 Xenopus borealis
AGTGTCACCCCTGTAGAAAGTAGTTTCTACGTGGGGTGGCACTTAAAGGGTTAATTAACACAACCTTCCTGTAGGAAGCAGAAAAAAGGAGAAACTGCTGTTTTAGGGTGTATGTCATAGGCGGGATCTGCAATCTCCAGCTGTTGTTTAACTACTGCTCCCAGCATCCTCAGAGTGCAGTTAGCCTACTTGCTTAGGGTGTTGCAGCATTTATACCTATTGAATCTGTTTTCATGTAGAAAATGATTATGGAGTATGGTAACCTTATTCCTTGAAAAAACAAAACAAAACAACCTTATATGTAAACAATCATTTGTATCTTCCCTTTGTAGCCTCGGGAGAAAGGCAGGATGCGCTTTCATAGACTCCAGAATGTACAAATTGCACTCGACTATTTGAAAAAACGACAGGTAATATTTTGTTAATACCAAGCTTTTCAGTATCAGGGATTTAGCACAATACATAAGGGAAAATTACATCTGTTTCTTCAAGTCAGTGTTTTCATGAAAGACAAAAGAGTAACCACAGTATGTGAATCCTGACCCTGTTTTAAAGTCAAACTAATATACACCAGCCATTTAATTTACAATAGAACTAGCTGCTTTATGAGATGTGGGGTCTCTTTATGATCAGAGCTCTATGGATGCATGTTAAATTAGTAGCTGCACTATTCCCGTTCTATCTTAATTGACAGTGGTTGATGACCAGCCATGCTTGTTCTCTTATTCAGTTGAATGGGGATGAACTCATTGTGGGCTGCTATACATTTGACACACTGATCAAATCTCCATCCCAAGTACTGTATATTCAGCTCAAAGAAAATGGTATGGTCCTCGCTGGCGTCTTACTTCAAGGGGTGTAGTAAGATAGATTGTCCTTGTTCCAGTATTCCTGGTTTATTAATTCTGACTAAAGATTATTATTTGTATTTGCTGGTTTTGCAGTGAATCCCTTTCCTTAGCACTGAATTTTTCCTGTGACTGCACATTATTAGGCCACAGTTTTGAATTCACAATCTGTACATTCCCAGCAGTTCCCTGACTGAGATTTTTAGCCTCTGCCACAGCTGCTTCAATTTGGCTAGTAACTGTAATAGCCTTTGCAAGGGTTAAATCTTGCTCTAGGAGCAGACTTTCTTTAATGCGTCTGAATTTATCTCATTATTTTCTGAAAACTAAGTTTCCCACACTTATTTATCAATAATACATTTTCCAAAAAATTTACTGTACAGGAAAAAACCTGACAAGTTTGTGAAAAATTCGGATTGTACAAATGTTTTCAGACTTTTCAGACCGCATAAAAACTCATAATTTTTCCGATTTTTGCCCGAAAACCAGATTATTGCACAAAACCCAGCGCATATCAATATATCTTTGGGACTTCTCACACTGACTTATATGCAACCTCGGCAGTTTTCAAGTTCAGACTTTTCCATCCTCGGGGTATAATAAATCCTGAAAAATGTAAATGAAAATAAAACAAAATTGTTTCGGGTTTTTGACATTCAGACTTTAATAAGTAACCACCCTTAAGCATAGACTAGTAGTGTCTTTGAACTGATGATCATGTCACTTATTCATTTTCTAACATTGTTCTTTTTTATTGTATTACAGGTGAAACTAGTAAATATAAGAAATGATGATATAACTGATGGGAATCCCAAATTGACTTTGGGCTTAATATGGACCATCATTCTGCACTTTCAAGTAAGATGCTATTTTAGATTTATTTCTGCTATATGTATTACAATATTGCAATATTTTAAATTCTATACATAGATTTGGATTTTTGAGTTTAAACAGCTGTATGACTTGTTCCCAGGGTCAAATCAACCAAATAATGGATGATAACTTGAGAATTGTTGTAGCATTCTCCGCTGCACTCTTCAGTGATTAGGACACTACAACCGTAGTGCTGACAAATAGTTGCATAACTTTTGCAGCTTATCCATAGCTTTTGTGTCATTTGTTTATTACGCAAAGGTTTATGTCTCATCTGTATATCTGATGTACATCATTTTGTTTTTATGAATTCTATAATCTGTTCTTGATTCAGATGATTTCTGCTGGTTCCATATGAGTTCCATTTGATTTCAGAGACTTTATAGTGTTATTCCTTTGACTTTATTGCCTGTTTGTGACTCACAAGAATTTAGTCTGTGAACATTTTTTTACCACTAGGTGGCACTCTATATTGACTAATTACTTTGCTGTGCAACTATTCATACAATCTTCTGTATTTATATTGGACAGTAGAAGACTATTTTTTTGTACAGCAAGGGCAGAGACACAGACTGCGATTCACACAGACTGCCCGGCAACAAATCCCCTCTTCGTTGGAGCGACTAATCTCCCCAAACTGCCTTGCCGCCCGCTAAAATAAAAAATGCTGGCGGGATGGCACTCGGAGCACTTTGTTTTCCGAATTCGCCAGAAGTTTCCTTGTGAGGCAATTTCAGGCAAATGCAGAGAAGAAGTGCTACAAGTACCATCTCACCGGCCATTTAGATTCTAGTCGGCGGGGAGGGAGTTCAGGGAGATTAGTCACCTGAGGAAGAGGTGGTTTGACTAATTTCCACCAAATAGCACCGTGTATCTCTACCCTGCATTGTACATTTTCAGTTTCATATTGTAAAGCTAACAATATGCAATCACAGACTTAGGCTTTATACACACGAGCAGATTCGGGGAGATTAGTCGGACCCAGCAAAAAAATCACCTCTTCTTCGTGGGTGACAATCTCCCCAAACTACCTTTTCCCTACCATCAATTGGCTAACATGAAAATCGCCTGAGGCAATTCACATGCGGCACTTCGTTTTATGAAGTTGCCCAAAAAGTTTACTTGTGATACAACTTCAGGCGACTTCAGAAATTATCAAAACAGCACAAGTCAAATAATATCTGCCAGAAGCCGATACAGCAAGACTGATAATAATCAGAATATACAGACTGCACTGGGTCCTGTTTTTTAATGAAATCTAATGGGGATTTTATAGTTATTGTATTGTTTAATACAAAATCCTGCAAATAGAACCCCAGTTTATCTGTTTAAATCTGGCTCCATGATCTTTGTCTATGCAGCTGGAGTTGGAAACAGTAAAGAAGATGTAAAAAAATAAATAAATGCAATCTACACATTTGACGACTGCTCTACAGGGAAACAAAGTTGCTTAAAGGGATACTGTCATGAGAAAAATGTTTTTTTTTTTTTTTAAAATGCACCAGTTAATAGTGCTGCTCCAGCAGAATTCTGCATTGAAATCCATTTCTCAAAAGAGCAAACAGATTTTTCTATATTTCATTTTGAATTCTGACATGGGGCTAGACATATTGTCAATTTCCCAGCTGCCCAAGTCATGTGACTTGTGCTCTTTACTGCTGTACTGCAAGTTGGAGTGATATCACCCCCTCCCTTTCCCCCACCCAGCAGCCTAACAACAGAGCAATGGGAAGGTAACCAGATAACAGCTCCTTGGTAGATCTAAGAACAGCACTCAATAGTAAAACCCATGTCCCACTGAGACTCCTTCAGTTACACTGAGAAGAAAAACAACAGCCTGCCCGAAAGCAGTTCCCTCCTAAAGTGCTGGCACAAGTCACAAGACCAGGGGTAGCTGGGAAATTGACAAAATGTCTAGCCCAATGTCAGATTTAAAAACTGAATATAAAAAAATCTGTTTGCTCTTTTGAGTAATGGATTTCAGTGCAGAAGTCTACTGGAGCAGCACTATTAACTGATGTGTTTTGAAAAAAACATGTTTCCCATGACAGAATCCATTTAAGTTCTGCATGGCTGGGATGTAAGGCAGTGGCTCCCCCTGCTGTTCATCATTATGATTGTTTCCCTGCAGAGCAGTTAGGTACCATCTGACAATTCCTATCCACAGCAGTAAATGAATGGAGAATTTCACTGCATACTTTAATCCAAGTATATTGGAGATATGTTTCTTTTTCGTTAAATAAAGTAAAAATTGGATTTTATTTATTTGCCTTTACATGCCCTTTAAGTTACATTTTAGTATTATATAGAGAGTGATATTCTGAAATAACTTGCAGTTGGTCCAATTGCAATTTTGGAGTGGATTAGGAAGGAATTTTCCCCCCTCTGAGGCATATTGGAGTGGCTTCAAATAGTTATTTTGCCTTCCTCTGGATCAACTAGCAGTTAGGCAGGTTATATGTTGTCTTAAAAGGTTGAACTGGATGGAGATGTGTCTTTTTTCAACCTAATTTACTATGTTACTATTTTTCTTATTATTTGTGGTTTTTGAGTTATTTTTCTTTATATTCAGCAGGAAGCTCTCCAGTTTGCAATTTCAGCAATCTGGTAGCTAGGGTCCACATTACCCTAGCAATCATGCATTTGAATAAGAGACTGTAACGGGAATAGGAGAGGGCCTGAATAGAAAGACGAATAATAAAAAGTAGCAATAAAAATACATTTGTATTCTTAGGTCTGCTGTTGACATTACATTGGTCTTTGTTGCTGCTGTCTGCACATTTGTTCTAAAAATATATATCTTTTATTTGACTGTTTTAACAATTATTGAAGGTCAGCACTGATGCAGAACCTGGTTGATGTAAATTTTTCTCTTGCCACATGGTCCCTGTCATGGCTGCATAACTGCTCATCCTGTAGAATGCTATGGATATAATAAAAAAGATGCATGCTTAAGAAAACATCAGTCTAAAGCTGGCCATAGAAGCAACAATCCGATCGAGTCGTATGTGGAGTGTCCCGACATTTATCTTGTCATGCCGATCAGTCGTTTGGTTGATTGGCCAGGTTAGAACATTTCTGTCGGCTGCCGATCAAATCTTTGCGTGTATTGCAGATTGTATGATTTTCAGTGGGAGACTGTCGCTATGTTTTGATCGTACAACTTTCGTACGATCCCTGTCAGGGGCAGAACGTCGGCTGACCTGTGCTTTTACTACTTTATTTGATCTGAAAGTTAGTGGCAGGTCGGGAGATGGGGGAAGTCCGATCGTTTGATGATTTCAACGATCGGATCTTTGCGTCTATGGCCAGCTTTAGAAGTCAAATCAGTTAATTCCAAATTACAGAAAGATCTGTTATCTGGAAAACCCCGGAGAATTATGTATAACAGGTCCCATACCTGTACAAGAAAATACCATAAAACATTTAGATCCCACCTTAACTGATGATGGGAAAGGTACAATTTGCCATATTTCTTTTTATACTTTCAGCCCTGCCCCAGCATTATCACCTATGGACACAGGTCTGTAATACAAGAACCTGTGCTTGCCCTTTGAATACATTACTACCTGCATTTGTCAGCAATGTATTAATGAGGGGAAGGATGAGACATGTAGGCATCTCCTCACCTGTCCCTTATGTGTCCCCTTGCTTAAGCATTATCTATCATGACATGCAGTTGTGCCCCAGGAGCAAGTGTTTTCTTGAATATGGGGCATAAGGGGTGGATTTTTGCAAAAAAATGTGTCTTCAGCTTTAATGTCACAATTTTAATACAAGTAAATCACTGAAAGCAATATTGCTTTAATTTTCAGTTTTGCCATATTCTGCCACACTGCTGAATGTTAGCATTTTGTCTTTATAACGTGAATTTTTAAAATATCTTTGTCAAGTTCAGCATGTTTTAATGTGCTGAGCAGCCTGAAAATCACCCACAGCTTGCTCTAACATTACACTAACATTGCACCTGTCTTCATGAACATATTCACTTCTGCATGGGCTCCAGGCCTCACTGCAGGGCTTCTACGTGTTACTTCTTGAGCTCTGGAGGAACTTGAAGATTTTTTTTGCAATTAGATTTGTGGTCAAGAATTTTAAGGCTGTCTTCCAGCCAAGTATTGCATTCCTTTCTTGCAGCAAACTTTTGGCCATGTACTGAGACTTTAAGAAAGCAAGGAATTCATTTTATGACAGTTGCCTATTGATATTGTATCACAGTTATGATATTAATTGTTAAAACTACTTGTATGTTTTACCAAAGGCTTGTTTCCCTTGCTGTGCCCTCCAAAGTGGTGCTATTAATAGTTCCTACATGCTGCTACCTCTGTTTGTATATATAAGTTCATGGGGCAAATTCAATGAAGTGCGGAAATTCGCAAGCAACGCCTTCGCCGCACTTCGCCAGGCAAATTTTCATCAGTCCGCGTCTAATTCACTAAAATACGAATTTGCGCTCAGAGAGGCGAAAAGTAGTGAAGTTGCACTACCGTTACTTCATCAGGCAAAACGCATTTACACTAGCAATGCCTAATTTACATACGGCGCAAATTTCAAAGTATAATAGAAGTATATGTTACAGCCACTACATTGCACTACACAAGCCCAGGAAACCTTTAATAAATAAAATAAAGTTGTCCTATTGCCCTAAACATGTGCCCACTGTATAGTTGAGTTGCCATATGTTAAGAAATGTAGGGGGGAAATTATGCTATTTTTCAGACTATCACCCTAAAAACATGAAGTGCTGGAGTGACTGTCAGTTTACTAAAGTGCGATAAATGTTACTTTAAGTTTCCGCATGTTATCGCTGAGAATATTTTCCCGCAAGAATATAAGCAGCGACTAAGTTAACTCGAATGCGCTCAGAAGTCATTGTGATCACTTGTGGTAACTACGTTGGCAGACCAGCTTATGTTAGCAGTAATTTTAGCGAGTTGCGAATTTTCTGGCAACAAATAACGTTTGCAAATATTTATTCTAGAAAATAGTCTTGTTTTATGGCGTTAATAATGGCGTTAATTATGGCAATTTTTACTGTGACATTTATGGCCAGAAATGAATCTTCAATACTCATAAACTTTGACTGATGATTATACCATCCAACAGCATTACAGAGTGACCCTAATCAAACATGTATGTATCATATAAACCCATACTTCATCCATCCACGCACACACACACTTCTGCCAATAGAATCATATGAACTAGAAATCATACCAGTTATCTCTTTGTATCATTTAAATGTACAGTTTAATGAGAATTAAACTCCCATTGAGAATTTCCAGGCCAAAAAATAAGTTAACGTCACTATATAGATGGCGGTAATATATTGCGAATATTCTGGCGTTAATTTTCTCTTTCACACGCTTCGCTGTTTAGTAAACCAGGCATTAATGTGTATGTAGCGTTATTTTCAGCGAATGCGATAACTGCCGAACTTGCAAAAACATATTCTGCATTAAATTTGCCAATATTTTGTGTGCAATTTTTTTCTGCACTTTAGTAAACGGACCTAACATAATAGCCAGAACACTACTTCCTTCTTTTCATCTCTCTTGGTTTTTAGAGAGACAGTCCAGTTTCTCTCTACACTGTACAACCAGAAAAAGAAACAATGTTTCTAACATAATTGGCTTTTGCCAGAGAGCCCAGAAAAGGTAATAGGTTCAAATAAGATACTTTGTAACAATTTCTAGATAAGTAAATAAGTAATTGTAATAATATAAGATGACAGGTCCCTTGGGAAAAGTTAGACTCGCAGCTTTCATAAGCAAAACTGTAATAACTGAAAAAAAAAAACAAAGAAATATGTTCAGACTTTCATAACCTGCCAAATTTTGTAAAATGAACATGGTAATTAGGGGGTGTGGCCAAGAGCTGCAACTTTTTTGTCCCTCTTTTTATCTCCAAAATGTTGGGAGATATGACCAAGCAGTAACCAATCAGTGACTTGAGGGGGAGGGGGGCACATGGGATCAATTGCAAACTCACTGAACAGTTATGTCCCATGTGGCCCCCCTTCAAGTCGCTGACTAACTCAGAGTTACAAAACTAAAAAGCAGTTGGATTCTGACTATTACTGTATGTCAGATATCCAGTCACTCCAGCCTTTATACATTACATTTTTGCCTAACAATATTAGAAACATTTTTTATTTTGTACAGCCTATCTATTTATCTAGTTTTTATTTTTACACTGAACTGTTCCTTTAATAGTCCGACCACAAGAACAGAACAGGGACAGTATGGGGTATATTTACTAAATTCACCTTAAATTCACATGAAGAATCGAAGTTTGATCGAATTTCTATAAAATTCGAATATGAATATGCAAATTAGCAAATTTGACCATTGAATATTCGAATCCGAATAAAATTTTATTTGAATATTCGAAAACTCGATGGTCGAATACTTCCCCTTTAAATTTTTATTCGACCACCTACTTAGCCAGATTAAAGCTACCGAAATGGGGATCCTTCCCTAAGATCGAATATAAAAAATTCGATCGATCGATTAAAATCGTTCGAATATTCGATTCAAATTCAATTCGGATATTCGATCGATTGAATTTTCTATATTCGATCGAATTGTGGTAAAATCCTTCGAATTTGATAGTCGAATTTGAAGGATTTTACTTCCCCACTATTCCCTTGGTCAAATTTCGAATTTTTGAGCGATCACAATATACACAGTATGGGGTAATATGTGGTGGGTGTTCTGAGGTCTGGTGCTTAGGGTGGTACACAATAGTCAGAGATGCCAACCCACCTCACACATGCATTTTCCTGCATTCTCCTCAAAACACTCACTGCACATGTGCGCAAAGCTTCTGCTGACATCACCGAATGTTTACTGTTCATCATTAGGGGGCACATTTATCAAGGGTCAAAATGAAAATTCAAATTAAACAAATTAGGATTTCAAGTTAATTTAGTGTACTTCGTCTAGGGAGTAGTCCAAATTTGATTCGAATTTGCCAAAAAATCGAATTTCGAAATGTATTGTCTCTTTAAAAATTCAAATTTGACCATTTGCCATCTAAAATCTGCCGAATTGCTGTTTTAGCTTATGGGGGACCCCTTAGAACCTATTTGTAGTTAATTGGTGGAAAAACTTTGAATCGAATTCGATTGAATGTGTTAAAAAAATTCGAATTGATCATTCGAATACAGACCTATTCAACCATAAAAAAACTTCAACTTAATTCTGCATGGATCTTTTTGAATTCGAATTTTAAGGCTTTTTAATTAGAAATTTGACCCTTAATACAGCTGCCCCCTAGATGTTAATTTATGTTTGCCACCTAGTAACAGGCTGATGGATTCTGGAAGTTAAACTGAAAGGCTATTATTTGGACTACTGCTCCTACTTTACTAAAAATAATGGAAACATGGGCCCACAGCAAATAGACAACCCTTTAGCTCATAATTAGGATATTTGTGATTTAATAAGGAGCTTATGGTTGAATAGCATTTGGCTAATTTCCCATTCATTTTGGCACCTGACATTTAAACACATTTTAACATTCATTAATGGATTTGTGGATTACCACATACAAGCAGCAGCTTTCATAAAGCGTCAGCAGCAGTGAGTTTCTGTTTACTCCCCCCGGGATAGAAAATTACTTTGAAACCATCAAGGCACTATAATTTACTGTATGATAGATGCTTTTCTACTAATTTTATTTGCAAGAGCCTGAGAAATACCATTTTTGATCCTTAAAATAAACTTTAAGGGGCAGATTTACAAAATTCACGTGAATAATTCGAAATTCGGTCGAATTCGTACGATTTTATTGGATATTCGAATATGCAAATTTGGCCACTTCGATCATCAAATATGCAATATTCGAGCGTATCGAATAGATCAAATTATTGAATATTCGATCATTTGACCATTCGATAATCGAAGTACTTCAACTTTAAAATTTTATTCGACTACCTACTTCGCCAGATTGAACCTACCGAATAGCAATAGAAGCCTATGGGAAAACCCACATAGGCTTTTTTTTCTATCACCTGCTTGAATACCATTTGTACGATCGAACGCCGCGATCGTTCGAATCCATGAGTTACAGTGAATAAACCTCTATCCCTGATATAATCTAAGGGTGGTCCCTGGCCAAATGTAGGATACTAAACGCATGCTAAACACTGCAGGGAAAGGTAATTGTTTTTATTGGCTTATAAAGCTGAAGATGAAATAAAGCAACTACAGTGTTCAGTAGGTGCCTCTTGTATTATATTTATATATGCATTTATATATATTATATATGGAGAAGAAATGCTAAATGTAACATATGCATGATATGCATTCTGCGTGCAGTACATTTCATTTATTTACTGCCTGGCTTTTCAATGGTAGAGTTCTGAATAGGATATTGCCATCTGTTGATCTCTGTTGATGATAATGAAAACAGAATGGGAGACAAACTGTAAATTAAGTATGATATAGCCTAGATTTGGATTAGGTCTATACCCTGCCTGCTGTTGTGGGACTTTTCAGTCTGTAGTCTTGTTACCCTGTGCACAAGTTGTGGTATACTGGCTATACTGCACAAATCTGTGTTTTTCTTTTCAGCTATTTGTCACTTACAGTACACTTCTGATTTTTTGCACATCACTGGTTGCAAAAATATGCACTTGCAAGTGCACCATAAAGTGCTTACACCTATGTTTCTTTTCTGCCCATCTCAAGTGATAGATTCTGGGATCTGAGTTATCCTTCACATTCCAGAATCCACCTTGCTCCATGTTAAAGAGATGAATTTTGGAATCCATGAATTCAACATTGAGCAAGGTAAGGGAGGGGGTGAGGGAGAGAGTTTGAATGACCCTGCAAATAATAGGAGGGGTGGAGAAATGGTGCCTGAATGTCGAAGGCAGACTATCAGAGTTTGCTTTCTATCTAAGGAATTTAAGGATAATAGGTAATAATATATGTGCAGAGAGGAACACAATCCGAAAACATTTATTTAACTGGCCGGTTGCTGGTCAAATAAAATAAATATAGAGACAGAGTACTGCACACACTGGGACTTAATATAAAGAAAAAGTAATATTTTGTAATTTGAGATTGTGAGCTATTTTAGATTTCAAACAAGACCCTTCTGTTTGTTTGCTTTTTTTGCAAATTTTTGACACAGTGCCAGGGGAACAAACCTTAACCATTTCACTCCCAGTCAATTTGGTCACTTGCAAACTTTTATTGATAGACAGTTTTTGATCATTTTGTGCTCTTTCAGTTTTGGGCCCTTTCCTGGGGGTGGGGGGGGGGGGGGGGGGGGGGGGTATTTCAGATTAACTACATTTGAAGGCCAGGAGTCCACTGAACAGCTTGATGCCCAATGTGTATAGGTTTACCCAAGTATGTGACATGTAGAGGCCCTAAAATGTACCTTGTGCATACTAATTTCTATTAGTAATTTCTACACAAATTCATAAACACACCTAGTCAAGTTAAGACAAGAGTGAGTTTATTTTGATTTCATCCATATACATTTGTACAGTACACAACATAGAATTACCGGACAACAGACAAAAAGTGCAAGTGCAAAACTGTGTAACTACGGCAAGACAGGATAGTGCAGGGACAGGACAAGACAGTGCACACTCAGCAGATGTAATATGTAAAGTAATAATGCTAAACGTCAGACATAATCTGTGAATCATTGTGATATTTGTAGTAGTAAGAACATGATAAAGTGCAGATGTGCATAAAGAGCAATTGTATCCAATGTATTTATAAAATGGCATACAGTGGCTGTGTAACATGTGGTATATAATCAGGTCAGATGGAGTGTGTATGTGTGGGAGATCTGTCCGGACCCTGAGTATTCAGGAGCCTTATGGCTTAGGGGAAGAAACTGTTACACAGTCTGTCATTGAGGGCCCTAATGGTACCTTTTTCCAGATCGCAGGAGTGTGAACAGTCAGTGTGAGGGGTGTGTTGGTTCAGCCACAATGCTTGTGACTTCAAGGGAGCAGCCAGTGGTGTAAATGTCCATGATGGAAGGAAGAGAGACACCTATGATCTTCTCTGCTGTCTTAACTATCCTCTGTAGGGTCTTGCACTCCATGACAGTGCAGTTCCCAGCCCAGACAGTGATGCAGCTGCTCAGGATGCTCTTGATAGTCCCTTTGTAGAAGGTTGTGAGTATGGATGGTGGGAGATGGGATTTCCTCAGCTTGCGCAGGAAGTAGAGGCACTGTTGGTCTCTCTTGGCTAAGTAGCAGGCGTTGAGGGACCAGGTGAGGTTCTCCACCAGGTGGACACCAAGGAATTTGATGCATTTGACATTCAAGCCATCGATGTACAGTGGCAGGTGGTCATTCCTAGTCTTCCTAAAGTCAACAGGCATCTCCTTTGTTTTGTCTACATTGAGATACAGGTTGTTGGCTCTGCACCAGTCTGTTAGCCGCTGCACCTCTTCTCTGTATGGTGACTCGTCATTATTGCTGACGAGACCCACCCCAGTCATGTCATCAGAGAACTTTATGATGTGATTTGTGCTGTTTATTGGATGCACAGTCATGCATCAGCAAAGTGAACAATAAAGGACTAAGTACACAGCCTTGAGGGGCCCCAGTGCTTAGTGTCGTGGTTCTGAAGATGATGTTTCCAATCCTGACTGATTGAGGTCCAGATTTACATGTGATTAAAGCTCCAAAAAAGTACAGTGACCTCTGAAAAACATATGTTTGTAAAGGACACATTCTAAAGAATTCAAAATGGGTAAATGTCTTTATACTCCAAAGTACCAAACTTCAAAGTTTTCCTAAAGTTGTCAATCTTTATGAAATTTCTAAATTGTCTCAAAATGTTGCAATTTTCCTGACACAATATTTTATGTACAAAGGAAAATCACCCATAATATGAATTCTGGAGGTCTACTGAATGCTTTGATGCCCAACAGACCCCAAATGAAAATGATGTATATGAATTCTCTCACCTGCCAACTCAGCTGCTGTAAATAGTCCCCTGACTGTGTATTATGTGTCCTAAAACCCCTAACTGTACAAAGAAAACCATTTTTCTTGGAAAGTACATATTCTGACATATCCAGCAAGGGTAAATGTATCTTTCTACACCAAATTACCAAACTGCAATGCTTCCCTAAACATAAACATTTTTTTGACATTTCTGAAAATGTTGCAATTTGCCAAATTTGTCTTACATAATGGCTTATGTATAATGGAAAATCACCCTTAATACTAATACCAGAGGTCTCCGAACACTTTGATGCCCAATATGCATAGATTTACCAAAGTTTGTGAAATGTACTGACCCCAAATAAAAAAAGTGTAAATGAATTTACGTCTGCCAACTCAGCTGCTGCAAACAGAGCCCCATGACTAGGTATTATGTGCCGTAAGACCCCCTAACTGTAAAAAGACCCCCAGAAACCATATATTTCTGTATTCTAACAAATACAACAAGAGAAAAAATATATAAGGAATAAATAATGCAGGAATCATATTGCAATAAAACCAAAATAAAATTGTGCAAATCAATGAAATGAAAAAATAACTGGTGTAATTATTGGCTAAAATAAAAGGTTTTTGGGGGTAACATAAAATGATAAAATAAATAAGTAAAAAAAAACATAACACCCCTTTCCGATTTTTTTTGTGTATACATGAGGCACACTTCTAAAAGTTGGGTGATAGTGATAATGTGGGATCACTTTTGGGAGTTTACTGCCATATACATTATATATTGCAGGGTTAACTGTCTGACATGACAGGATATGTAAATGGTATTTTAATGAAATGTATACATTATTATTCATTTTCTAATTGTCTGGGATTTTGTGGCAGGGAACTAGAATTATAAGAGGTTAAGCCTTAATAAATAATGGTATGAACCTAAATAATATGCTGCTGTATAAGGGAAGACCTTGTTACAAAAGTTGTTTCACTTTACATGGTCTTTTCTGATTGCTTTGGCGAAGTGATTTGGGTTTATGGCTCCAAAGGTTAATCTGATTTTAATGTGCTTAGGGAGAGCTGAATGAAATGAGGTGAAAATGAGCCTGACCATTTTCAGTTGCATGCCAGCTCCATGTCCTGACTTTGAAAGCTAATCAGCCTTGCTTCATACTTTAGCACAGAGGTAATTATGTGTTTGCCTAAGAGGATTGGTGTCCAGAAATAAGTCAACAACTAATCAGACACAGGCTTTTACTGGGCATGGTTCCACTGAATATATTACGTGTGCATTACTCACGTTCCAAAATGTCTGCTTCCTGTACAGCCTGGGAGTGATCTCTGCAAGATGCTTGCTTAATGCAGGAGCTGTGTTGGAGATTTCTTGAAAGTATTTTATATTTCTCACTTTGTAAAGCAATGTAAGTAATTTTTTTATACACAAATGGGAAATGTCTGTGGATGTGTTCGAGCTCAGAAGAAGGAATATAAAGTTGATCCTGGCAAGGCTCCTTTGAGTCATGTAAAGAAGTCTCCGAGCAGGAGAGTTTTCTCAAGGAAAAAATCTAACAGGAAGAAGGGGAGAGAATGCAGTGAGGAAATACCATCACAAAGTATAGCAGAAAATAATTTTGCTGGAGATATTTCACTTTCTGGGACCACTGTTGTTTCTGATGGTAAACAACAGTCTTCTAAAAATGTTTCAAGCAACCAAAGACCTGACTGTGAATATCCCAATGGTTTTGACTCGGATATTTGCAGTGCGGAGGACAAAGAAGCTAAAGCACAAAATGAAAACAGATTTGGAACCAACAGATTTAGCTGCTTAACAAGTGATGGAAGACATTCTTTCCCAAACATTCCAAATAAAGTAACATTCCCTCATTATACTGATGGCTGCTGTACTAGAAAAACATCAAGCCTAAGTTCTTTAGAACACATTTTAGGGCAACGGGATGCCAAGAAACACAGTTCTGCTAAATATTTATTTAAAAGTGATTTAAAAAGATTAGATATTAGTAAAGGAAATGTGCACTGTGTCAGAGCTTATACTGGTGGGGAAAAGAAGAGGCCTTGTTTTATTTCAACTTCACCTCATAGAGACAGAGATGGGATATTTTACAGCATTCTTCCCCAAAGGATTAAGGTAATGTTCAAAAGAGCTTCTGGGTCATGTCTAGGCATGCATTATCATGTTGTATATTACTTGTGTTTTACTGCAGTATTGAGGCTCTTAAGTGAAATGCAATGGTATATTGTTGTGAAAACAAATGAATATGAATGTTCTTGTAAATCAAAGTCTTCTAAATGCCAAAAGGTATGTGGTTAAATAGATGCATATATTTAGCTTAATAGTTGCTAATTACATGTAGGACTTGATTGGGACCATTTGGTTCAATTGGGTTTAACCGTTGCTTTCGTTGCTGTGACCTTTGCAAATGTAAAAAACCCACAGACTTTGTAATTATACTTTGTGTTGTTGTTTATGGCCCCTATTTAGTGCACTGTGCAGAGGTTCAGTGAACTGTGTTGCACATAACTTTGCCTTCTGGGGGTCAGAAGGATCAGGAGATCACGTCTGCTCAGAGTTTGGCCTCTTGGTAAAGACATTTAGGTTAGATTCTGTCTTATGTTTTCTGACAACCTCTATCAGATAGGTGATGTTTTTCTGTCTGAATAAAAAGTTATACTTTATATTGCACGAGGATGGGGTTAATGATGACAGGATTGATCTGTCAGGTCAGACCTGGTGAAGTTCAATAAAATATATAGGAGTTTGGGAAAAAAACTTGACATTTTTTCTAAGTCCCCAAAAAAACTCTGGTGTATTTTTTTTTTAGGGTGATAGTCTGAAAAATAGCGTAGTTTTTTTGGGGTTTACCCTCCTTCCCTCCTACATTTCCTAACGTTGGTGAAGCCAGCGCTAGTGCTAGACACCAGTGAGATCAGTGTACTTAGCTTATTGCATCATAGACATGCAGTCCTAAAAGCAGTGACGTAAAAAATCCTCAGAGGGGCCCGGCGCACTCTGATCCCCATCCCCTCACATACTTTCTCGCCCACTACCAACTCTGCCATCTCCCACCCAACTTGCATCTCTATTCCACGCCATCAGTAAGAGCAGCTGGGAAGGAGGGTTTTTTTTACTACCCATAGAGGAAGCAGACCCCACAGTCCAGGCCCCCCTGCGACTGCGGGTTCTGCTTTCTCTATAGTTATGCCACTGCCTAAAAGCTGCAAGAGGAGATTTTGGGGGAAATGTAATACAGTTTGCAAAGAGATCAAATTTGTGGATAAAAATGTGCATCTTGCAATATAATATTTTTTTTATTATATACAGTATGCTTGAAGGTGGTGTAAACTTATTCAGCAAAAGTAACAACTTTTTTATTAGAAAGTTTTATTACATACACTGCACACTATCTCAATTGCTATCCTATTGTTGCGTTAGGTGCAAAGTTTTGCAAAAGAGGCAAATTGTAGGTTTGCAAATATTTATTTGCATGCATACACGCATGCATTTGTGTTGGAGCGCTGGAGATAGCTAAAGATAGAGTGTGCCCCAAAAGCGGATTCAGCTCCGTGCAGCCCCGGGTGCCAGCCGTACCCCCTGCCAGGGTCAAGTACACATGTAGAAAAGAAAGCAGCAGCACTCCGGTATATTTGAAAATCTTTGAAAACTTTACTCAAATGCCAAAGGCTTTTGGCATTTGAGTAAAGTTTTCAAAGATTTTCAAATATACCGGAGTGCTGCTGCTTTCTTTTCTACAGGAGCGCTGGAGATAGGGATCCCCAGCGCTCTTAAGGTTCAAGCTGGGTTTATTAAATCTAGTCATCTGCTGAGATCAAGCTTTACTATTTCCAGTTCTAAAAGTCATACAAGTAAACATGTTCCAGATTTGGTAGTTTTGAAACTTTACAGACATACATCTTATATTTCCTTCCTTTTTAACTTCCAGATATCTGACATCCATGTTACTGGAGAGTCAGAGGATATGTCTGCCAAAGAGAAACTGCTTCTTTGGTCTCGACAGACAACAGAAGGCTATGGGGGAATACGTTGTGAAAATTTTACCACCTGCTGGCGAGATGGAAGACTATTTAATGCCATCATTCATAAATACAGGTATGTTTCTGAAAGAAAGTCTTTTGAACCAATCAGGTAGCATTTACTGATCAACTGATCTGCTGGCATCCTCTGACTTGTCTGTCTGCACCCAGAGGCACTGCATTGGCCTGAGTACTGACACACACATGAACAAATGCCAGCAAAGAGTCTGTTTGCCAGTCTGCCCTTATGTTGTACACAGGCTGTGAATTGGCCTGTTGTGGCATTGCCATTATCATCCTACAAAACTAGCCTCATTTAAGCTAGTCTCACATTGAAAAAAGCAGTTCTATTTGCAGCAGCAATAAAAAAAAATTAATTATTCATCATGCACTGTATTTATGTACTTTAGGCTAATAACAAGTGCAAAAAGAAGACATCAGTAATTCCCAGCTAATCAACACATTCATTGTAAGTTTAAATAATAAAAATAATTTTATTATGTGGATAGAAAAATTCCCAGGTTTACAGTTGTGGACCTGTTGTTTTGGCACATCAGACAAAACTTAAGAATGGCACCCTAAGGGAGATGGCACACTAATAGATTAGTTACCTGCAGTAAATTTGCAGTACTGTGGGTACCACCAGCAGGTGTTGGGGTGGAAGTTGGGAAGGGAATAGCCTGCTGCTATCCCAAATACATACCACCCCACCCAGAAGACTTGGTTATCCATTCAAACATAGTTTGATGACTTCCTGACACTTTGCAGTTTAATTGCTTATGCCTTAAGTTGAATAACTTTCCTGTCTTATGCAGTGCTTTTACTTTACTAAAAAGGCTAAGGGCAGATTTACTTCTGTCAGAGTTTTTGCTTTTGAAATCATCGTCAAACTTTTCCCAAATACATCAACATAAATATTTTAGTCTTAGCAAAAGAAAGCTGGTGTACTTTCATCATCGAAGATTTGTTGTCGCTTAAATCAATTTAAATTCAGTGGGTATATAAAGGTCAATGTATGGGTTTATTATTGATGTAGGTAAAATTGCTGGAAGTCGCCATTTCTTAAAAATGTCCAAGAATGCAAATTCAAGACAATAGAGATCCTCTGTTGCCCAGTAACGGAAGTATCTGGCCTGGTGCAGACTATGTACCCGGGCCCCTGCACCCTCCTCCAGAAGCAGGGCTGGGCCAAGGGGTAGGCAGAGTAGGCATGTGCCTAGGGTGCAAACTGTGGGGGCACTAGGCACGTACCTTCTTTGTCGCCTACCCCTTCTCCGGTCACCTCTCTCCTTGACTGGTAGCATATAGTGATGGGCGAATTTATTCGCCAGGGGCGAATTCGCGGCGAATTCCCGCGATTCGCCGCTGGCGAATAAATTAGCGAAACAGCAGGAAAAATTCGCCGCCAAAAATTCGCCGCCAAAAACGAGTCGCGCGTCGTTTTTGAGGCGATGCGCCAAAAACGACGCGACGCTCGCCGAAAATGACGCGACGGAAACGACGCGCGGCTCGTTTCGCAAATTTCTCTGGAAATTCGCGAATTTTTCGGCGAAGCACTAGTAGCATACTATCCTGCACTTTTGTGCTCCTGCGGATGCTCCATTTCTAATCAGCACATGCGTGCACGAGCGTGCTCTGCCAGCTCCGGGCTGGGCAGGTTGCCTACCGTGGCTGCCTGGCCTAGCTCTGTCCGGAAGCAGAGAGTGTGGCAGATTTGCAAGCCTGCAAACTGCCAGCAGGCCCCAAAAGGCCCTGGGGCAGTCACACCCCTGGTAGTTCTGCCACTGTGATTGTCCTAGGCCATGAGCCCACCATAAAACAAATCTGCCAAATGTTAAAAAAAAAGTGTAAATAAGATATGTTTAACAGTTACAACTTGTAAACTTAATACAACTTGAAATATGACAAAACACCAGTGTTTTGAAATATTTTTTAACTTATGATGTCACTGACAGAATAATGTTGAGAATGTAGCTTCAGCTTATTAAAGGAAAACTATACCCCAAAAATTATTTTTTGAGCAACAGATATTTAAGTAAATATTGCCCTTTTACATTTCTTGCCTTGAACCACCATTTCATGATAGTCTGTGTGCTGCCTCAGAGATCACCTGACCAGAAATATTTAAATTCTAACTGCAACAGGAAGAAGTGTTGAAGCAAAAGACACAACTCTGTCTGTTAATTGGCTCATGTGACCTAACTTTATAGTTTGTTTGGTATGTTTGTGTGCACAGTTGAATCCTAGGATCCCAGGAGGCTGTCCTTATTTTTTAAAATGGCCATTTTCTATTTATGATTACCCAATGGCACATGCTACTAAAAAAGTGTATTATTTGAAAATGGTTTATTTACATGAAGCAGGGTTTTATATATGAGTTGTTTTATACAATATCTGTTTATAGAGACCTACATTGTTCGGGGGGTATAGTTTTCCTTTAATATTATGTCACTGACAGAATAATGTTGAGCATGTAGCTTCAGCTTATTAATTCTCCAGTCACAATTTGCTCTGAGTTTTTTCACTAGCAAAGTGTCTTACTTGCCTATTAGTAAATTGACTAAGTCACTGTGAGTTTTTACAAATTTTTGCCAAAAGATACACAAATCGATCTTTAGTTTGTCTGCTCTTATGTGCCTGCACCATGGACAACGCAGTGTTTCTGGATGCAGGCATAAGAGAGTCCATTTTAAGACCTTGGGTTACCAGATTTATTTATTAGACAGTATTTTATCTTTGTTCATTTGCAATACACTCATGTACGTAGTGCAGTGCTCTGAGTAATTCCAGTGACTTCTTTATACAGCATGTACTGACATTGTCAGCCAAATGCTAGAATGTGAAATTGCTGTCTAATATTCTAAATTGCTGTTTAATGGTTTGGATCTAGCTTTTTACGCCTGAGTTATAAACATTTAGAAAACTTACAGTTTAAGCCATTTGCTTAAAATTGTGTAATGTATATCATGTAATCTGGCTCATGGCAATGTCTAATTGTGACTTCTCTTGTGTACTATCAAATGTTTAAAAATAAATTTTGGATGTCATTTTAAATACAATTTCTGAAATTAGTTCTTCTAGAAGCTCCTGACACAGCACACGCTTAGCTGGCTACTTTCATATCTTGTATTGTTTCTACATGTTCATTGGCTCAGGTTTGTGCATGGCTTACATTCCTTCTGGCTGAAAGAAGGGAAACTGAAATATGAAGAAAAAATGCATAGGAGCGAACGGGAGCTTAAGACTCGTTTACCTTAGCCTCTTTCTCTAACAAGAAAATAATTTATGTTTTTTCTATGTGTCCATTGAAACATTTTTACTGTTAAAGAATATGTTTAAAAATTTTTTGAGTGGCATATTGATAACTTTGAAGACACATGGCCCTGTATATTAAACCAAAGGATGAAAGGCCTACTATGATGAAAGGGTTTCCTGCTCCTTAAACACTTAAACCATACCTTCTGCCCCTATACCTTTGCTTTTCATACCCCTTCAGTGCAAAGTGCAAATCGTAGAAACATAATTTTGAACAATTTTATTTTGTGCCTTGCCCTGCCATTATAAATAAGTTGTACAGTCTGGGACAAGTGATGGTCTTCAACCTGTGGCTCATCATTTGTAAGTTTCCATTTGTGAGGTTGGCCTATAAACCCTTGGATTGAAACAACTTGCCTTTCAGATCAATCACACTCTCTCCAATGGAGCTCTTCAGCCTTGCTGGCCTGCTATCAGTGCTTCTTTGACAGGGTATATTTTACAACTATTTATTTTTAAATATCAGATGTAATGAAGTATTAAAACATGGTTGTAATAACTATCTTATTGTAATTCTGTGCAAAAAATATGTACAATCAATTGCTTTACTCTAAAATTTCACCATAACAAGCCTTAATTTGCCTCCTTGCCATCTGTAGCTTTTGTTGTCCCTTTGCTTATGTATTCATAATGATTTAAGTGACTTACTTAAATACTTAAATATTGGGCATATTTGCAACTGGGCAGTAACTCATAGCAACCAATCAGTGATTAGCTTTTTTTAGAATACTTATTGCTCTTCTGCTTTCACTTATCAAAAAGTCATACTAATTGTGGATGTGCCCTATACAGTGGTTTGTTAGTTACTTGAAAGCAACATATAACATTGGCTGAGTTACATAACTAATTTACATTGAAGATCTCTTAATTGCACGTTAAAGAGTTGCTGACTGAGGAAAATGAATCTACAAGATGGGTCAGGGCTATTGGTTTAAAGGACAACGTAAGCTAGAATAAGTATTTGGCAACCATCCCCTGATCCCCAGTCACTAACATTTTTGGAGGGAACGCGGATGCCCCCATCATAATTGTAGTGCTGCCATGTTTGGCTTTAAGGCAATAATCCCATTTTTTGGATACATACATGGCCCTGCAATTTGCTGTTCATTGGCATGCACAATATGGACACCTGTCTGTACAGGTAAGAGACCAATTATCCAGAATTATTAGAGTTATGCTTGGGACCTTGGATATTCCAAAGAATGTATCTTTCTGTAATTTGGGTATTCATACCTTAAGTAAGAAAATAATTTAAACATTAAATAAACCCAATAGGCAGGTTTTGCTTCCAATAAGGATTAATTATATCTTAGTTGGGATCAAGTACAAGCTACTGTTTTATTATTACTAAGAAAAAGTAAATCATTTTTAAAACTTGGATTTTTTGGACAAAATGGGGTCTGTGGGAGATGGCCTTTCCATAACTTGGAGCTTTCTGGATAATGGGTTTCCAGATAACAGATCCCATACCTGTACTGCCTCAATTATAGGCCTATTCATATTCCAGTCCCTCATCCAGACTATTGCATGGCAACCAGCTGCTGAAATTCCAAACTGTAGAGCTAAACAAATATGAAAAAACCCACAAATAATTAAAAAAAACTTAACACCAGTTGCAAACTGTCTTAGAAACTCATCCTCTACATTGCACTAAAAGTTAATTTAAAGGTGAACAACTGCATTAAAGGGGTGTGTAACCTTTTAATGAAGTATTGTGAAGTGAACATATTTTGTTACTGTTAAGGTTTAATCTGTTGATTGAGCACCTACAGTACATAAAAAAACTGCTATTTGCAAACAATTATTTTTATATAAGAGAGGTTTTTAGTGGCAGACTAAAATTATTAGCTTGACAGAGACAGGCAGACTTTGACATACATGCATATCTAGGCCCGAGGTTGACCACCTACGTTCTAGGGTCAGATTGTACAGACTTATGGAGGAGACCTGTTGGATAAGGACTGCATCAACACACTGATGCACCATGATGCACATATTTAATTTTCAAATCTACCTTAGTGATGTCTGGCCAATTTTTGCCCAGATATCGATCTGGCAGCCTTTTGCTGGACCCCATACACAACTATACAATGTCCTTTTCAATTTGTCTTTTTTTATAGTTTTTCCTGGGCTATTGTAAAAGATATGCTCAGTGAATCCAGTAAACTGTGTAGCGTTGCCACCATTTCGTTTTGCTAAAAAGGGGCAGGGGACGGTGTGGATGGGGTTGAGGGGGCAGATGATGTTGGGGGGTGGATTGGTGATGTCAGGGGTGGAGCTGATGATGTCAGGGGTTGGCCCAATGACATGGCGATCAGTGATTGCCTAATCACCCTGTCATTATTTTCAATGTCCTGTCAGATTTTCTAATCTGCAAATCCTGACAAGCACTTTTCACCCTGGGAAGCCCTTCTGAATACAGGGCTATCTGGGTGAAATACGGACAGGAGGATATCCTAACACTGTGTGAGTGTAAGGTAATGTTATGGGGGGCTTATATATTATCAACAGTTTAATAAAGCCGGATATTTGTAAAGACATTAAAAAAGTTGCACAATTCGAATTGATGCTCAATTTTGTTGCACCAATTTTTTTGGAAAGTTTTGTTGGTAAATTAAAGGAGTCGAGTTTCAGTAAATAACTCCTTTTACTGCTAAACATTAATATAACACAGAACTGTTTCAATATACTAGAGGGGCTGATTTACAAACGTAATATGTAAAACGTAAATGTGTTTTTTTCTGCTTTGTAAAATGATTAAGGATCTCTTTAAATAGTGCTTTTAACTATTAATTTACATTGTTCCAGTAATACTATTTACTGTGTGTTTATAATATAGTCCTCTTTTAACTTTAATGATTTAGTGTTGTGCATCAAAATCCATAAGAGACTATTTTTGGACAACTGTATATCATGGTGCACAGAGTATTATTTTGCCTAGTTGCCAAGCAACAAATTCAACATGTGTAAACCAATGCTAAACTACCCTTGTCTTGGGCCCCATTTACACAATAATTTAAAGTGTAAAGAATGTCTTGCAGTGATTTTGAGACTGATGTTCATGATATCATAAAAACCTTCAAAAATCACCTACAGTGGTCAGACTGCCAGATGATGGTACAGTTTGGGAGAAATATGGAAGCATACATACAAAGGGTTGGAAAGTAGATAGGTAGATAGTAGATTTATCTATCCTAAAGCAAACTATGCTTTTTCTTATTATATTATTATATTTTTCATGTGTTATATACCTTACATTTATCAAGGGTCGAATTTCGATTTTGAGTTTTTTTTAGGCCAAAATTGTCAAATTTGACTAGGAAGTTATCCAAATTCAATTTGAGTTTTTAAAAAAAATTGAAATGATTTTTCGAGATTAATCATGACCCTTTAAGAACTCAAATTTGACTATTTGGCCACCTAAAACCTGACAAATTCCTGTATAAGTCAGTGGGAGAGGTCCAGGGATCAATTTGGTGATGTTTGCAGCCTTCCTAACATTCAAGTTTTTTTTCAAGAAAAAGGTGGAATCGAGTTTTTAAAACTCAAATCAAATTTGAGTCGAATTAGATTAGATTTTTCGGGTCAATCCGATTCACCTGAGTTGTAAAAATTAGATTTTTATAATGAATTTCAATTGTTTGAATTTCAAATTCATGAGCGTTTATGGGAGTTTAAAAAACTCACATGAATTCAAAATTTGACCCTTCATAAATCTGCCCCAGGTGATGGTACAGTTTGGGATGGTGGCTTTATCAATTACTGTATTACATCTGAGTGTTTAGGAGAAATGTGGTGGAAAGAGCAGAAATCATACAAAGGGTTGGATCGGGTAACACAGAGTGACGGTTTCACTTCTTATTCATTTGTGTTTCAAATGAATAGGAAGTGATAGTGTCACGCCGCTTGACATGTTGTCAGTGGAAGTGACACTACGGATGTGACTTCACATACCCCGGAAGAGGGAGAGCAAGCGCAAAGTTGAGACAATTTACTGCAATTAACAAGGGTATTTATAGCGTTTTCGCAATAGCACATATTTCAGAATTCCCCTTGAGAAAGGCTTTTCTTGCCCAAACGTTGGGGTAATTCTCACTCAGAGGCAGGAGTATCCACTTTTCCTTTTTCCTAAACATTTATCTTTTTGCCTGACATTGTGGTAGTATGTATATATGCATTGTAAGGGCTCATCCAGACGCGAAAATTCGGGGAGATTTGTTGCCTGGCAACTAAGCGCCTCTTCTTTGGGGCGACAAATCTCCCTGAATGGCTTCCTGGTATCTCTCACCCGCTAGAGCTAAAGTCGCCTGCGCCTATTCACATGCGGCGACGCATTTTTCAAAGTCGCTCGTGAGGCAATTCTATGCTTGATTTTGGTCCATATTAACATACACATACAGACACTTGATTGATTTCTAATAACATATTTTGGGAATAATTTATAGACCTTAAAGTAGATCTTAAATAAAAGTAAAACAAACATCAAATATTTATTGAACATATTTTGATGTGTACAATGAAATTCAGGTATGGCAGTAATTGACTATTTCTGAGTGTGTAACCCTTACAAAGAGTGAGTAAATAGCTTAAACAATTGTTCTTTTTGCTTACCTTAAGGTACAATGTACCCAGCAGCAGGGGGCCAGTAAATGAATAATGCTGGCAGACAATTTCTTTATTGAGCAGTTTGGGTGGAGTTACACCATATATGATTTACACAGAACACTGAGGACACAACCTCAGAAAACAAAACATATGTGCCTTGCAACTAGGGCCTGAATCTCTTATTTGCTCCTTAAATGAGGTTAAATGTTGGTGGTATAAATTATTTGTAACGTTCTTTTATTATTTTAGGAGGCACATTGTAGTCCCCAGAATTTTATAACAGGAATAGCCTTTAATCAAAAAAAAAATTGCAAACACAAACCAAACAAACTATTGAAGATTTAGCATTTTTATGCATATAAACATTTTTGTCCCTCATCCACTGCACCTCTTCCCAAAACTAATGGACGATGGAAAATGTGGTTTTGCGAAACATTTGTTGAATTGCACAAGACTGAAAAAGCAATTCTTTATGGATGGCTACTAATTCTGGGTTACATCACTGGTGCATAAGAATGAACATAAATACAAGACTTTTATGTACATGTTGTGTTTTATTTTCCAGGCCGGACCTGATTGACATGAATACCGTTGTTGTTCAAAGCAACGTTATAAATTTAGAAAATGCATTTTATGTAGCTGAAAAACTGGGCGTTACTAGACTTCTTGATCCTGAAGGTAAATTAACAAGATTTAAAAGTATTTAGAATATGTAACTACAACAATCTTTATAATATAAAGACTAAATATGTATTTGTTTTGTAACAGATGTTGATGTCTCCTCCCCTGATGAAAAGTCTGTAATAACATATGTGGCATCAATGTATGATGTATTCCCTAAAACGCCAGATGGAGGGGAGGGAATCAGTGCAAATGTAAGTACTATAGCACTTTAGCTTTTGGATTCAACCTGTAGATGTAAACAAATCCCAGCAGTTCTTGTCAGTTGAGTCAGCTAGCCTTTTTGTGTTTTATTGGTTATTTAAGATTTTATGTTACTCTGTTTAGTTCAAAGAGAAAATAATATTCATACTTGAATTCCCTGTTAATGGCAAAGTACTTTTTTGTTGCAAATTTTATTTGTAGTGCATGTTTTGGGTACAGGTATGGGACCTGTATTCCAGAATGCTTGGATCTTTCTGTAATTTGGAACCTCTTACCTTTTATCTACTAGAAATTCATGTAAATATTAAATAAACCCAATAGACAAGGTACTGTTTTATTATTACAGAGAAAAAGGAAATAATTTTTTAAGATTTCGATTTTATCATTATAAATTGCGGAAATTTGCTATGGATGCCTTCACTGCAATTCACAGCACTTTGCCAAGTTAATTTTCTCAAGTCTGCCACTAATTCACTAAAATGCTAATTTGCGCTCAGGGAGGCAAAAAGTAGTGAAGTTGAGCTACTGTTACTTCATCAGGCACAGCGCATTTACTCTAGCGATGTCGAATTTGCATACAGAGCAGAATTAAAAGTATAATAGAAGTATATATTACAGCCACTACATTACACTACACAAGCCCAGCAAACCTTTAATAAATAAAATAAAGTTGTCCTATTGCCCTAAACATGTCCCACTGTATAGTTGAGTTGCCATATGTTAGGAATGTAGGGGGGAAGGAGGATAACCCCCAAAAAAATTACACTATTTTTAAGACTATCACCCTAAAAAACGTAAACGATGCCAGCCTTTTTTTTGGGACTTAGAAAACAAGTTTTTTTTTTTCAAACTCCTAATTATTGTATTGAACTTCGCCAGGTCTGACTGGCGAAGTAAAGACTAGCACAAGAGGTAACGTTCAGTAAAATCAGCATCTTAGTGAATTAGCGTAGTCAGTGCACAACTTTGCCTGGCATAAGGGTGTGAAGTTGCGGTAGTCTATTGCCAGGGACACTGTTAGATCGGCGATGTTGCAAAATGATGTCACACTGGCGAATTAGCGCTAGCGTGACGCTTCACTCTTTAGTGAATTTTCCCCTAAGGGAGATGGGTTTTCTGTAATTCGGAGCATTCTGGGTTACGGGTTTCTGAATAAGGAATTTCCATATGGCGAATGCCACTTTATTTTAATGATACAATTGGTGCATGTTTGCCCAGAACACAATCGTTTATCGATTTGCAAAAGAGTTTGTTCAACAAAACATTTTTTCAAATGTGGGGCTAATTGTTATGTGTGGTAGTTTCTTTTTTTTTAATACAAAATATTGCAAATAAGAGGAGCTTTTCTATTAAATTAATTAAGCAGTGGTGTCCCTCAGTTTTTCTCTTATTCATGCTATTATACTGGGACTTGTATTATATTGAGTATTTATCAGTATACTTTGTGTTACTGTTTTCATGGAATTCTCCTGGAAATGTAATCCAATGTACATTTATTCGTTAAGGTCTCTAAGAGGGTGTTGAAACAGATACAGTAATTAGGTTTAGTTGATGGTCACCATCTCTAACATGATATAGAAAATAATTGAGATTGGATTCTAGGGATTATTACTTTTAGGAAATGTATAGATAAGGTTTGTGAAGGTGAAAACATGGGTAAAACTGCATTCACATGATTAAATGCACTTATTTTGTAAGTGGAAAGTAAATGCAAAGAAATAAACAACTACTGCAGGGGTCAGTGTTTTCAAAATCAAGATATTTGCACATGTCAATGAACAGTTGCATCTTACTGTACCTTACAAACTAAACTATATAGAAACAAAAACATTTGAACAGCGATTAACACTGTTTTTTTGCAAGGTCCCTTACCATTAATTCATTAGGAGTTATCACCTGTTCACAATTACACAACTTTATAAAGTCTCTGACTCCCTAAACTTTGGGCTGTCATTTAACAACCTCTGTGTCTGAGGATCTAACAATGATGCTAAATAACACCTACAAAGTAGGTGAATTCTGCAAAAAGATTTTAAAATGCTTCTAGCTCTCAGTTTCCACTGTTCATAAGGTCATCAAGAAATGGCAGTAAATGGAAACTGTGAAAGTCACATGCTGCCCAGAAAAGCAAATCCTTATGTGATTACAAAGGAGCTGCAGGGCTGTAGGAAAGTTTGGGGCAGCATTTCATGAAACAAACCTTCAATTTGAATTGAAGTTTCTACAGGGTGTAAATGTATCAATTCTGTAACTATCAAATTTTACCAGTTCGGATACCTGATAATAGTTAGGAAAGATTTTACTAAAACTTCACTTTTATTTAAATTGAACCTAAAAACACTAGCAGCTACACACACAAGACCCACTACTAGTGTATCTCACTAGCAGTGCTGGACCATGTCCTTAAAATAACATATATATCAAAAACACATAGCGTGGCCCGCTGGGGTTAAGTACATAATTAACTTATGCCCCTGAAGATGCTGCTAGTCAGGAGAAATGCATAGGGCGGCATCAGGGCTGGAACTAGGGGTAGGCAGAAGAGGGCGCAACCAAAGGGGGGCACTGGGCAGGTACCTATCTTCTGCCTACCCCATGGTCGCTGCTCTCCCATCCCAGCGCTCTGTCCCCTTGACCCCCCTGACGGCGTTCTCTCCCCTCCCCTCTGTCACTCACCCTCCCTCTGGCAATTTCTGGGGTGGGAGCTCCGGGGACATGCGCGCTCGCGCTCTCTCCCCTCCCCTCTGTCACTCACCCTCCCTCTGGCAATGTCTCTGTGCTATGTGCACACACGGATAGGGGTTGGGGAGAGTGCAGTGGCGCCTGGGGCATAGGTGGACTGTGGGGGACAAGCCCCCACTCGCTCCCCACATAGACAGGTACAATTTATGGGGGGAACAACTGGTAGGGAGGGGAAGGAGGGCACGGTTTAGTTAGAATATTAGAGCGATTTCCGATTGAAACTTCGTGACTTTCAGCACATGCGCAGTAGAGCTGAACTGGCAAATGCTTCTACTGCACATGTGCCACAAGTGCTGATGGATCCAGGAAGAAGACGGTTGTGGAGAAGATGGCACCTGCAAACTCCATGGACAGGGTCTGCACTGAGGGGTAAGTAGCAACTTAGGGCATTTGCCTGGG
>CM044440.1:79476626-79534946 GCA_024363595.1 Xenopus borealis
GGGGGAGGGGTTTTGTGCCAGGAGGGTAGACTCCTCCTTTAAGTGCAATTTAAATAAAAGTGAAGTTTTGGTGAAATCTTTCCTAACTATTATCTGAACTGGTTAACTTTGGGAGTTACAGAATGGATACATTTACAAAGTATTCTACCCTGTAAAAACTTCAATGAAACTTGATTGTTATATTTATATTTAACCTGTGGATACTTTGATATAAGTAAACAGTCTTGATACTCAGTAATTGGTGAGTGAATGAAACAAACCCTGCAAACATGGGGGGTGGATCCATTGTGCTCAAACAGTGGTGCAGGAAACATCATACTATGCATGTAGAGGAAATAATGAATTCCACTAAATATGACAAAATTCTGGAAGCCAATGTGAAACAGTCAGCCAAGAAGCTGAATTTGAAATGGTTCTTACAACATGGTAACGCTCCAAAACATACAGTACCTCAAAAGCTACCTTGAGCTACCTGAAACGAAATGCCCTCACAGTCTCTTGACTTCATCATCAACATCATTATAAATTCTGAAGTTAGCTTTTAAATGTGCAAGGTAGCCCACAATCTCAGAATTAGAAGTGATTTGCAAGAAAGGGGTTTGCAAAAAAGTTTGAAGAACAGTTAGACGCACTTTGATACATGAGTGCAGGGAATCTATTTACATTTACATCTCAAAGGATAGCTTTTTGTGTCTCTTGCCTAATATGGGCATATAATCATAAATTCAAAAATCTGTGCAACAAGAACTGAAAGCCTCTTAACTGAATGGATACAAAAGATGATTAGAAGCTGTGATCATTGCCAAAGTGGACACTGTGGACAAGTGGATACTAAATACTTAGTTAATGAGGTGTCCAACATTTTGCACATGGAACACATACTACTTTTTTGTTCCTATGTTTTCAACTTGTGAAATAAAATATACAGGCATAGTTATCATATCATGAACTCTAACTTTAACCCATTGACAAATCCCTTAGTAATGAATAGAGAGCGGAGTTTACTGGGGCTAGCTCTAATTAAAATCTGCCCCATATTCTGAGACAGTTTTAAATATCTTTGACAAAAATGTATCTATTCATATTATTCTAACATTTGACTACAGTATTTTGATTATACAGTAAATATTATAACTGTAAATATTATCAAATTAATAAAATGTTATATGGTTGTGTAGGATGTTGAAGTGAAGTGGATAGAATATCAGAATATGGTGAACTACCTCATCCAGTGGATCAGGCACCATGTTGTGTTAATGTCTGAAAGGATGTTTCCGAATACAGTTGTAGAACTAAAGGTATGATTCTCTAGTCAACTATCAATCAATACTTTATTGTATGTTTTCAGCCTTAATTGTGTTTTTGCTCTGTTATAATTAGAATCTAATTTTCGTAGAATTACAGTATACCGTCATGATCACAAAATATTTGGCCAGATAGTGAACAATTGAAACCCTTATTTTCATTTGCAGATTTCATTTCAAATTTGTTACTCTAGCACCTTACAGTTGTCACATTAGGGCTAGTGGGTAATAATAATCAGATGAAGCTAATGACATTCATGGTCCTGAATACTGTAGAAAGTAATAGGATATAGAGTACCCCAAGCTGAATCCTAAAACGCACCTCTAATATTATTGAAATTATGTAAACATGTTTAATAGATTTCAAATACTTAATTAATGTAGTACGTCTATAGTAGAGGCAGTGATGTACAGGAAAGGTTAAGATTGAATTGGGTCCTGTCACAGAACCATTTTATATATTAAATATGGTGGGATAAAGGTATTGTTTTCCATTACCTAGACTTGTGATGTACAGAATTGTATCCTGAGACAATTTGGTCTTCATTTTTTTAATTGTGTTTTTTTTTAATTTCTTGTTGAGCAGCTCTTCAGTCTGGAATTTCAGCAGCTATCTGGTTGCTAAGGTTAAAATTGCCATAGCAATGAGGGAGTGATTTGAATGAGAGACTAGTATATTAATAGTAGAGGACTTCAGTAGAAAAATAACAAGAATAATACATTTATAACCTCACAGAGGTAGTTTTTTTAAAGCTGGGGTAAGTGATCCCCGTTTAAATTCTGGAAAGTTAATAGAAGACGGTATAGAATTCAAATGCTACAAAAATAAATAATGAAGACCAATTGAAAATTTGCATAGCATTAGCCATTCTATAACTTACTAAAAATGAACCTAAAGGCATCCTTTACTTACTTTATATTTAGTGCTGTTTAAATTGTTTTATATGAGCTTTGCTATAAAATCTTTTTATGTGTTTTTAGGCACTTTATCAACAATATTTACAGTTCAAAGAAAAAGAAATTCCACCCCGGGAGACTGAAAAGTCTAAAATCAAGCACCTTTACACTTTTCTTGAGGCAAGAATCTCATCCCGCTTTTTTTGCATATTGCTTTAATAATGGAAGTAACTATGCAGTGCAAGAACACTTTAGAGATAACCTTCTTATTTTATTACAGCCATGGATTCAGTTTGGGCGCATCAAGCTGGACCAAGGATTTCATCCGAATGATATAGAAAAAGAGTGGGGAAAACTAATTATTGCCATGTTTGAAAGAGAAAAGGCAATAAGGCCAGAAATCGAAAGGTATGAAAAATCAGATATTTGTATTTTTGGATAATGAATGCCATACCTGTATTCTACAGAAATATTTTATTTGCAGAAATAATATTTAATCAGTGACATTCAGTTTAATGTTCCTGTCTCTATTGTCTCAGTCTGCCAGCTCAGTGATCCAGGAGTAGTGATAGGCGAATGTATTCCCGCGGGCGTTCATTTTTGGACGCCGGCATCCATTTTTGGATGAGACGAGACGCTCGTGTCCAAAATGAGACACTGACGATTCGCCCATTACTATCCAGGAGCATCTGAACTGTTATAATGTGTAACATTTAGTTGATACATTTATCAGCAGCATCAGCAATTATTGAAATGTTTTTCAGTATTAGAAAATATTAGCAAAACGGTCACAATGAGAAAATAGGAACTGTAATGTGAAAAAGTATTTCTTGTAAACAATCTGAAACCAACTGCATTAAAACAACAACTCCTTTAAGAATCTTTTCTTGATTGTGAAGAAAGTTATTACCCTGACACTGGTGATCATAATAATAGTTAGTTGATATTCAGCTCAGTGTCAGACTGGGGGACCTAAGGCCCACATAGAACCCCCCGGGCAAACCAAACCTAACCGCATAACTAAAAGTGCAGCTATGAAATACAGAAACAAACAGTTTTAAAAGCTTTAGGCCCTTTGGCATTCCTTTTATTCATAATTACACAGATAAGCCATTAAAATTAATGCAGGAATGGTTTACCTGCTTATCTGCTGTGTAACCTGAGCCTTTTCTCCTTTGAATGGCCGCCCCCATTGCTACACAGCAGTTTATTTATATAAAGAATAGTAGTTTTTCTTAAGCAAACACAGTTTTACCAGTGCAGGGTAACACTGCATTATATTTTTTTTACTTTAAAACACTTTTATTTTTTGGTGTTACTGTTACTTAATTAAATCATTAGCTTTTCCTTTTCTCCCAGTATTCCCTTTCTGCTTGTCTTGCTTTTCCTTTCTGCTGAAGCATTTACAAAGAAACATGAAACATTCCAGCGTAAAACATACACTGATTTTTCATCTCTGCGATTGTTCTGGGTAACTAGGTGCTTATCTAAACAAAATTCCCTTCCTTAACACTGGAGTTCCCTCTTTTTTTCTCACATGGTATGGGTATTTCCCATGTTTCCTGAGAAATTCGTGAAACGGTGAAAAATTCACAAAACACCACCGGCGTCTCGTTTTGTACATGGACGCACATTCGCCGGTGTCAAAAAAACTGTTGCCAGCGTCCAAAGACAGACACCCGCAGATGCCAGAAAATTTTCGCCAGCCAAATTTTTCAGGCGTTTTGCAAATTTTTGCGCCGGTGGCGAATCAAAGGAATTTGCCGCAAATTTGCATCAGGCCAATAAATTCGCCCATCACTATCGCTGAGATGTCTTCTACCACAGAATTCAGCTTTTTTGACTTTCTGGAAATAATATATATCTCAGGAAGACAAAAATGTTGCCACACAGGGGCGGATTTATCAAGGGGCAAAGTGAAAATTCGAATAAAAAAAAAATTGACTTTCGATGTTATTTTTGGGTAGACAAAAATGTTGCAGTTCACATAGGGGCAGATTTATCAAGGGTTGAAAGGAAAATTCGAATAAAAAAATTTTTCATTGTGAAGTTATTTTTGGGTACTTTGACCCAAAATTTTAATTGAGAGAAAACATTCATTGACATATTTTACTAAATAATGCTATAACAGTTTGGAGTATATTCAGAGTTATTTAACTTTTATAGAAGATTGGAATAATCAGCTTCGGGCAGTCTTTGGTTAACTGCAAATATTCATTTATTTTAGCAGTGTGTAGTACACTACATGTTTCGGGTAAAACCCTTTATCAAGCACTTGATAAAGGGTTTTACCCGAAACATGTAGTGTACTACACACTGCTAAAATAAATGAATATTTGCAGTTAACCAAAGACTGCCCGAAGCTGATTATTCCAATCTTCTATAAAAGTTAAAGGACTATGGTTGGGGATTGCACAGCCCTTGGAATACTATCAGCTGCATGAACCGACTACGTTAAGCCAAAATCATAATTGTTTACTATATTCAGAGTTAGTTCATTCTCTCTTTTGCAGCTTGCAATGTAAATCCTGATGAACTTTGAGAGATATGTATGTTTTCATATGAGTAGCTTGTTTGAGAAAACTCTTTGCTGGATCTTTTGGGTTGCTAGAATCAGTGTGTAAACAAGTTGAGTGTAAGAGCAGTCTTTTATGGAACAGACTAATTGGGAATAATTGAAATATTTGACATAATCATTTCCCACAGAAGCCCAAATGAAGCCGATACGTTTAAACATGTACTGTATAAAAGCAGGAGAGGGAAGGCAAACGTGAATGGATATATAAGGCTCCAGGCTAAATCCTTTGAAGAGCATTCTGAAAATATCATTTGCAAAGTTCTGAACATACATGTTGGAGCCTATTTAAGAAAGGACGCTAGTGGTACTCTTAGCCAGTAGGGATATTCTTTCATTCCTGGAAGCTGTGCATTCTATTTTTTTTTATTTTATTTTTTATCATACTGCCAATTGAATGGGTGAATAAGGGTCACTGCTATAAATATGAACAGCACCTGTTATGGCTACTATAGTAGTGATTCCTTACTCACCAGCAGCAACCGCAGCAGCATCGACTCCAATGAGAACTTTGGGTCTGTTAAGAATGGTCCAGCAATGATTAATTCTTACATAAGTGTTGGCAGTGAGCACTTGGGGAGACCAAGGTAGGTCTTGTTGCTTTAAAACTGCTTTTCTAATTTTTTTTTCTTTTTTTAGATTTTGCAGGAGTTTTACAAATTTCCAGTTTTGCAGGTTTTCTCTGAACTGAAGCCGTATTCTTTACTTTGTCAAAAATTTACCTATGGATTTAAAACTGTTGTCTTAATGACATTGTCACTTGGTACACTGGAGTACACTGGAGTATCAGAATTTGAGGGTTTTTTCTTTTTTTTTCAGGCTGGAAATGCTGCAGCAATTAGCAACCCGAGTGCAGAGGGATAGCTTGGGATGTGAAGACAAACTAATCCTGGCACGCAGTGCTCTCCAGGCTGTACGTTTTCCACTTCCTAGCACAATGAATTTCGATTTTTGATGGACAACTTAATTAGCTATCACTTTTTAACTGTTTAATAGCTAGTTATAGATATGTTCATAATAATAATCTAGATTCTAATAGTCCTTGCTTTCCTAAAATGTATAATAAAGCTTTTTGTTAATGTTTAGTGGTAGCTGTAGAGGGCTGAAAAATAACAAGTGCAAATGTATTTTAAGGATGCCAAAAGGATGGAATCTGGGATCCAGTTACAGAATGAAGCTGAGATTACCGGGTACCTGATTGAATGTGAGAACCTTCTGCGGCAGCAGCTTGTTGATGTCCAGAGTCTTGTGGATGGAAAATATCACCAAGCTGATCAATTGGTGCAGAGGTAATGTACCACCTTATTACCAGATACTTGTACAATGTTTTCATACATCCATGCATATTACATACATATATGCATTCATAATAAATCACAACATAAAACTTAATTTCATGCTTATGGTGCAGGTTTGGGATCCATTATCTGGAAACCCATATCTATAGAGCTCCAAAATATGGGAATATAATAGCATACATCTATGTTAATGGCAAAACAATCCTATTGGTTTGTTAATATTTGATTTTTTTTAGTATCAATAAGCCATGTTAATTCTCATTATAGAAACAACCCTTATATAGAAAACCATAGGTCACAAACATTTCGGTTAATAGACAGGGTCAGACTGGGGGGCCTAGCCAGGGCCCCCCTTCAGACCCCCGGACCCCACAGCTGCCGCTGAGCTTGTAAGCAAGGCTCCCCCCTCTGCCGTGTTGCTGCTCTGCCGAGAAAGTGTGCTTGGCACAAGGGCTGTGGGCCCACTGTTTTTTTTTCTGGTGTCCCATCGACCCAGTCCGACACTGATAATAGATCCCAAACCTGCAAACGGCTTAGTGTTAACTTGCATACCTGCCTGTGTAATGCACACCACCACCAGGAGCTTTTAATAGGGAATGTTTGCATCACAGTCATTTAATATGATGTTAAACATAAGACATTTCTAGTTTTTTGTTATTTTGAACTGTACCAGGGCCAAGAGTCTTAGTGGTAGGAAGTCTGATAGAAGAAGAAAGTCTTAGAGCAAATATATTTTGTTGTGCTCACAATTAAACTGTGCCTGCCTTTTTAAATATACAGTATTTCTTATATTTAATGTAATTGTATTATGTGGAGTACTGTACTGATAATATCATTATGATTTACGTACAGGGTTGCCTCATTACGAGATGAGTTACTGGCCTTAAGAAATGAATTTACTTCACTCTACAGCAAAGGACGTATGTTTACAAATGATCAGACAAAACTTATGATATCAGGAATATCACAAAGCCTCAACTCAGGATTTTCACAGACTTTAAACCCTGTTATGAACTCAAATATGTCACACAGTATGACCCCTTCCCTGACACCAACGAGTCTCACACCGAGTATGTCCCATGGCTTTAATTCTCACTTGTCTGCTGCTATGACACCTCCATTTTCACCCAGCTATAACTCGGGATTGATCCAGAACTATGCAACAGGAATGAACACAAATGCATTACAGTCACTAAAACACATGCAGATCAAGAAACCCTTACAGAAGTCATCTCTTGCTGATCAGAATTTACCTGAAGAAGAAGTGAGCTCAAAATTTGTTCAAGACCTTTTATCATGGATCGAAGAAATGCAGGTAAACTCATTGGTTATTGTTTTTACAGTGCTTTTACAGGTAATGCTTGTTATTAGGATTTTTTTTGTTTAGCAAGGACTTAAACCAGCACAACATGGAACAATATTTATTTCAGCCATTTAAAGTCTAGATAAATTTGGCAGTATGTGTACTGTGGGAATATGTTCTCATTTCTTAGTAGGGATGGTCTTGCAGACAGGAATGAGTTACAATAAAACATTATCTGTATCAATATGTTTTCTTGTCGCACCTTTAGAAACTTCATTTTCTTTTGTTGCATCACAAATAGTTATGTATCGCTTGTATTGTAGAGCATGACAATATATTCTGACCATGTTACTGTTCTCTAACAGGTGCAACTTGATCGGGCAGAGTGGGGCTCTGACCTGTCCAGCATTGAAGGACATTTAGAAAACCACAAAAATTTCCATAGTGCCGTAGAGGATTTTGAGTCCAGTCTAAGGGAAGCAAAAATGAGTGAGGTATAATATAAACAGTTATGTGCTGCAACTTGCAGAGTTGCTTTTGTGTTGTTTAGTTATTTTCTATTCTTAGTGCTATAAAGTGGCCCCTTACTGAATCGTTATAATTACAAAAAATTCCATAATTACATCTGAAAGTAGTGTTTTAAAAAATCATGCTTATCATCTTAGACTCTGAAAAATGATTAAGAATGCATGAAGTACACCACCACCAATAATACTGGATTTTATATAGGTAATATGTCTGGAGTCAAGTATCTAAAAATATATTTTCCACTTGGTGTCTGTACCATTAAAGTAAACTTTTAATATATTATAGAATTACCATTTCTAAACAATTTTTCAATTGGTCTTCATTATTAATTTTTTTTATAGTTTTTTGTATTATTTGCATTCTTCTTCTTAGGCCTCTTTTTCCAGCTTTCAAATGAGGGTCACTGACCCCATCTAAAACTAAATGCTCAGTAAGTCTATGAAGGCTTTAATGTTATAGTTATTGCTACATTGTATTACTCATATTGCAAATTGCTGGAGAGATGCTGAATAAAGCACTAAATAACTCAAAAACCACAAATAAATAAAAAATAACCTCCTGCAAATTGTCTCAGAATATCACTATACATGATTTACTCAAATGAGAACAACCCCTTTAAGCTAGGAAACCAGCATAGGGGGAGCTTACAATTGTAACATTAGTCTTTCAGCATTAGCAGCACAAGCATAATGCCTGTGATTCCTGCCTATTCACTTTTGGCTCTGTGATGTCCATGCAAGTATATATAATTTTAATTGCACTGAATCATTTACATCACCACTTGTTGCCTTTTCCATGATGCACAGTTCATATGGTGAAGGCAATTTCTTTGAAACATATGCTGATGGCATTGATGTACTGAGTGCATTTCTGAGACCATAATGTTCTAATGTTTCCCAGATAGATCTTAGCTTTAAATAATATTTGTTATGTTCCTGCTTGCTTGGAATTTATGACTTACATTAGTGCATTATAAAATATAATTATACTTTCGGAATATATTGCCCAGGGCATATTATAGATTTATTATGTATATAAAGTTTTAGAAAAGACACTTTTAAGAGCATCAGCTAAACTTTGCTTCTCAACAACAGCCCAAAGCATGCTGAGCACTGCCACTGGCATGCAAAATATGGCCTAACAAGGTCAGAAATAGAGAGCTGCTGTAGACATTTTTGAAGACATTGATCATTACTATAATAGAGACATTTAAATGTAGACATGAATACAATTTTTAAACACGGCATAGCTTATACTGGCCTATGTCAGAACTGTTCTTGGCATGGACCAACCTGAAGACCCTCTAGTTGTTATGGCAGGCCATTCAACCTTGATTTTCACTAGCAGGTTTTTGCAGTGGTATTGCCATGTTGCTTTCCTTTGCTCAGGGTAGACCTAAAGGTTATTTACAGAAATGGCCACAACAGGTGTACTGCCCCCTAATCTGTTTGACTTTCAGAAGCACAAATAGGGGGCGCCAATGAATGTAGGCCTCATCAGTGTCTTGTATTTACTGCCTGCCCAATGAAAGGGGTTAAGACAGGACTGACTTGCTTCTACCAATACTGAACTCTGTCAGGGATCTGGCTTCACTCTGCAACCTTTGCCAGACAGAGTTGCTCTCTGAAGAAACATTAAAGTGATGCGACCTTGTGCAAGATGCCTCAGACTCTGTAAAATTTCTGCCATAAAAGTAGACTGATTGTAACACATCCTGCATTTATTAACATAGTTTTAAATACGTTTTTCATATTAATGTTTGCGCTTTAAAAAAATGCCAAATAATTTTTTTTCCCCCTCTTTCATACAGTTTCAAATAACGGGGATTTTCAAGGCCAATTATGCTGAATCTTTATACAAACTTGAGAGTCAGTACTCCAAACTTTTGGTAAGAATACTGCCTTAAACCTGGTATTGAAAGTAAACAGCTGGTGTTATCAATTGACTTAAATGGTATCCTGTTTTCTTAAACTGCTTAAAGAATTCATCAAGAAACCGACAAAAACATTTAGACACACTTCACAGTTTTGTATCGCGAGCCACAAGGGAGCTCATTTGGCTGAATGAGAAGGAAGAGGAAGAAGTAGCTTATGACTGGAGCGAAAGAAATCAGAATATACCTGCCAAAAAGGACTATCATGGGGTAAGGTCTTTGTCCTAGGATAACTGAATAGCTAAAAAATACATTACTGCTCATTATAATTGTCATCTCTATTTGTGAAGGAATTAATGAGAGAACTTGATAAGAAAGAAGAAATCATCAAATCAGTACAGGACATCGCAGAGCAGATGCTTCTTCAAAACCATCCTGCAAGATCAACAATTGAAGTAATTATTTGGGATCTTGTACGCTTAGGGGCAGATTTACTAAGGGTCAATTTTCAAAGTTAAAAAACTGTGAAATTCACCCATCTAATTTTTTAACGTGTTTTTTTGATCGAAAATTGACCTTTTTCGATCGAATAGGGCCGTTTTTGATTGAATAGGTCTGTTTTTGATCGAATAAAAATAGTTCGAATCGTTCAAATGCAATGGTTGATTTGAACGATTTTGCCCCCAAAAAAATTAGATTTTCAAAAAATTCCAAAAACATTCCAGGAGTTTCCAGGAGGTCCCCGATAGGCTAAAATAGCAATTTGGCAGGTTTGAGACTTTCGAATAGTCAAATTTTAAAATTCAAGTCAAATATTTTTCAATTCAAAACTAATTTTTTCCTAAGTAGCCAAAAATTACTTTTAAATTCGATCTATAGTAAATCTGCCCCTTAATTTTCACTAGCATGGAAATACTGTACATGAGTAGAAAGAACTTTCTTTAATTACTGTATTATTTTACTTTGTAGTTTATGGTTAAACAAAATATTTATTCTGATCAGTGATTGCCAAATTAGACCTGTTATGCTTAGTTAAATATTCACAAAATGGCAAAAAATTTCCATTACAGAGTGTGGGTGTTTTTTTCTTTGCAAACAAGACCACATATTTTGCTCATCCCTAATATATTTGAATGTAACTTCCATTAGGATGTCTGAAACTGCAGTGAAAATATATAATTTCACTGTGAAATACAGATTATGTATTTGTTATTATGTACACTTAATTGTAGGTCTACTAATACTAAGCAGCTCCATGGCAAGTGCTAGAGGTCCCCAAGCACAATGACTTCATAGCTGCATTGATAGATGATGCGTTTGTTTGGTCGCTGTGTATAACTGGTAATTGTCAAGGCATGCCTAATACAATATTGATTTGGTGTAATAATCCAAGGTAGGGATGTCCGAATTTGGCCTGGACAGCATGGTTTTCGGGAGGGCTGTACAGGTCAGAACTGCCTGCAAGGATCCCCTTTGGAAAACCGGACAGGATTCCCTAAGTTTGATTTGGCGATTGGCCAACCGTCAATCGATAGGTCATAGCTCTGCCCAGCACCCCAGCACTATGTCACTGCCCTGCTCCAATGTTGGCATCCCACCCCCATTACATGATTGGTCTGCCCCCCCGTTGCCCGGAGCTTCCGGCTGGGTTAAGGTGGCAAACCTACTTAAAGGGTCAGGGACCTACATTTTAATGGGTATGTAGTGTTATTTTGGTATGTATAATCACCAAAGCCACAGCTGTGGATGCCTGTAATGTGGTTCTAGAAAGTTTCATTTATTTGCATTTCAAAAAACTGCATAATAACTGCACTGCACTTGCTTTAAATGAGAATTCAGCTCTGTAAAAAAACTCACCCACCACCCCACGTAGAACCCCTTCCCTCTAGTGATGGGCGAATTTATTCGCCAGGGCCGAATTCGCGGCGAATTCCTGCTGGCGAATAAATTCGCGAATCACCAGCGAAACTTCGCCGAAAAAACGACGCAACGCGCGCCGAAAACGACGCGACGCGCCGAAAATGACGCGACGCGTCGGAAACGACGGTGGGGGGTATGGGTATTTTTTTTACAGGGTTGAATCCACCTTTAAGTCTGAGGTCAATTAAGTTGCTTCATGTTTGTGAATCTGCCTTAGGTGTCTGCAGATTAGCCCCAGTCCATCAGAAAAAATTAGCAAATTAGCAAAGTACCCCAATCCACCTGAACCATTTGTTCCACTGGGATACATTCTCTACATGTCCATGGCACTGCTTTTCAAATATCAGTTTTTGGAATTAACAAACCACAGTTTTAAAGAACATGAGCATTTACCAACAGCTGGCAACACAACTGATGTATAGGTGCATTGTTTTTTTAACATATAAATATCTTGGCACCATATGCTTTTGCATAGATCTTGGATTTTTGTTTTGCAGTGCACTAGTGAAGAAAGTATATTCTAAGTAAGAGCATTATCCCGTGTATGAAACTAGGTTTTTACTTGCTTGCAAACTAATGGTCAGGAAACCGAAGAATTAAATACCGGTACAGTAGACACTGCGAAATGCAATACACTGCAGAACAGAGTAACATTTTGACACATCTACATAATTTGACCACAATGACTGCAGTCTCCTGGCATCTTCATTTTTAGTAGCATAGTCCATAAATGTAATAGGATTTTTGTTTTTGATTTTCATTGCTGTGACAATTTTTCTCTTATCTAAGGCTTATAGAGCTGCTATGCAAACTCAGTGGAATTGGATCCTACAGCTTTGTCACTGTGTGGAACAACATATACGGCAGAACTCTGCCTACTTTGAGGTATTATATTATGCACAACATTAATTTTATTAATATCATAAGTATTCTCATTTTGCTGATGATTCATTCAATATTCCCATTCTATTGTAAATGATCTGTGCTAATCGTTACCTTATAGTATTTTAATGATGCCAAAGATGCAGCTGAATATCTGAAGAGTTTAAAGGATGCAGTACTAAGAAAATACAGCTGTGATAGATCAACCAGTCTGCATAAACTTGAAGATTTACTCCAGGAATCAATGGTAATAAAAGCCTTATTAATATTTATTATAGTTACATAGTTAAAGGAAAACTATACCCTGAAAATGAATTTTTGAGCAACAGATAGTTTATATCAAATCAAGTGACATATTAAAGAATCTTACCTACCTGGTATATATATTTAAGTAAATATTGCCCCATTACATCTCTTGCCTTGAACCACCATTTCATGATGGTCTGTGTGCTGCCTCAGAGATCACCTGACCAGAAATATTTCAACTCTAACTGTTAAGGGAAGAAGTGTTGAAGCAAAAGACACACCTCTGTCTGTTAATTGGCTCGTATGACCTAACTTTATAGTTTGTTTGGTATGTTTGTGTGCACCGTTGGATCCTAGGATCCCAGGAGGCCGTCTTTATTTTTTAAAATGGCTATTTTCTATTTATGATCACCCAATGGCACATGCTACTAAAAATTTGTATTATTATGAAAATGGTTTACTTACACAAAGCAGGGTTTTACATATGAGTTGTTTTATGCAATATCTGTTTATAGAGACCTACATTGTTCGGGGGGTATAGTTTTCCTTTAAATTAGGTTGAAAAAAGACAAAGTCCATCAAGTTCAACCCCTCCAAATTAAAACCCAGCATCCATACACACACACACACACACACCACCTCCACTCTTTCACACAAACAGTATAATATGCCCATAGCTATACTAACTATAGAGTTTAGTATCAAAATAGCCTTTGATATTATGTCTGTCCAAAAAATCATCCAAACCCCTTTTAAAAGCATCAACAGAATCAGCCATCACAACATCACCCAGCAGTGTATTCCACAACCTCACTGTCCTCACTATGAAGAACCGTCTACGCTACTTCAAATGAAAGTCCTTTTCTTCTAGTCTGAAGGGGTGGCCTCTGGTACGGTGATCCTCTTTATGGGTAAAAGGTCCCCTGATATTTGTCTATAATGTCCTCTAATGTATTTGTAAAGTGTAATCATGTCCCCTCACAAGCGCCTTTTTTCCAGAGAAAACAGCCCCAACCTGGGCAGTCTACCCTCATAATTTAAGTCTTCCATCCCTCTAACCAGTTTAGTTGCACATCTCAACACTCTCTCCAGCTCATCTATATCCCTCTTAAGGACTGGAGTCCAAAACTGCACTGCATACTCCAGATGAGGTCTTACTAGGGATCTATAAAGAGGTATAATTATGTTTTCATCCCTTGAGTTTATTCCCTTTTTTATGCAAGACAGAAACCCTGAAAAATTAAGTAGAGTGGTTTGGCAATCACAGAGCTAAGATCGCTAAGTGCCCTGGGATGAATCCCATCTGGCCCTGGACCTTTGTTTATCTTAACATGTTCTAGTCTCTTTTGGATTTCATCATGTGTGAAGTATGCATGAAATTATAATATGCTACTTTCATTTCGTTTCTTGCTAATTTTGCAAGCATTAAAATTGCTTGCTAATTTCGCAGGCATTGACAACATTGAAGCCTGGAATAAATTTATTTTATTATTAACTATTCAGGAGGAAAAGGAACAGCTTTTACAGTACAAGAGCACAGTTGCCAGTCTTGTTGGAAGAGCAAAGGCAATTGTTCAGCTGAAACCACGGAATCCAGACAATCCACTTAAAGCATCCATACCAATCCGAGCTATCTGTGATTACAAGCAAATTGAGGTCAGAGTTAATATGATTTTGGGCACCAATTCCTTGTTTTTTGTGTATATTCTGCATTTTCTATATCTGCATGTGTTTGTGTTGTGTTTCAATAAGGTTTTTTGGTTTAACTCTTGATTGCATGGTTTTCTGTGGCACTAATTCAGTCAGTAATCTGCCATCTGCAATGTTTCTAATATAGTTAGTTAGCCAAAAGTGAATTGTTTAAAGGCTGGAGTGACTGGATGTCTAACATAATAGCCAGAACACTACTTCCTGCATTGCAGCTCTCTTGGTTTCCACTGATAGTGGAATCCGCGATTTAAGGGGGCCCTATGGGTCATAACCGTTGCTTTTGAATCTGAGCTGCATGTTAAGGATCTATTGCAAATTCACTGAACAGTTATGTCCCATGTGGCCCTCCTTAAATTTGCTGACTAACTCAGAGTTAGAGAGCTGAAAAGCAGGAAGTAGCTTTCTGGCTATTATGTTAGAAATACATGCAATCCAGCCTTCAACAAAATTTTTTTTGCCTTTTTAGTCAAAAACATTTTAGTTTCTAACTAACTATATTATAAACATGTTTTATTTTGCACAACCTATTTACCCAGTTTTTATTTTAACACTGAATTGTTCCTTAAGCAGTTTTAGGCCTTCCAAAGTAAAGACAATAATCTGTGCATCTGCGACTAGCTATAAATATAGAGATCTGATGTTTATGGAAGGGAATGTAGTCAGTATGGTGAAATGCTCTTGAGGGGGTTTAATGTGCTTTCTTTTTCTCACCTTGCTTAGATCACTATTTACAAAGATGATGAATGTATATTAGTAAGCAACTCACTCCGTGCTAAATGGAAAGTAATCAGCCCCAGTGGTAATGAAGCCATGGTGCCTTCTGTGTGCTTCACAGTGCCACCCCCAAATAAAGAGGCAATGGATTCAGCAAACAGGTATAGTTGGTTAACATCTGGAAGTATTGATAAATCTGAGCTTCCATGTGTGTGGGAAACACAGTATTGGGTAGGGAGAGCCAAACAAAAATATACAAATACCTTGAAAACATTTTTGAAAATAGTTTTCCTGGCACAGATTATAGGCGAGGAAAACTGTTTTTGTTTTCAAAAGTAGTAGTAGATTTATAAAATTGAATCCTGACTGTCGCTATTTCTGATTTTTAATCAAATTAACATATTTTGAAAACTAAAATTTGTCAGTTTGTCCCCATGTGTTCAACCACTTTAAGCTATCCAACAAAATTCTTTTTAGTGCTCAGGGCTCTACCAAAGCATGAGGAACTTTTTTTTTGCTCTGACCAAATTGGTCAATTAGTGCAAAAAAGATTGAATATTAAAGCTATAACAATACATACATCTGTCCTATTTGAAGACCAGAAAATTCTGAGGATTTCTACCAGCTTTTATCAAGCAAATGATTTAATTCAGAATTTATATGTTTTATGTTTTCAGTGAATATATTCCTATTTAAAGCAAGTATGCATTTCTTTTTACTCTTGTTAAACACAAACATATAATTCAGAAGCTTATCATACAAACTAAATTCTCAAGTCCCTTTTCAAATAAGGGAATTTTCTACTATCTGGTACAGTTATGGTTGTTTATTAAGTTTATTAAATGAGTGATCAGAATGGTTAACTTGTAGGTTAAGCAATCAGATCACCTGTGAATTAGGATCACATTATGGTCTGTCAAAACTTTCACCTGATGAAACTACACATAGACCAGTGGAATTACCAAATATGGAACATATGTCTAGTTTTGCAGTGATTTGGTTGGAATTGTCAAGGGAGAAACAGGAAAAGAGTAGAGGATATAAAAAGATTTTGTTGAGGAGTTTTTTAACACAAGATTTTGTTTATTGCAGAACTGAGCAAATGTATCAGAGCGTCCTGACTCTATGGCACGAATCTCATATAAACATGAAAAGCACTGTATCCTGGCATTACCTTATGAATGAGATTGAAGGCATCCGGGCCAGCAAAGTCTCCACAGTATGTGCAGGGAGAGTCTCCCTCTATTATAGTGCCTCTGAATTACTGAAGATTTCTTTGCAGTAAATCCCTTAAATTTACGCTACTAGGCTGTTAACACAGTCAGGCTGCATGTCTGTTTGTTTGGTATCTGCTTTAGAATATAGCTTTAGAATATACCAAAAATTCACGAAACGAGCCGCGGCACGTTTTTGACATATCACGTCGCATCAAAAACGACACGCGACTCGTTTTTTGGTGAATTTTCGCTGGCGTTTTGCGAATTTATTCGCCAGCAAATTCGCCCATCACTAATGTTCATTAAAATGTCCTGTGAACTACTACTTGATCCAGAATTTTCATGTTGGTTTCCCTGTTTTCAGATTAAAACCTTGTTGCCAGGTGAGCATCAGCAAGTGTTAAACAATCTGAAGTCCCGCTTTGATGAATTCTTAGAAGACAGTCAGGAATCCAAGATTTTTTCTGTGTCTGACGTTGCTCAACTTGAAAGAGAAGTCAATGTTTGCAAACTATTCTATGAAGAGCTTCTAAAATCTGCAGAAAGAGGTTAGAAGTATTCATTGTCAGTGGTTTACATGCTGTTCTAAATGCACAACAATCATTTCATCATAGTTATTTAAAGTGTTGCATGAAGTAGCTTTCATACTCTCTGGAGCAGCGTTTTGCTGACAGACTTATAGGGGGTTATGTAATAAAAAATTATATATTTACAAATATACTTTTGAGGATTGTAAGATAAGTCAAAAGGAAATAAATAATAGTCATTAAAAAAGTATTACGTGAAACTGCGCTGTAATGCAGGGTCCTTTTTGGTACTATACTTGTGCATTTCTTCATGTACTCAATACTTTTGCATTAATACAGTATGACCTTATTTGCTTTGCACTGTGTGACATGAACTTTTACTTAATCTCAATTTGCAAATAAGGAGGAACTAAGAGTGAAGTATTAAAGTAAATAAATGATACAGCAGCCAATTTCTATATTTGACAGAGGAACAAGAAGAATCAATTTATAATCTGTATGTATCTGAGATCCGGAATTTCTGCCTAAGGATGGACAATTGTGAAGAGCGACTAATCAGACAGATCAGAACACCTTTAGACAGGGATGAACTTCATGAAAGTGTTTTAAGGATTTCTGAGCAGGAGGTGAGTTTTGAAATTGGCTTTTACAAAGAAGGAAAGGCAGGACTCAACTCACTGATACTTGGTCTTCCTGTTTTCAGTTAGTTGGTGAACAAGTTGGAGCACAGCATGATCTATAAACACATAAAAAGACCAAAAGACTAACTGATAAATATCAGTAGTTTTTACCAAGCAGTAATGATGATTAAAACAAATACCAGTCTTGTTAAATTTAACAAACCCTTTTCTACAAATTGATCCAGTGCTGAAAAGAAGTTTTCCAAATAATTAATCCATTATTATGCTTTTTTTAGGTTAACAATACAGTGCTGCTTCTGTGTTCTAATGCCCCATAGAACAGAATGGTCTTCAGCAGTCAAAGCACATTCTGATGAATCAATACTGCTTTTATATAGGTGTCAGTTTGTTAAACACTTCTTTACAGTCTGAAAAGTGTTTGTAACTATGCTAACATTGATCTGCTGGGAACCTTTCTGGATTGCCTAGTTTGAATTAAAAAAACAAGTTTAAAAAAAATGCTTCAGCGACAGTGCCAGATATAATGTCAATGTGCATGAAAGCTTTAGGTTTTCAATGTTATATTTACTGCATGAGCCAGATGAAACCTTGGATAAATAAAGTTCTGTCTCTTATAGGGTTAGTGGAACACAAAGTAATGGCATTGCTTGTTTTTCTCTTCTAGAAATTAAAGATGGATTTAGATCAACTTAAAGCTGATTTATCATCGATATCTGAGAAATGTGAAGAATTCTTCAGTCAAGCTGCTACCTCACCCTCTATAGAGGCGTTACGCACTGAGCTGAATATTGCTATCCAGAATATGAACCAAGTGTACTCTATGTCTTCCATTTACCTGGAAAAGTAAGTCCAAGTTAATTTCCTTTTCCAAATTCATAACAAGAACCAGTGTTGTTGGCTTGTTGTTATTCACTTTACAATTATCTCAATTTCCAGAGCTTGTTCAAAACCTTCTGCTCATTCATTACTGTTAACTGTTAACGTTCAGAGTTTAGTTACCAAAATTTAGCTGAAAGTATGTGATGTATGTTCATTTGCTGATTTTTTTTAAAAAAACATACTCTGAAAACATATTTTCAGAGTTTTTAGATTTAGAGGTTTTAACTAAATAAGGCATAGCAGAACTTAATGGTAACCTTTCAACATTTCACCTTTAAAACCCATAATGTCACAAAATTGTTTTGTAAGGTACTTTTTGCTTGCACAGGTTAAAGACTATAAATTTGGTGCTAAAGAACACACAAGGAGCAGAAACTGTTGTAAAGCTCTATGAGACCAGACTGTGTGAAGAAGATGCAGTGACTGCTGACAGAAATGGAATCAACAAACTTGAGGCAACCATAAAGGTAAGGGTCTTAAGCGGTAGTCTTGCTGCATGTTGTAAGAGAGTCACATTAACATTGCAACGGTTTGTTTCCAGACTTGTATAATTCAACTACATGATTTTTCATCATAGACCTCTTTGGGTTTCTTCTGCAAGATTTAACTACTTATTTCTCAGTTGTCACTGTTTTCTGCTACTGCAGCCACAAAGTTAACCTAACAGTTGCAACAATACTTATATATATATATATATATATATATACGAAATGCAGGGAATGACAGCACATCCGAGGAAGAATCGAGATAGTCAAAAGATTGAATAAACAAGGGTTTATTATCCGACGTTTCAGTTCCACACAGGAACTTTCTTCAGGGAGAACACAAACCAACAGTGCAGATTCGGGTATTTAAATGTGACAAAATGGCGCCAAAAACAGGAAGTGGAATGTGGACACGTAGTGAGGGAATATACATTAAAATAACATTTAGGTATGCACTTATGTTCATTGCCAATAGAGATTGTACGGGAATAGACCTACCCAAAATATGCCAAAGAAAACGCTAATAATATTCAAAGTGGAATCCATATCGCAAACAAGGGGGCGTGTCAGACGTACACGGAGCGATCCCGCATTGATGGGAGCTGTAAAACAGCATGAGCCAATGGGAAAACAAGCCAGAGGACTGCCACACGAAGGGACCACCCCCTGGTTACCTAGGAAGGTTCACCTGGTAACGGGATAGACGCTAAACAAAGGACACACATTGCCTACATTCCGTTGTATGGCAATTGACCACCAACCCCCCTTATCTAGAGGGGGTAACAGGGACCAAGCATTACTCAGGAGAGAGTCCAGATGGATACATAAATTGGATACTGTATACCCTCGTGGACTTAATGAACAATTACCATTAGGATGCTTTATATAAATGCTTTTTTGTTTCCCTGCTTATCCTACAGCAAATAACTTACAATTGCTACTTTGTTATTGCTCCTTTGTTCTACACATACATTGTGTCTTAGTCTTATCTGTACTGTTCATTGCCTTTTTTGATTGTATCCCTTAGATAACTGTTCTCCCTTAGATCAAGACCCGTATGCCTTGTTCATTTTGGTGGTACCTACTACATTGCTGGGGTTTTTGTTTGATCCACTGCAAATGGGTTTCTGCACCATGAGAAAAGCCAGATTTTACTGCAATGACCACACCGTTCAGCCCTTCAGAACCTGTTTGGCCTAATGAGCTGACTCACATGAAGATGCGTTTAAGCCATCGGGTTATGGTTCCCTTAACCATTTTTTATCCCTACATACTGCTTGCGCAGCAATGGGTCTGCCCGGACCACTTGCGAGCGTAGCAGTTTCTGCCTCTTTAGGCACAGTTTAAAACGCTGACGCCAGACACAGCGTCTATCCCGTTACCAGGTGAACCTTCCTAGGTAACCAGGGGGTGGTCCCTTCGTGTGGCAGTCCTCTGGCTTGTTTTCCCATTGGCTCATGCTGTTTTACAGCTCCCATCAATGCGGGATCGCTCCGTGTACGTCTGACACGCCCCCTTGTTTGCGATATGGATTCCACTTTGAATATTATTAGCGTTTTCTTTGGCATACTTTGGGTAGGTCTATTCCCGTACAATCTCTATTGGCAATGAACATAAGTGCATACCTAAATGTTATTTTAATGTATATTCCCTCACTACGTGTCCACATTCCACTTCCTGTTTTTGGCGCCATTTTGTCACATTTAAATACCCGAATCTGCACTGTTGGTTTGTGTTCTCCCTGAAGAAAGTTCCTGTGTGGAACTGAAACGTCGGATAATAAACCCTTGTTTATTCAATCTTTTGACTATCTCGATTCTTCCTTGGATGTGCTGTCATTCCCTGCATTTCGTCTACATTCTTTTGGACTAGCACCCAGGCTTTAAATTTTTGTTTTTGGTGTGCGGAATATCCTTGCATCGCATATATATATATATATATATAAAAATACTTTTTTCGTTTTAATAGCTATGGAGATCAGAGGTTGATGAAAAACGGGAGGTTTTTCACATGTTAGAAGATGAGCTGCAGAAAGCCAAAACTATCAGTGATCAAATGTTAAAAGTTTACAAGGAGCGAGATTTAGACTTTGACTGGCACAAGGAAAAGGCAGACCAGCTTGCAGAGAGATGGCAGAACATTCATTCTCAAATTGAAAACAGGTGGATTTTTTTTTACATATAATATTTTATAAATGTCAAGCATCGTATACCTTGTCTTATACTGGATTGAGATTTTCCATCTTAATCTAACTATAGCAACTGCTAATTTGGAATGTTTTGAGGGTTTATAAATTTAAAGGAATTGTTCATTATAAAAATAAAAACTGGGTAAATGGATTGGCTGTGCAAAATAAAAATGTTTTCAATATAGTTATTTTGCCAAAAATGTAATGTATAAAGGCTGAAGTGACTGAATGTCTAACATAATAGCCAGAATACAACTAGGCACTGTGTACCATGCAGTGTGTAAAGTGCAACAAAAGGCAGTTTTGTGTACTTTGCACATGTGTGCACCACACTGCCTGTAACTTAATCAAGATTTACAAAATTAAATTCATTAATGAAAAATATGATAGCATCCAAAGCAGTCAAGAGTTTACCACTGACTGGTTTTATGTATTTTTACATTGCAAAACTTAATTAATTATTAACTTGATTATTTTTAACTACCATTAAATTAGATTACGTGATCTGGATGGCATAAGTACGTCTTTGAAATACTATAAAGAATCATATGGGGCACTTGACTCTTGGATCAGTCAGATAGAAGAAACACAAAGTATTCTTCAGGAAAACCTGCCTAAAAACAGCAAGGCTCTGGCAAAGCAATTGGATCAGCAGAAGGTAATATGTGTGTCATAGCACTTCCCCAGTCACAGGAAATGTATTATTGTGTGCTGGACATGGGAAGGCACATTTGTCAAGGGTTGAATTTTGTATTCGTGTGAGTGTTTTTTAAAAACTCTGATAAACTCGAAATTTGATCGAAATGTATTGATAGAATTACATTTTCTCAGCTCGGACAAATTGAATTGACCCAGAAACTTCAATCAAATTTCATTCAAATTAGAAAACCTAGAATCCAATTAAAAAACTCAAGTTGAGTTTTTTCTCTGAAAAGCTGCAAACATGACCAACTTGATCCCTGAACCGCTCTCATTGACTTATACAGCAATTTGGCAGGTTTGAGGTGATAAAGTCAAATTTGAGTTCTTAAAAGGCTAGAGTATGATAAATCTCACAATTTGAATTCAAATTAAAACTCAAATCAAATTTGGATAATTCACAATTTGAATTTGACCAAAAACAAATATAAAATTAGAATTTTTACTTTGACCCTTAATAAATCTGCCCCACTAACATTTACTATTTGTTCCTATTGTTCTATTTTACTTCACCAAAAGCCATCACAGCAGGTCACTACATATTTCAGATTCAAAAACTCTTTATCAAGTGGGCTTTTACACATCTGCTTTGGTGGCTAATTAATTTACAGTAGCCTGTTTGTTTGTTTGTTTCAGATGCTGATTTCAGAGATTGAAATGAAACAAAGTAAGATGGATGAATGCCAGAAATATTCTGAACAATTTTCTTCGGCAATTAAGGTAATCCCTTATCAGTTTATATCACAATTTATTAGGGATGTATCATTAGTAGCTAGATTATTTTCTCCATGTTTTGCACTCAGTTCAGTTGCATCGTACGTTACTCATAGTCAGTGGTGCTAATATTGCTAAATCTGAAAGTCAGACTTCCCAAGATAGAGCTGGCACATAAATCAGTACAGTTATTGCATTTGTGGTGGCAGTATAACATGCATAATGTAATTGTAAAGCATTTTAAATGGTATCATAATTTTATAGTGAAGGCTCAGGAAATTCACTTTTTATGGTAGATTCACAGAGAAGTAGTGTATGAGCTTAATATGTTTCCTACTGATAGGCAAAGGGTTTTAGAAATTAGTTATACAGGTTATACAGGTGATTTTAAATATTCGTCATTCATTCATAGAAAAGCTTGTTCTTGTTTTCAGCTTCAGCTCCAACTGCATTGACTGTGAAAACGCTTTGGTTGCTGCTACTATTGCACTTTATTTTTGGACCTACAATTTTCAAAATAGTAGAGAGAAATATTATTTGTGTATTAGTAAGTAATTTGTTTTGATTTGTAATAACAGACATTTTTCTGTCTATAATTCACCTTTAAACTATTAGGATGATATTAGATTCCTGATGCGGCATTATGGAATTACAAGCAGGTATTACTGGTCATCTGCGTAGCTTGAGGTTGACAGAAGATTGACAAGTGTGTTCATGTGGTTTATCTCAGTACAATGAGTGGTTATTTAGGTCAGGATTTGGGAACATACAGGCAAGACACAAGTACCAATAGTAAAGTAAATATGTTACTGTAACCTAGAAATATTTCAGAATCACACACCAATTGTTACTTTTGTATGCATGTTTTATTTTTTAACAGGATTATGAATTGCAGTTAATGACATACAGAGCAATGGTGGATTCCCATCAAAAGTCACCCATGAAGCGCAGAAGGATTCAGAGTTCTTCAGATGGAATTGTACAAGAGGTGGTTTTTTTTTTAAAAATGCGGTTCAAAGTATTTGCAGCTTCAATGTTTTATAACATGATTTACTTATTTTTTTTACTTTATTTACTTTTGTGTAAATTAGTTATTTTAAAGCAGGTTTTAGAAAGAAATCCAATGTAACATTTCTACCATGTTCGTTGACATGTCACAGACTCTCTTACAGCTATGGTACATGTGGCATTTTGATTGAACAGAATGGAGGGGTTGCTATGGGTCTGTTTGCGTTTGGAGCAATGGAGAATGACAGATGCATGTTTTAGGGCAAGAGTGAGCGGTGAAATTCCTCTTCCATTGCATGATGTTGCCCTTAGTGGGTAGTTAACTTTAGAGTAATGTATAGGAACAGTGAAAAGAGCACAGAAAATAAATAGGTGCAGAAAGACAAGAGTGGGTACATTTGACCAAAGTTACACTAAAAAACTACAGTTAAGAAGAGGTGTCAAGTTTCACTTCACCAAGTTGGTAGTATGGTAAAGTACATTTGCATATTCTAAAAACATAAAGGGCCAGATTTAGCAAAATGTGAGATTAGAGCTCACCACAGTTCAATTCAATTTTATGGGATTTTTAGAATCATAATTTTCAATGAAGTTCACCATTTGATAAAAACCCCTATAGGGATGAATAGAAAGTGAGTTTTATTGTGGTGAGTTGTTTTGTATTGTGGTGTTTTATTGTGTGAGAATTCACAGTTTGATAAATCTGCCCCTAAATGTATGGAGAATGGAGGTGATCACACAATGAGAGATATTTCAGTGAAGTGACATCATTAGCCAGTGCAGTCACAGTGGTGTAAAATCATATTAGTGACCACTGGTGACAACACATGGCATTGGCCTCAAGTTGATGGGAGCTAAATAAAACTTAGAGGGCCTTAGTTAAGACTCTTTGTGTCATTCGCTTAACATTACTTTAATATGTAAATGTGTTATGTTAAAATAATTTGTTTTCTCTCTTGTTTTAGTTCATGGCTTTAAAGAACCGTTACACTGCCTTAAATACCTTAATCACACAACTGGTTAAATTTTCCTGTGAGACCTTTAAGAGGATGGAGGAAGAAGAGGTAAAGGCAAAATTTTCAGGCAAAACACTTGCTCATATTGTGCTTATTATTTACACAGATTCTTTAACCAGTTTAAGAGATGAAACTATGGATGACCTTTTATTGCGTTAATAGCAATAGAATACCTGGTGTGCCAGCTAAGTGTATTAGCCCCTTCAGAGTAGATAAAATGAAACTATCTGCTTTTTGAAGGTGGTGGCATGCTTAGGAACATCTAAATTTATATATCTGTATTTAAATGTATTCACCAAATCTATTATGAGTTTAGATGTAAGTTCCCTTTCTGACATTAAAGGAGAACGAAGGCCTGCTCTTGCCCACTTGTTGAGCTGAATGTTTGTTATCAATTTACACCACTATGAAACTTTTTGTTTGGACCCTGAAAATCTTTTAAACTTTCTGGTATTATGTTTGTCCCCTGTGTGTCCTCACTATTTGTCCCTTCTTCCTTCACTGGGAATTTGAATTGACTGAGCCTTTGTTTGTGTTTCTTTCTTATACCTTTGGTGGAGGGTTGCTGTATTTGCTTGCTTTTAAGCCCTTTTATGCATAAAATTGGGTTTTAAAAGTTAAATACTTTTCTTTATACCAAAGTAGTTTTATTCTAATTTATTTAATTTGTAAAAAAGATAAAATTAATTTCACCTTAAATGATCAAGGCAAATCAAATCACAAACAGATTAATAGCTGGCTGATCAATCTATTATTACAGGTTTCATGTTTTCTAGTTTGAAAGTCACATACTGTAGGTCACCATCAGTAGTATAGTTATATTATATATAATGAATACAATAAAGCATATCAGTAAAATTTTAGATACATAGCAAATTAAAAATTGCCCCATTGGAAAACGTAACTGTGAATTTTGAGTTTAAATATATAAAATAAAGTTGATGTTCAGTTCTCAGTATATGACCTGAAAACTTTCTGGATAAACACTGCTTCCAGACAATTAAATTTTTTATTTAGATTGGTTAATAGTAATCCGCAGACCTTGATGTTTTAATATTTCCATTATTGGTAATGAGAATGTAATCAATAATGTTTTCCTGTGCACTAACTTCAGTAAAAGCTGTAATAATTTTATTATGTATTTCATTATGCATAAAATTTTTTGCAGTCTGCCTTTGTATTAGCTTTCAAATTATACTCTAAACCAGTGATCCCCAACTAGTAGCTTGTGAACAGTATGTTGCTTACAGTTGCTTTCTGTTGCCTCAAAGCAGGTGCTTGTTTTTGAATTCCTGGCTTACAAGTTTTAGTTGCACAAAAACCATGTGTTCTGCCAAACTGATAGGTAGGCTGCCAGTCCACATAGTAGCTACCAATAGCCAATCAAAGCCCTTATTTGGCATCCCCAGGAAATATTTTCATACTTGTGTTACTCTTCAACTCTTTTTACATTTGAATGGGGCTCAATTGTAAATGTTTGGGTAATGCTGCTCTAAACCAAGTATGTTTTGTAGTTCTTGTCTTGATCACTAGCTGTAGTTCCATGTCTTTTTGGATGGACTATTTATTTTCTTATTTTACTTTTGTGTTGTCATTTCTTTGCAATTGTGCATGTGCAAGCTATTGCATCCATCAAATAATTGCTCAAGTGTCCAGTAGATGTTGTGCTTTTTATGCTTTTCCACTACTGGTGCTTAATTTCTTACTGTTCTGCTAAAACGTCCTTCAATTAGAATGTCACTGGCAGAATATGGTAAGTATTGATAATATCAAAACAAAAAAATTGTGAGAGCCAAATAGAAAAGTGAAGTATACCTGACCATACTGCAGGTTTGAAATATAATCAATGAAAGCGAACAAAAAATGTGACCAGGCACGAGGAAACTGCAATTAGCGCAGTGCTCCACCGAATCACTAGCAAACCAGTTCAGTAGGTCTTAGGTATGTCAGTTATGGTATAAGTTAAAACTTAACTTTTAATAGCATGTATATTAAAACAATGTGCACTCGCTACAAATGAAGACAGCCGCCCTAATAGTGTAGAGGCGGAACAGGACTAATGTCCCTAAAAAAACACATAATTAAAAACTGCAAATGGTGGAACAAATGGGGCTAAGTAAACATGCAGTCTAGTAAACAAAGCACCGTGCCCATCGTGCAGGCAATAGCGGAAGCACTGTTCCCACCCGTAAAAAGTCAGAAAAAACAGCCCCAAAGGCCGGATCCTACCTGGCTACGTGGGGACGGGGTGGGAGCTAGGCGCCCCACTGTCCACCTATGCCGCCCAACGCGTTTCGCCAACTGCCGTGGCTTCCTCAGGGGCATAAGTGGGCCACTTATGCCCCTGAGGAAGCCACGGCAGTTGGCGAAACGCGTTGGGCGGCATAGGTGGACAGTGGGGCGCCTAGCTCCCACCCCGTCCCCACGTAGCCAGGTAGGATCCGGCCTTTGGGGCTGTTTTTTCTGACTTTTTACGGGTGGGAACAGTGCTTCCGCTATTGCCTGCACGATGGGCACGGTGCTTTGTTTACTAGACTGCATGTTTACTTAGCCCCATTTGTTCCACCATTTGCAGTTTTTAATTATGTGTTTTTTTAGGGACATTAGTCCTGTTCCGCCTCTACACTATTAGGGCGGCTGTCTTCATTTGTAGCGAGTGCACATTGTTTTAATATACATGCTATTAAAAGTTAAGTTTTAACTTATACCATAACTGACATACCTAAGACCTACTGAACTGGTTTGCTAGTGATTCGGTGGAGCACTGCGCTAATTGCAGTTTCCTCGTGCCTGGTCACATTTTTTGTTCGCTTTCAAGTATTGATAATATAATAGACCTTATATGTCCAAAGCAGGTGGCAGCTGGTAGCTCTACATGTATAGTTGACCTGCAAACTTTCAGATTTATTGTCTAAAAGTAAAAGTTCATATTTGTCATGTATTTTCAGTTATATCTTTAATTTGACAAGAATTGGATGAATATATATATATATATATATATATATATTATTTGCCAGTAACAGTGGATATGTATTTTTCATACATAGATAGCAGATATGTATTATTACATAGCTCTTTTTATATTGGTGGACATCTACCATGTAATAGGTGAACAAATACGTTTTCCAAAAATCAGTTTTTTTTCTATAGAATTTGTATATGAGCATTTCTCATTTCACTTTGTTTTAGACTATAATGTACACAGACCACTCTTCCTCTTCAGCATATCCGGATTTATTACAGCAGCAAACAGCTACAATTGAAGAAAACAAAAGGCTTTTGAGAAAAATACAAGAGCTTGAGGCTGCTCTTGGTGAATTGAAGAAGCAAAAGTATTTACTAGAGCAAGAGATTCCCAAAGTTAAATCTGCTGCTGAAATTGAAATTAAAAAACATCAAAAAGCAATTGAAGAGATCAATTTTCAGAAAACAAAGGCGGAGTATGAGGCTCAACAATTCCGTTTGGAACTAGAGACTGCAGTTAAGCAGAAAACTGCAGTAGAGCAGCAACTCGAACATGTACGCCAAATTACCCGTCAGTCAGAAACAAAATGCAGTGCTGTGGAAGACAAGCTAAGGGCATTTAAAACCCAAATAGAGGAAAGCACAACAGCAAGAAGAAAATTAGAAGACCACCTAAAAAGGAAAGCTATTGATCTGCAAGAACTAGAAAAGACAAAAATTTATTTGATGGGAGAACTGAAAAGAAAATCTGAAATTGAGGAAGAACTTGTAAGACAGATGAAACAGCTTGAACACGATCTTGAATTTCAAAGGGGGATAGTTGCAAAGGGGAAACTAGAATATGAAACAAGGCAAATGACAGAATCAATGTACAGTTTCTCTTCTGGAAAGAAAAAGGTGATTCCAGCATGTGCTTCAATTCAAGAAGCACAATACATGATAGAATCAGATAGAAGAGGGACTGAGATTAAGCAATATGTTAAAAAAGCAGAAAGCTTAAAGCAACAACTAGACAATCTTACACTGGCCAACAAAAAAGCTGAAAATGAAATTAAACAATACAAATTAGAGCTGAACACACTAAATAAACAGAAAGCTGCTGATGATGAAAAAAACCGTCAGCTTAGAAATCAGTTTGATGACACTCATAATATGGTTCAGCAACTTAAACATGACTTAGAACAGAAGAATCAGCTGGAACAAACTTATGTGTTACAAATAAGTGAACTTGAAAGAAAAATGTATCAGAGTGAAGATAAAGCTGAGGAAGCAAGACAAGAATCTGCAGGAAACAAGAAAGCTTGCATAAATTTGGAAGAGGAACTTAAGTCATTACAACAGGATAGGCTTTCTCTGCAACATCAAATCAAAATGCTAGAGGGTGATTATGATGATGTCAGAGAGAAGCTAAAAGTTTGTCAGGAGGAACTTCGACAAAAAGAGATGTTTGAAAGAAATTGCCAACAAAAAATAACATTCCTAGAAGAAAACTTGAGCAGGAAGAAACAAGAAGTAGATGACTTGAAAAAAAGACTAGATGAACTTTCTCGGTCTCAGTCAAAATCAGAGAGCAATTTAAAATATATGGAATCACAAATGAGTTCTTTGCAACATGAAAAAATTGCATTAGAGCAAAGATCTCAGTCTAGAAGTGAGGAAGCTGATAGTTTGCGCAAGCAGCTAAAGAAAGTTCAAGAAGAACTACTTCAGACTTCCAGGTCTCAGAAAGAGGATCAAATAAATCTTCTTAAGCTTCAAGATGAATTAACAAAAAGTAATCAATGGGCAGACACTCTGAAACTGAAGCTGGATGACCTAAATAAAATGAATACTGAGACAGAGATGCAGTTAAAAAAACTAAAATCTGAGTCAGGAAAAATAGCCATGGAAAAATCTGCATTTCAGAAAAATGCTGATATGCTAAAATCTCAGCTGGACAGTGCCAGAGAACAAATGCAGCTTACAAATGAACAAACTCAAAAACAGTCGAAGATTGAAAAAGAATCTCGTAGCAAAATAAATAGAATGGAAGAGGAACTGACAAGATCAAAAAATGCAGTGAATGAACTGAAGCAGAAATATGACAAGCAAAGTCTAGCTATTCTTAACTCTGAAAAAGAGATGAGGACTTTAAAGGCTGAACTCAGCAATTTGACCTTGGAAAAAAAGATGACAGAACAGAAAATTGAACTGCACCAGGGACATTTGCAGGAAGTAAACAGCAAACTGAAAAAAACACAGGATGAGCTTCATAAGAAGAATGTGAATGAGCAGTTAGCACAGAAAAAGATTGCACTGTACCATGAGGAGTCTGTAAAATACAAGCAATCAGCAGAAGAATTCAGAAAAAAGCTTGAAAAATCAATGGAATCAAACCTGAGAACTGAGAATGAAGCTTCAAACATAAGACTTGAAGTTGTTAAACTGAAGCAAGAAAAGACCATGCATGAAGAGAAAATTAGATTGCTAAAATGTGAGATTTCAGACTTACAGGAAAGATATCAGAGGTCTCAAGAACAACTAAGCATGGAGAAAAACTCAGAATTAGAAAATAACCAGAAATGTCGCAAGTTAGAAGGCGAATTAGAGGCCCAGAGGAGAGTTGTTGAGAGCCTGAAACAGAAAGTTGATCTTCAGAGACAAGATCATATAAATCAACTGAGACGTTTACAGAGTGAGATTCAACAGAGCAGCGCTGTTACAAGTCCACTTCAGAATTCTGAAATGAAAGGGATCAGCTCCATATATTCAAGTTCAGGATCACAGCAAAGTTTTGACCAGTTGCAGAATAGGTCAAAAGTGTCTCCTGGGCTGAGACGAAAACTTGATTCTCGTATAGATGTTAATGCCCCAATTTTTAAAACAGATGACACAGAGGAAAAACGATTACAAATAGATGGTTGTGATGAAAATATTCAAAAGGAACTTCAGTTTCAGCTGTCCAGGATAAAGCAGTCACTTGATAGTTCAGATCTTGTGACACAGGCGAACAGTGAACACAAAATTGCCATTGACAATATGAACCCATACAGACAGTTGTCAGAACTAGGAAGTGTAAAAGATAAGAATATCCAAAATAACATGCAAACTTTAAGATTTGAAGAAGGAAAATTTGGAAATGATCTAGGAAAATTTGCACAACCTTCGGAGGTATTCTATATGTATTCCCACGTATGATCTGCTTCCTGTTCAATTTGTTTGGGTTATGGTGGCTTTATTTAGCAATATTCTATAATATGCTGCATATCATATATATTTCCTAAGGTGAATTCCATTTTTGGTCTTGCTTGGGGTTTGGGAACTTTTAGTAAGCTTTTGTACAAGCTATTTTAACAGCTCTATAACTTCACTTTATTTCTGCAAGATTTCTGATTTCATTTTCAGCAACTTGGGTTTTGAAGTAGTGTGTTTAATTATGAAGAATTATTTCCCAAATCTATATCTTATTTTGAATATTACTATTGCAGATAGTGAAGAGCAAGCAGTATGATGTTAATGTTGAAGTCACCACTGTAAAACAGGAAAAAGAATTCCTGGTAAACAATGAAGAACAGATGTATCGAGAGCATAATGTTGTTGATGGATTTAGGAGAGGAGATCTGCAGAAGATGGGTTCTGTGTCCTCCAGTTATAAAAGCTATGCAGGCTCTGATGGGTATGTTAGTGACAGTTCCTCCACCGATGACAGATTTGTCTTTCAAGGTCTTCGGAAAAGTGCATCTGCCAGGCAAATGGTAGATGCGAGAATCCTTGATGCGAAAACACTGGAACAGCTTGAATTGGGATGCATCTCTGTTCAAGAAGTTCAAAAAACTTTGGATCAATATTTGAAAAGAAATACTTCCATTGCAGGTTTATATCTTGAATCAAGCAAAGAAAAGATATCGTTTATGTTAGCAGCAAAAAGAGGTATAATTGATAGAAATATAGCATTTGAATTTTTGGAAGCACAGACAGTAACAGGTTTTATTATTGATCCTTATACTGGCAAACAGTACTCTGTCGAAGAAGCTGTAATGAATGGAATAGTTGATCAGGAATTTAAAGAAAAACTTCTTGAATCAGAAAAAGCTATCCTAGGTTATATTCATTCTGGGAAAAGGCTTTCTGCTTTCCAGGCTATCGAAGCAAGACTTTTAGAAAGACAAAAAGGAAAACGAATTCTTGAAGCTCAGATAGCAACTGGAGGAGTAATAGACCCTGTTCGAAGTATAAGAATTCCAGCAGACATTGCAGTTTTAAAAGGCTTGCTAAATCACACAACCTTGAAGTTTTTGCATGAACCAGCTAGCAATGTAAAAGGTTTCCACTTTCCAATCAGCAATCAAAGTATGTATTACTCTGAATTACTTCAGCTATGTGTATTGGATATAGAAAGCAAAACATATCTTTTACCAATTGGTGATAGACAAATCACTGCTTTTACTGCTGAAAAAGGGCATAAAATATGTGTAATAGATATTAGGTCTGGCATGGAAATGACACGTCATGAGGCCTATGAAAGAGGTCTTATTGATAAGAACTTGTATTTTGAATTATCCCAGCGTGAATGTGAGTGGGAAAGCACCACTGTTTTTGATTCTAAAAGGCATTCCGAAACGGAATTAACTGACCTCAAAACAGGACGAAAGTTTATACTTGAGGAAGCTGTTAGCCAAGGAAAAATTGAAAGATCATTAATAAGTAAATTTAAAGAAGGACTTATTTCAGCTACTGAACTGGCCGATGTTTTAGTTAGCCGAATTAAACCAAGTAAAGATTCCAATAGTCCTGTAGCAGGATACTGGATATATGAAACAAATGAAAGGGTTTCAGCTTTTAAAGCTTTGCGTAGAAATATGGCTGACAGAATAACAATCTATCGGCTTCTAGAAGCACAAGCCAGCACTGGTGGGGTTACTGATCCTTCAAATGGCAAAAAGTATAGTGTATCAGAAGCACTGCAGAAGGGCATTATTGATGAGGTGTGTGCTAAGCAAATTCAGCAGTGTGAAACAGCTTTCACTGGGATCATTCACCCTGTAACCAGAGAAACTTTGTCTGCAGCAGAAGCTATGAACTTAAACATTTTAAACAAAGAGATTGGTTATCGATGTCTAGAGTATCAGCTTTTAACTGGAGGATTAATAGAACCAAGATCTCGTTCCCGGCTTTCATTAGAAGAGGCAGTTAAAAAAGGAGTTGTTGACAAGGCAACAGCAACAAAATTAATGGATTTAAACTCATATGTCAAAAATCTTACTTGCCCAATAACAAGAATGAAGCTGTCATACAAAGATGCTTTGGATCAGGCAGTATATGACTATCATACAGGACTTCGATTACTGAAAGCACCACTGCCGCACAGTGTTGGAATTCCCAGTCTTTACTTCTCTTCACAATAAAGATGTGATTTTATTTAAATATTGGTAATTTCCAAAAGCTGACAAATGAAACAGGTATCCTAGAACTTTACAGTTTCTCTTGTAAAAAAAATATTTTTTTTCATCTATTAAAAAAGTAATTCAATATTCCATGTACCTAAAAAAAGCTTTATATATATTTTAAAGTATATCTATTATATCTGAATTGGTATAATAATATTATTCAGTATTTCTCTGTGTACTTTAAAACACACACACATGCAGTGCACTGTCCTTTTGTGGTGTGGGTCAACAAAACTGGACTTAGGATCAACTTCAATGGCAAGACAATGTGACAAAGCTGAATGGGTCCACTATGGAGAGTGCTCATCTTAAGGAACCTTTTATTTTTAGTTGTATTGAACATTCATAACCTTTTTTTCTTGGTTAAACATGCTGTGTATTTTTTTCTAAATATCAGCTATTGCTCTTAACCACAGCTCTCGTTATCTCGGCCAGTTATTTTGTCGATGGATATGTTAAAACACACACATGTAGTGTACTGTCCTTTTGTGTGGATGGATATGTTTGAAGAAGTATATATATATATATATATATATGGGTTTACTTAGTATATGAATACTCGAATACTCTTTAAGGAAGAATGAAATATCAGACATTAAAAGATGGTTGAACTTGTAGGTTAAGAAAAGTGTAAGTTATGTCAACTTAGTCATAAACAAATGAATTAGAGAATTTCCATTTAGTAATGGTGAATACAGACACAGAATATGAGGGTTAAGGAACAAAGAAGGTAGGAAAATGAAAATAAAGATTATTTTTAGTGAGTGGGCTAAAAAGCAAGTGAAGTGTTCAGAAGATCCTTTTATAGTTGGAGAATTGTGGGGTAAACAAATGAAGGTCAAGAAATAAAGTAGGGAATGAAGAAAACATGTGTATGCCTTTTATTTAGTGACATTAGGATATATTAACCAATGCCATCAGTTTTTTAAAAGAATTGTACAATTGCTGTCAACTTCCGGTGCCTAGGCAGCTATTATGTTTTCAGGCATATTCTGAATTTATTGGGTGCATGTTGCTTCCTTCACATTACACTGTTGGAGTGATGCAAAGTTTTGAAGGGTGATTGGCAGTGCCAGTGCTATATTTTCTTCAAATATTAATTGTAAAAATGGTAGTTTAAAAACCCTAATTTCATTAAACTCTTTACAAAAAAGTACAGAGTATCTGATCGCACAACCAATCCCTTTTGCATTTCTTAATAAAAGGTAATTAGCCAAGAAACCAGAGTTGTAACACCTCAGAGACTACAGGCCTGATATTTTTGCCTAGATTTGGAGAATACATTGGTACAACACCAAACCCAGAATGGTTCATGTTACTGAGATGGTTTTATTTTACTGGTGAAAATACTTTGAGCTTTACAAAATAAGATGGATTCATTCTTTGAGTTGGTGAAGCTAATACAATGCAAAGACAGATGTTTCTAGAAGTGCTATATGTGTACAGTATGTATGAAAATTTATTGCATAAATTCAGTATGTATTTGCTGTGAAATATATTTTTGCTAGTTTTACCAATGTACAGTAACAATTTTCTACCTTTTCATATTACAAAGAAAGGTTTCTTCGGAGCAAAACCACTTGATTGTAAAGTGTTATTATTAATGTATAATATTTGTGTTTTCCATTTCATTTGTAACGATTGTCTGTGTTTTTACATCATGAATTGCTAGAAGTCTTTGAAAGAGGAAAAGAAAGAGCATGTAAAGAAAGCAGGGGAAATACTGAATTGGGTGTCTAAGGTCACACAAGCATTGAGCAAAAAAGGAGGACAAGACTGTTCAGAAAAGACACCCATATCTAAGTCTCAGGTACTGAAAGCCACATTATATTTGGCCTATCATTTTAGTGACATTACAATCTTACCAATGGTATCCACGTTATATTTAAGGTTCCATACCATACAATACCATCAATCAAAATTCCTACTCTATTTACCCTTAATCATGCAAACATTGTAACCACCACTGGATTTTGAACACATAGGTACACAAAGACAAAGCACATACAGTATGTTTATTTAGCAAACCACCAAATCAACTGTTGCTAAATGTTGCTTTCAGTGGTACATCCAGGAGAGTGATTAAATGCGTGGCTTGAGATACCTAGGGCAACATTCTTGTTTTCTAACATAGCTCCAGGGTACTTAATAAGAAACGAATAAAGAATAGGTTTATCCTGCCATGGAATCTATTAATAAAAAGCTATTAGCTTGTAGTCAACCTGCTAGCTTAATCCATTGTAACTACAGTAAGGAAATCATAACATCAATGCTAGGCACGCTAGGCAACCCAGCTGCCCCCACCCCTCGCCCACTTCTCCACAATGATGTCATGGCAGGTGGGAAGGAGAATGCAGTGACTACCTGCCATGGGGGGGGGGGGGGACAAGAGCCCAGACTAGAGGTAGACAGAGAGATGAGGTACTTGACCAGTGCCCACCAGTTGTTGCATGTGCCTCTTCTCTCTATCCCTAGTTCTGACCCTGCATAACATTGTAAAACCTCTATAATGGTTTGTACAGGACAACAGAAGTTCATTTATAAACACTAATCAAGATATTCTACAGCACTTTGCAATGAGGACTTTGCTGGCTTGGCACATCACAATCTATATAGGAACTTCACTTGAAATGTAAATAAAGATGTGTATGAGCTATAAACTATATTTTAAATTATACTGTACATATAAAGAGTAAATTCATATATAAATAAATATATATATAATATTATATATATACATATATATATAATAGAAAAAGGCCAGTTTTAGAGGTCACAAGAGAAAATTAAAGGAATATTAGGACGTGAACTACACAAACAAGCAAAATGATATATTTAAAAAATAGCAGCATGGATAATAGGAATGTCACATTCAGTTTTATAATGTCAACACCTGTAGATATAACACAAATTGTACTGTGTTAGTAAATGGATTATAAGTTTTTAAAGAGTTCACACTCTGCATAGACAAAGAAAACAAATGACTGTACTCCATCAAACTCCCATATCAAGATCCAATATAAGGTTAATAGTCCACTCACACGGATGTTAGTTAGTAATGTTAATATCCCAATCAGCCACTTTCCAAAAAACAAATGATAAAAAACCTCAATTATCTGTACCACAAGTGTATAAAAAAGAATATAATAGTCCAAATAATGTTCTTTGGCACCCCCATGGATTAAACAATACTTACAGAAGATTTCTAGATATATATATATATATAAATATATATATTATATATATATATATATATATATATATACAGTATATATATTTTACTCCACTATTTTGTTTCAGCCATTGACATAAGTAGATTGTATAGGGATGTCTCTTAAGTCAGCCTAATAATAAAATGGCCTTTAGTAATGATGTACCTTCATGAACTTAACCCCACACAAGTAAAAGTCTACTTGTGAACATCTCATTCTTGCACACATAGTCACAGTTCTTGTGTTCAGTTTCTGTGGATAAATGTTGCTTAGCCTCTTATTCCTTGTTTTGTGTCACTCACAGCAGATAAAAATATGTAAAACAAATGCCTACCTGATGCTAAACCGAATTTAGATTTTATTTATCATAGTGTGGAAAGTGTGAGAGAACTATAAACCTTATATGAGATCATATTTTATATTTTATTTTTGTGTGTAATCATTTCTAGATAGCATCATATAATTTTGTTTATTCTTTTTAATTTTAAAAGATCACTGAGCAAAACTGAACTGATAAGCACACTCCAATAAACACAGTAAATGTATTTCAAGGGATAAAAAATATATGGTACAGTATAGTGGGGTATATTTACAAACTTGGCCAAAGTTCACCTGAATTTCACAGGCATAAAAAAAGACCCTACAGTTGTAGTGGGGAAACATTATGCCAAGTTATGCCACAAAGAAATTACTTATGTGAGATATTAGCAAGGGGGGATGACATAGTTAATGAGACACAAAAGTGGCTGCTCTATCTTTATAATGGTAGTTTGCTAGCCCGAACTCAGAGAAATAAATATAATTCTGGTTTTACTGAAAGGTAACTAGTTAGTTACTTTCCATATAAACTATGGATTATGCCATTTTTTACAGAAGTGCATAGAATCTGATAGATAAATAATTAAATAAGAAATATTTACACATGAAATATGTAGAGCCTTTGAAAGAAAAGCAAGCCAAAGCAACCTGACTGAAGAGAATGGGCATCATGCAAAGCTAGTACAGGTATCTGTAAACAACAGCTTGAACTTTAAACATCAGCCTCAGAGATGAGTGCTGTGTACAGGGTATAATAAAAGGAAAAACATTAAGAGAAGTATAAAAATTAAATAACACAAAGAAAAAAACATTTACACATAGCAGATTAAAATACCATTTATAAATAGCATTTATGTTTTGATACTGGGGGAGAAAAAGACTTCAAGTGACATTTGGGTTTAGGCCACACGGGAAGATTTCATGGAGATTAGTCGCCTAATCGCCGTGTCTAATCTCCCTGAATGGCTTGGCTGAAATGCGTCGCCGCATGTGAATAGGTGCAGCCGACTTTAGTGCTAGTGGGTGCGAGATACCAGCAAGCCATTCAGGGAGATTAGTTGCCTCAAAGACGCAGCGATCAGTCGCCAGGTGACTAATCTTCCTGGATCTTCCTGTGTGGCATAAGCGTTAAGTGTAATTTACTGCTGTAACCTAAGTAAAATATACATTCTTTCTACGTTACTCATATTATGATTAATAATTGTATTTACAAATTTCACAATTCACAACATGGAATGAATATGCAATATTAGTTATTAGATAAACATGTACATATACATATAGGAAAGCATATTTTTTTCTGAAAGTGGCAATGGTGGGCTTGCTGAAAAATTGCAGGTGAAAGCTAGGGTTTTAAAGATTTAAATAAATTGGATGTAAATTATTTACTTCAAACAATTATCTTTGTTTTCATTTTCTCAAAACCCATTGCTTAAGTGGTTGTTGTTGGCCACATTTTAAATTACTTCCTTTTCCTCTTTAATAATATGAGTAATAAAGTACCTTTAAATTAATCCTAAATTGAAAGACTCCATATTGGTGGCAGAATAATTATTTTTATGTAATGTTTAAAGGAACAGTTCAGGGTAAAAATAAAAACTGGGTAAATAGATAGACTGTGCAAAATAAAAAATGTTTCTAATATAGTTAGTTAGCCAAAAATGTAATGTATAAAAACTGGAGTAAGTGGAACACAACATCCTGCTTTTCAGCTCCCTAAATCTGAGTAAGTCAGCGACTTGAGGGGGGGCCACATGGGACATAACTGTTCAGTGAGTTTGCAATTGAGCCTCAGCATTCAGCTCAGATTCAAAAGCAACAGTTATGACCCATGTGGCCCTCCCTCAAGTGATTGATTGGTTACTGCCTGGAACCAGGGTAACCAGTCAGTGTAAACAAAAGAGAGCTGAAAAGCAAGAAGTAGTGTTCTGTTCTATTAGGTTAGATTTGCAGTCACTCCAGCTGTTATACATTAAATTTTTGCCTAACTAACTATATTGAAAACATGTTTTATTTTGCACAGCCTATCTATTTACCCAGTTTTTACTTTTATACTGAACAATTCCTTTAAATGATTTTTAGTGACATGGGGAAATGTAATAAAATTAGCAAAGAGAATAAATGTCCAAGTACAAATTTGCATGTCACAATATAATATTCTTCATTAGGTTTTTATAGCACTGCGAATCTTCATTGCACATTGCAAACCGTTAAGACCTGCTTGGGGGTGGCATAAACTTTTGGAGCAAACAAACAACTTTTCATTAAGATGCTTTATTACGTAAACTGCGCATTATCGCAGACTATAACCTTTGCAATCACTATCGTACTGTCAAGTGAGAAGGCAAAATTGTTCACTTTGCAGAAATGTGTTTGCATTTTCAATGAATTATGAACAATTTTAAATGTTTCCCCAATGATGTAAAATGATCCAAATTACAGAAAGATCCTTCATCCAGAAAACCACAGGCCCAAGGCATTCTAGATAATAGAGCTAACACCAGTGCACAGCCCTTTTGGAAAGCCCAACTTTCAATATTTAATCCTGTGCTTTAGACACTTCAGCCAAAGCTACACATGTCCTACCAGAACTTTGTTTAGGTTTATTCTGATAACAGTAAATTTTATTGTATTAAACTTGTGTGTTTTTGTTTTCTTTTCACAGATATCCAGTGATGAAATAGTAATGAAGCAGGAGGAAATTTCTGATGCTTTACAAACCTTGCAATTGCTTTTAGCCAAGCACAGTGAAAGGTGTTTATATTATTTTTATTGTGTTGACAGCTAAATAATTCTACTAGCCCTTGCAAGTCTTAATTAGATAGTAAATATATAAATATTGCTCAGTCATCACTGATCTTTCAGTTTAGACTTCCATCTCCTGCAGGGCCGGGTTAAGTATAAAGGCTACTCTCACCTCCAGTCTGTGCGTGTGTGTATGCTAGCAAGTGCACACATGCTCATGCCCCATAAGAAGAGAAGGAAGGGGGAGTGTAACTAAGGGGAAGGGTAGGGGAGGAGGGAGGGCCACCGGCACTATGGGTAAGCAGAAGACTTTTGAACAGGTACCTGCCCAGCGCCCCCACATCTTTGCGACCTAGGCAGGCGCCTCTTCTGCCTACCCCTAGTTCCAGACCTGATCTCCTGCTGCTGCACACAAGTACCCCAAATATTGTATTGGGTTTAACCAGCAACAGTGGCGGAGTAGGGGGTGCAATTGCACTTGGGCCAGCACCCCCTCGGGACCTGTATTCATATCCGCTGCAGAGATCATGTTATGAGGGGCCCAGCTGCACTATAGTTGCATTACAGAACATCATGGAATATGTGTCATTTCATTCAGTATATTGTAATTATTTGTAAATGACAGACTCTTGTCAAGTGGTTTTGAGAGCAAGTTTTAGAAATAATGTTTTAGGTCTATTTTGAATGCTTTGTTTTTTTAGATTGACAGATGAGGAGAGAGAAGAAATTGAAAATCAAGTCAAGAAATTAAATGAAACCCAAATTATCTTATCAAAAGAGTATGAAAGGCAACAGAAGGAAGCAAAGGATTTGGTAGATAGACTTGTGGAACAGAAGGTGACATCATTAGAGTTATTAAATGTTAAATTTATATGCATCAGTTTTTGCAGTTTGATGCATGGTGATGAAACAATAATGATTATATGTTATTTAAATTGTAATTTTAATCTTTTTCCTTGCTTTGTTTAAATACTCCATATTGCTGGATATCTACATGCAAATGATATTCTTTGTACCTAATACAATTGTCTTTATAAGAGCTTCTTATATATTACAGATGCATTGTTTTGAATTGCAGTTTTGATTGTAATGTTTTTCAGTAGTATTTCACAGACATCTCAGTTTGTTGTCATAACCTATGGTAACAAAAGTATGCTGTAAACATGAAGCGCATGGTTTTCTTTGTCACAAGCTATTTTCTCTAACTCTCACAGACAGGCATCTAAGCATGATGGTTAGCTTCAAAAATGATATGGTTTTGCTCTGCATCATCAACTTTCTCACTAACCCACTTGATATTTTCTGAAGTGAAATTCTAGTTCACAGATGCATGTTGAATTTAAAGCTTGTGCCACCTTTGCTGCCAAGATACTGACACAAATCATTTGCACATTTGATCTGCTAATCCTCTCAGCATTTTCTGTTTTTGGTAAGTATGTGCATAAATACTTGCTGAATAGAAACCTTGTATTTAACAGAAACCAATTCACTAAAATAAACTGTTCTCTCTTGTAGGTGGATAAGGTTGTGTCGGGCACCATTGATGAGACAACTGGGGCAGTTCATTCCGTGTACCAGTCTATAGTACAAGGTCTTGTTGATTATGAAACTGGAATGCGGCTGCTTGAGATGCAGTTAATTGTTTCAGGGCTGGTGTCACCAGAATTAAAAATATGTTTTGATATTGAAGAAGCTAAAAATCATGCACTTATTGATGAGCAAATTGCTGCACGACTTCAAGACTTATCAGATGCTAAAAATATTACTTCATCTCTCTCTTCAGTTGACTTTCCAATAATAGGTGCTTTTAATAAGGGGTTAATTACAGAGTCTGTTGCAATTAAAATGATAGACATTTTGCTGTCATGTGGGTGTCTCTATGTATCTGGTATTGGTGAGCACCTTAACTTGAACAAACTTTTCCAGAGAAACCTGATTTCAGCAAGCTTATTTTCAAAACTTATTGACAGGCAAAAAACAGGGAAAGACCTTATTGATCCAATAACAGCAGAAAAGGTACACGTGACAGAAATCATACAGCGATGTGTCACAAATAAACAAACAGGAATGAAATTTCTACCAGTTAATGCACATGATAAAGGAAAAATTACATTAAAATCTGGACGGAAAGTTAGCATTTTAAGGGCAGCACATGAAGGCATTCTGGAGCGTGAAATCATGTTTAGAATGCTTGGAGCACAGATATTTTCAGGGGGCATTATTGATCCAGATTCTGGGAGAAGATTGACACTTGGAGAATCACTAGAGAAAGGATTAATTGATCAGGACATAGTTTGTGGAATATTAACACAGCAAGTTCAGAATGGGGGAATTGTTTGCCCAACTACAGGAAAATACTTAACTGTGGATGAAGCCGTTCAGTGTAACTTGATATCTTACAGCAGTGCTTTGTTGGTCCTGGAAGCACAAAGAGGATTTATTGGTCTCATTTGGCCAGACACCAGTGAAATTTTCCCAATTTCAACATCTTTACAACAAGGAATGATTTCTAATGATTTAGCAGAGAAAATTCTACGGAACAGGCAAAAGATTGCTGGCTTATATATTCCAGAAACATCGGAAATTATTCACCTTGATGTAGCTGCCCAGTTAGGCATTATAGAGAATAACACAGCAACTGTCCTAAGTAACATTCAGTTACATGATAAAATGCCAAACATAGATGTACTAGAACCAACATGTAAACATGCATTAAAATGGATGTCTTCTTATGAGTTACATACTTCTCCAGATGATGAATTTTCTGAAAAAAAAAGTTTTGAAACAGAAGAACCATTAACACATAATCCAGAACACACAAAGCAGTTATTCTACTCATACCTAATGATAAACAGTTACATTGATGCAAATACAGGGGAACGGCTTTTGCTATTTGATGGGGATCTTGATGAAGCTGCCAGCATGCTGCTTGAGTCTGATCATATCGTTCTCACTACCAGCATGGACAGTGAAGAACAAAATTTTTACTCTAAATATGATGAATTGAGTTCCTATTTAGTACCAGGACTAGGCATCAATGATACAGGATTAGACTGTGTGACCAGTTTAGTGACAAATGAACCCAAACATGCCTTATGTAAAGAAAACATTCTAGTTACAACTGTAGCAGACCTTGATGAAAACGTATCACAGGAGCAATTAAATACCTCTCTGAACTGTTTTCAAGATGGTAATAGCATATGCACAGAACAGAATAAACCTTTGGGGAATATAGAAAACACTAGTTTTTGTGATCAAGAAATAAAAACTGAAGAAGAGCATGTTCAATACCAAGAATTACAGTTTGGTGATGATAAGCAAAAGCATGGTGAATGGCAAGGGCTTGAAATTTTTCAATTTAGTAACACTTCTAATGTGCTAAAAACTTTGGAATCCAGTAAAGGAGGCCTAATGCATTCTCATATTGAGGAAAACAGTCTGGACACTAATGAGGTGCAGCACAATAGGGAAAATGACAGTTTAGAGCCTCTAAAACCTTGCTATTCAATGTCAGGGAAAATTTCATATGAAGAAACTATGACAGTATTAAATGTTTCGACTGGTGAACAACAGATAGTTACAAAAAATACAATTCCCTTATTCAGCACTGAATCTTTTACTGATAAAATTGAGATTGGGGTTAATTATGTAGGTAATATTACTTCTGATAATAAAAGTAGGGCTATAGAATCTAATTTGAGTGATAGCAATTGTCAGATAGACTATGACACACCAGAGCATGAGCTTAGTTACAGCGATGGCTATCTCACTCCAACCAATAATGAACATGATCTTTGTACACTTAACACAGTGCCAGAGTCCAGCTCTAACTCAGTGAATGTAGAAATATGCACACTTAATACCAATGCTAATTTAACTCGTACTACAAGCAGTTATGAGAACTATGAATGCTACAGTCCTGAAAAAGTCCTGAATCACTCATGTGAAGCTTTGCAAACTCACAGTGATAATGATACATCAGATCTTGAAGAAGAGTGGAGTGATGATGAAGTTGATTACAATCCTCAGTATGACTTAATCAGCAACAAAATGCAAGCTTCTGGAGGAACGATTGCAGAGGACAGAGATCTTACAGATTCCAGTTCAGATGATGATACATTTTGTTATAATGAAAATGATATTGAGAAGGCAGTCATAGCACGTGATCATCAGTTTCTAGAAACTATTCTCGAAGAGGATTTGGAAAGCATCACCTCAGAAGAATGGATCACACCTGTTACTGACAGTGTGATAGTTATGCCAGAAGGTGCTGCTTCAGTTAACTTAGTGGAAGACAGGTGGAAAGGTAATGGACATAAAGATGATGAAACTGAGGCAGACAACAAGGCAAACAACTTTGAAAATGTTTCTAATTACTTAATAAATGCGGAAAAGGAAGATGAATTTACTGAAAGCTGCTTTAGTGAAACGGATATTGAGGGTTTTGTTACCGATGAAACCAACAGTGATGAAGATTATGAGACTGAATTATCTACAAATGAGCAAAGTATTACTAATAACATAAGTGTATTTGATCCAAGCCAAGAAGGTGAAAAAAGTCTGACCAACTCCCCTAATATAATTTGTACATCATCTGAAGAAAATAACTGTGAAAATGCTGAACATGTTTGTCTTAGATCATCTACAAATATATGTAGTACTGAAATGGATGATGAAGATGAAAGGGAAATGAAGTGCTCAACCAGTAACACTCCTGACTCTGTGCTAAGGACTTATGCTTCCTTTGAAACAGCTTCAGAGAGTGCAAGACTACAAACGGGTAAAGATTTTAACCCAGATTATAATGCGTACCTGACTTCAAACAGTATTATTGATGACATAAATGGTATTTCTTTTATTCCTGAGGTGAACACTGAAGTGTCAGCATTATGTAACTCAATGAACTTGGAGTCAAAGACTCTGAAAACAAATTTTCCTTCTGCTATACCATATACAAGCAAACCATTATATGAACCATCTGAACTCCCTAATAATGCAGAAATAAGAAGCAAAACTGTTTCTACTCCTAATTTAGGTGACTGTTTACAAGCAGATGATAAAACAACATTAGTTGCAACTAATGAAAACAGAGAGGAAATGATTCAGTTGCCAGAAAACAAACAGAATAGGGATTGTGTTTCAAACCCTAGTCCCATTCACATTGAAAACTTGAGTTCAATTTTTGATTCTTCACTCCATAAAGCCGATAATGATGGTTTGGGATTAAATGCATTGGCAGATGTGTCACACACCTTGAAATCCACCAGTGTCAAAGATGAAAATCCTAAATCTGATGACAAAGATAGAGATTTGACAAGTTACCTTAAGGGATGTGCAAGTATTCTTCATGCAAACCAAGACACAGGAGGTTATGTGCTAGATTCTACAACTGATTCAATTAAGTCAGGTGTGCCTGAATTTTCAGTTATGGCAAGAACTAACCTGGAAGTAAACAAGCAACTGGGTGGTGAACAAGTTTGTAATAATACAGAGACTGTTACTAAAGATGGAAATATTGAACATGACAGCAGTGATAAAGTAAAGGCAGTTATGACAGAAAGCAGAGAATTTACAGATAATTCAGGTGTGTCTGACAACACAAAGGAGTCTTTATCTGAGAGTATGTTAAACGAAATGAAAAGATATTCTGCAAATGAAACACAAGGGCATAATTCTACAGCATGTGTTTATTTCTTGCAAGAACAGAAACTATTACAGTTACAACCAGATTATCCTGACAATGATTTGAATGAGGTCGGTTCTGTCACAGAGGTAAGGAATAACAGCCATGCCATACATGACTTGTCAGATGAATCTTCTGGTATTGAGCTTGGTGAAAATCAAGTCTGTCATAATCAACAAAAAGAAAAACTTGCAGCTGACAATCACACTGGATACACAGATTCAGTATTAGTGCCAGAATCAAACTGTGCTAAATTAATCTCTTCTCAACTGGAGCAAATATTTTATGAACCCCCAGATTCTGAAAATAAGAACAAAATTGAAGAACTGCTTATTAATATAAACAAAGGTCTTTTCCCAAGTGAAATGATGAGTTATTCTTCAAAATCACACATCTCTGAGAAGCTTGACGATAATTCATCTGTGAATGCTGCCAGACAAAGCGATAAATTTGCTCAGGCAGAATGTGCACTAAAATATAAATATTCTGCCAAAAGCCCAGATACGCTGCCTCTTAATTTTGATCAAAAGACTGATGACCAAAAAACACAACCTAATCAAGGAAATGTGTCTGCAATTAATGAAGCTGAAGGATGCCTTTCATCAGATATGGTGAGTTGACCTGATTTCTTTTATTTATGAAAAATCAGAAATGTTTTAGAATGAAGATCATATGAAATGGTGTTTTGTACTATTTTCCTATCCATTGTATTTTAGAGAGCTTATGTATTATCTGCTTTGTAAACATGTGCTGATTGCCCTATTCAGCTTGAATGGCTTTTGACCAAAGATCAGATAATTTATATAAAATGTACTAGTGCTTCATCACTGACAGATCAGAAGGAAAGGAAAAAAAAGTACAGTTAGGCTTAGGTGGTATAAAGTTAGGCCAGGTCAAAGATTCTGTAAAAAAGGAAAACAAAACAAAATATAAAAAACTCAAATAAAACCAGGACTTTTAGTTTAAAGAAAAGATTATTACATGCGTCAAAATAAATTGTAATGAAATATATTTTGATTTCCGTGTTTTTAGGTCATGGACTAAAGGCTCTGTGTTGAATGTACCTCATCTGGTGTATTAAATTGCATATGTCAAAACTTCCCCCAGTGACAAAAAAATGAAAGGGTATCTAAAGCTGTGTAAAATAAATGGTGAATTTATTAAGGTGTGTGTAATTTTTAAGCCATGAGAACACCAGATTTGACTCTGTTAGTATACATTGCTTCTGGCAGAAGTCACTGTAAGAAAAAATGCACAATTTTACATAGTTTTTTTACATGGTGAAGCATGGTGATGGGTGGTGTATTATCCTGCTGTTTTTTTACTCAGCATAATGAATATGCCCCTAAGATTGACCCTTTATGCTACTGGGATTTGAAGGAAAGTGATTGCCTCTTTTATTAATCATCATTTTACTTTTCTTAGCCAATTACAATATACAAGTAGTCAAAGAAGGAATAACTAAAAATTAGAGATGTTTTGGATATTTGTGGTGGTTTTATAGCTTCTTAACCTTTCAAGTGTGCCAATAGCAATGCTATTTTTATCACCGCAACCCTGTTATTAGGTATACTGCTTATCAATAAGCTTCATTAATTAAGTTTAATTATGTGTTATAGCAAAACCTTTCTTAGACATGTCTAAAATGAATTGCACCAAATGGCTTGCTTTCTATTTTCTAGATGTCAATGACATTAAGTCAGTGCTCCCAGAAACTATGTGAACACCTTACTGTTATCCAGGATTTAAAATTTCACTTAGACAACCTGCCGTCCATCAGTGACGATTTGGAAACTTTAAAAGTACAGCTTGAACAGACAGAGGTTAGTAAGGAAAGCTTTCTGTTTCCTCAAATATATTGGACCCCTCACACACCTAACCAGCTGTACCTCCACCTGCTCGTGTCCTCCCCACTCCCTGGCTGCTTGTAGGTAAGATAGCAGCTGGGAAGGGTGGGGGGTATTTCTTACAGCTATAGAGGAAGCAGATCCTGCTGCTTCTTCTATAGTTATGCCACTGCTCTTAACATATTATTTACTGTTTTTTGATGATATCTGATAATGTTGTTATAAAGCACCTTGAGGGCTCTTACATACAAGAGTTTTTGTTATGACTAAAAACCACAATTTTATTTCATTTATTTGCATTATTTTTAAATACACATAAGTGTGTTTTTGTCATTTGCTAAAGCAAGTCTCTACTGGTTTCCGAGTGCATATAAAGTGGAAGAAAATGTGGTATGTTATGTTTTAAAAAAGGAGATTAAATGCAAATGTAACTCTGAACAAGTGTGAGTACAACCAGTATATATAATACTATAATGGAATTGGTTAGCTAATGTGTGTCTCAAAAGCAATGGAAATGCTTAAAAAAAAACAAAAAAAAAAAACCTTGTGTGTAAGAGCGCTTATGTTTATTATTTTCATGCTCATTATGTCTGCGCACAATTGGTAGCAATGCCCCTGTATATGATTATGGATGATAAACTGTCCATTTAAATGAAAAAGCAATAGAATGGTAATGCTACAAAGACACTGGTAGTGAATATTTTTTTGGAATGTGAGAATCTCCTACTTGGAAATCTGTTTTCCCTAATACAGACCAATGACCAATGATATGCAACTTGAAATTTGGCCTGCAAATATCGTAATATTGTATTCTAAAAACTAGGGATGCACTGAATCCACTATTTTGGTTTCGGCCGAACCCCAGAATCCTTCTGGAAAGATCTGGCCGAATATAAAAACGAATCTGAGCCCTAATTTGCATATGCAAATCAGGGGTGGGAAGGGGAAACATTTTTTACTTCCTTGTTTTGTGACAAAAAGTCATGCAACTTCCCTCCCCGCATATGAAAATTAGGATTCGGATTCCGTGTGGCTGTGGAGAAGGATTTGGCCAAAGCCGAATCCTGGCCAACTCCTGACCTGAGTCTTGGAATCGGTGCATCCCTATCAAAAACGTTATTTTCAAAACTCACATAACCTTGTATGTCGATACATAGTAAAGGGGTAGTCTACCTTTAAGTTAACGTTTAGTATGCTATAGAATACCCAAATCATAGTACCTTGGTCACTTTTATATTTTATAGTTTTTAAATGAATTGCATTGCTTTTTTGCCTCATTACAACTTGTAAATAGGAGCCACTTATCCCAGCCAAACAACTGTTACTCTGTGAGGCTAGAATTGTAATGATATTTTTACTTTTAGCTTTCTATACAGGCCCTCTCTTATTCAAATTCCTTTCTACACACTATTTTGAGGTATTTTTTATATTTACAAATGAAACTAGGGCTGTGTATCTGACCGAATATTATACATAGGCCTACATGAAATTAAATAAATGTTATGGCTGTTTTTTTTTTTATTGACTGTGGCTCCCGTGTATACAGTATTTAAGTAATACATTGCAACTTCAGCTTCCATCTTTTTGTTTATTTTCTGCAGAACTATTTCCTTACTTACCTTAGTAAGTAAAAAATAGGCTTTTTAACTCTATGCCCTCTTTTTATTTTCTAGTCCTTTGCATCAAGGCTGCATGTACTTTCTACTGATGTGAGACAGGATCTAGAGGCCACAGAACCTTTCTTAATGTCTATGCCTAGTGACCTTGCAACTGAACATTTGAGGGAATTAAATGACTGCTTGGCAAAAGCCCTTGCTGTAGTTTGTGAAATGTCTTCAGATCGTGCTAAGAAGATTGCTTCCACTGTTGATACTGAAATGGTAAGACATATACCCCTATTTTATAAATAAAAAAACTTAAATAGTTTCAAATATTCTATACACATCTTTTCACCATACAACAAAACTTTTAACACAGTCTAGTATTTACAAGTTTGCATTACTCTGTCAGAACCAGTTCTCACATAGTTACATAGTTAAATTGGGTTGAAAAAAGACAGAGTCCATCAAGTTCAACCCCTCCTATTTAAAAAGGCAGCATACACACACACATCTCCACTCTTTTACACAAACCATATAGCCCATAGCTATACTAACTGTAGAGTTTAGTATCGAAATAGCCTTTGATATTATGTCTGTCCAAAAAATCATCCAAGCCCCTTTTGAAAGCATCAACAGAATCAGCCACCACAACATCGCCCAGCAATGCATACCACAACCTCACCGTCCTCACTGTGAAGAACCACCTATGCTGCTTCAAATGAAAGTCCTTTTCTACTAGTCTGAAGGGGTGGCCTCTGGTGCGGTGATCCTCTTTATGGGTAAAAAGGTCCCCTGATATTTGTCTATAATGTCCTCTAATGTATTTGTAAAGTGTAATCATGTCCCCTCGCAAGCGCCTTTTTTCCAGAGAAAACAACCCCAACCTGGACAGTCTACCCTCATAATTTAAGTCTTCCATCCCTCTAACCAGTTTAGTTGCACGTCTCTGCACTCTCTCCAGCTCATTTACATCCCTCTTAAGGACTGGAGTCCAAAACTGCACTGCATACTCCAGATGAGGCCATACTAGGGATCTATAAAGAGGTATAATTATGTTTTCACCCCTTGAGTTTATGCCCTTTTTTATGCAAGACAGAACTTTATTTGCTTTAGTAGCTACAGAATGACACTGCCCAGAATTAGACAACTTGTCATCTATAAAAACCCCAAGATCCTTCTCACTTAAGGAAACTCCCAACACACTGCCATTTAGTGTATAACTTGCATTTATATTATTTTTGCCAATGTGCATAACCTTGCATTTATCAACATTGAACCTCATTTTCCAGATTGCTGCCCAGTTTCCCAACTTAGGCAAATCACTCTGCAAAGTGGCAGCATCCTGCATGGAACCTATAGCTCTGCACAATTTAGTATTATCTGCAAAAATAGAAACCGTTCTTTCAATGCCCACATCCAGGTCATTAATAAACAAGTTGAAAAGCAAGGGACCCAGGACAGAGCCCTGCAGTACCCCACTAACAACAATGGTCCAACTAGAAAATGTTCCATTTACCACCACTCTTTGAAGTCTATCTTTTAGCCAGTTCTCTATCCAGGTACAAATATTATGTTCCAGGCCAACATTCCTTAATTTAACCAGTAACTTCTGTGTGGCACTATATCGAATGCTTTAGCAAAGTCTAAGTAAATCACATCCACAGCCATCCCAGAATCGAGGTCCCTGCTTACCTTCTCATAAAAAGAAATTAAGTTAGTCTGGCAAGATCTATTACACATAAAACCATGCTGGCACAAACTCATAGTATTGTTATTTGCTATGAAGTCCAGTATCCTATCCTTTATTAATCCTTCAAAAAGCTTTCCTACCACCGAAGTCAGACTAACTGGCCTATAGTTTTGAGGCTGAGAATACGTTCTTGACGTATTGTAAATTACCAACAGGGAACCATAATTTATTTTTCTCTGTAATAATAAAAAACTACTTTGTACTTGATGGGAACTTTAGTAGCTAAAATCCATATTGATCGCAAAACAGTTCTACTGGATTCATGTAATGTTGAAGTTTGATCCTAATTATTGCAAAAACAAACTCATCTGGAAAACCCCAGGCCCCAAGAATTCTGCATAATAGACACCAGGGCCGCCATCAGGGGAAGACGGCAATGTTGTCCCGGGCCCAGAGGGTTTTAGGTCTTAAGGGGGGCCCGGCTGTGCTGCACTAACTTGATTAGCTGTGCCCCCCTGCTGTCACAGATCTGCCGACCTCGGAAAGGAGGGTGTGAGCACAGATGACTGCATTTTGTCCATTCTCTTCCCTGTTTGATCACAAAGTTCTTTTTTGTTTATGTATAGGGGACCCTATTCACCAATTTATTTTTTTTTACTGTGGGGTGGGCGTGGGGTGAGCTTGTGTTGGGGTCAGTGCAGCCCAGGGGCCCAAGAAATTTTTTCAGTTGGGGCCCTGTGATTTGTGATGGCTGCCCTGATAGACCCCATACCTAAATTTCTACTTTTATATATTTTATATATAGGCTATAATCCTATATCAAGGAATGTTTGTCAGGTGTAGTCAGGGTAAGAATGGCTGCAGCAGCAACCCACTTTCAGCCCCCCCCCCACCTTATTTTGCTGTGATCGGGGCCAGAGAGGGAGGTTGGAGGCAGCAAGGGAGGGAGCGCGTCTGGGCTTGCCGGGCCCACTGGGTTTTTTCACGGTGTCATGCCAGCCCAATCCGACCCTGGGTGTAGGTTACAGTGTCATTTAGATTAAATGTAATAAAATGTCCTAAAATATCCATTTATTTAAAGTCTGTATTTCAACTGTTATTTTTTCCAGTCTAAGTTAACGGTTTTATACCAGGAGCTCCTAAACAGACTGCAGTTTCTGTCAAATTGGATTCTAGAGAAACATAATGCTGTGGATGTTTCTGACAAAAGTAGTGACATGAAGACAGTGAAGCAAAGTCTTACATTTCTTAAGGTAATATCCTAGACTGAGAAAATATATTTAGTCATAAGGGTATATATTGATTATCTTTAAATGGTAGAAGGCACTGTTATTGTATTGGATTACAGACAGGGAAGTGAAAATGGCATAGTTATACACATGGTTTTACATAATTCAACACAAAATAAAACAGATCTTCTGAAACGATTTACCTTGCTTTGTTTATATATGGAGACATTTGCCAAGCAACAACTGAAAGTGCCCAAATAGTTTTGTGCCATTCAGTAGTTTTGTTGTGTTTGGCCAACCAGTTGTATGGCTAAAAGTTTTTTTTTGCATGGCATTTTCTAAAATTATAAACGTGTTACATTTAGCTTATCTACACACTTTTTGCTTATTTTTTGTCTGTCATACACAGGAACTGGACACACATATCTCTGAGAAAAAGATGGAGTTGGAAACAACAGCATTTGATATTCAGTTTTTAATATCAGAACATGCTCAGGATCTTTCTGCCATGCAAAGTAAACAGCTGCTGCGACTATTAAACACAACACAGAGGAGTTTTCAGGAAGCTCATAAAAAGATTGCATCACAGATCGGACCTTTAAAAAGTGCAGTGGTGGCAGCAAAAGACCTCAGTGACCAGAAGGTTTGCCTTACTGTGTGGCTGTATTGCCTGTTGCTTTTTAATTACTGTTCAGCTGTATTGTTAACATGATAACTTGTTTGCCAAAGGTGTCAGTACCTATTAATACAAATGCAACAACTTGCATCTTTGTCAGACAATGTCTGGCTTGGAGTGGCTAAACACTCTCTTCATCCTAAAATAGGGAAGCTGCCATCCCCTACCAGTCCTCTGCCCTCATTCAGATTGAAACAATCCCAGTAGCGCCTGCTGAAGGCCAATTATGTATGGGTGAATTATATAACTTTGACCTGCTCAATGCTAATATTTGAAAATCAGATTATGACATTTGGAAATACTTATGGATGGTTAATAAAGACTATATTTTTTCCTTTAAATTTTACTACCAATGATGAACATTTTACTAGAATAATATTTAGGAAAAGGTAAAATGTGTTTTCTGTGAGAATGAACAAGTTACAGTTACCTTAAGTTTTAGTATTACATGTGCAGTTGAATTTATTTGGCTGTAGACATTTGGAGTATCTGCTCTTACACAAAATAATTCTTTGCCAAAAACTTGCTCTAATATCCATACCACAAACTAACCCATGTTTGGTATCTTGTTTTTTTCTGAATCATTATTAACACAGGTTCCGGGATGAAAAGAGACTGGGATTATCAACGCAGTTGAATCATCTACTTTAACATGTGCATGGTCAGGCTTTTAGCAAATTCTTTGCCTTCTGGTCTTTTTACTATTCTGATGAGATGAATATATTTCTCTTTTCACGCTATGTTCACCTTGCACAAACCATGTTCCATTGCTGTCATGTTTACAGCATACTGTCTTTTATTTGCATTGAATAATAGTAAAACAGCAAATAGATTGGTATTTATTTTGTTTTTGTTTGCTGTAGGACGCCGAAGTACAGTTACAAGAACACAAAGAAAAACTACAGGAAATCTGTCATCTACTCACACAGACAGAAAACCGAATGATTGGGCAACAAGGTACCCTTTCTACACATGACAGTCCTGCTGACTTAAAGCTTCACCAAAATGAATACCAGGTAAAAACCCTTCATTTCAGTTAGCTGGGAACAGTTAGTTCAAATCAATGATAGTAAAATCAGGGTGTGCTAATCATCTGCAAACATTTCAGTAAAATTTAGATAACATTTTGGTGTAAATGCTGAAAATGGTGTGGTAAAAATATTTGTATGAACTGAATTGCTTACCTTTAGAAGTTAATATATATACACTTTCACAAGTGTAGCCAATGTTTCTTAGATTTGTCCCAGTTTCCAGTCCTGCTTCTAGTAAAAGACAGCAACAACAAGTTAATTCAGTGAATTTGTTAGAAGACAAATTCGATTTTAAAAGGTAGTTGGAAAGCATATAAAAACACACTCAGAATTTAAGACCAGGATCTCCTATTCCACATTATTTGGTAATATTTACATTATATATATATCTATATCTATATCTATATATATATATATATATATATATTGCAAATAGATTATTTTTAAAAATTTGAATTTTTGCAGGAGCTGCAGAAGGATATGCATGCTGGGGCCAGCGAATTCGCAGAGATTGTAAAAAACACAGAGAAATTTCTACAGGATTATGGGGATAAACTTTCACCAGAGGACAGAGCTGTCATTGAGCAAAAATTAAAGGATGCAAAAAGCAAGTTTGATCTTCTTAGTATAAGAGCAGAAGAATCCAAAAAACAACTGGATAAAGCACTTACGTCTGCAATTGAAAAAGAAACTGAAAAGGTTTTTATATATTTTTAAATAAAAAAAATATTTTTTTCCTAAATTCCAATACAGTATAGTTTATAAAGAATGATCATGTATTAATCATTTATTACAAAAATGTATTGGAAAATTTATTTTCATATACTATATTTTTGTATACAAATTATTCAAAGTTTGTGATAAGTTATCAGGTCTTTGCTTGGTTTGTTTTTATTCCATCTGGTTCCTAGCATGGAAAGGAAACAGAGATATAAAAATTGGAAGACAATTGGTAAAAAAAAAAGTAAAAAAGAGGCAAGGGGGGCGCAGAGGTAGTTACATAGTTAAATCGGGTTGGAAAAAGACAAAGTCCATCAAGTTCACCCCTCCAAATGACAACCCAGCATCCATACATACACCCCTCCATACTTTCTCATAAATTATATATACCCATATCTATACTAACTATAGAGTTTATTATCACAATAGCCTTTGATATTATGTCTGTCCAAGAAATTATCCAAGTCACTCTTAAAGGCATTAGCAGAGTCAGCAACCACATCACCCGGCAGTGCATTCCTCAACCTCACTGTCCTCACTGTGTTGCTTCAAAAGTTCTTTTTCTCTAGTCTGAAGGGGTGGCCTCTGGTATGGGTAAAAATGTCCCCTGCTATTTATCTATAATGTCCTCTAATATACATGTAAAGTGTAATCCCCTCACAAGTGTGTCCCCTCGCAATCACCTTTTTTTCCACAACCCCAGCCTTGACAGTCTACCCTCATAATTGAAGTCTTCCATCCTTCAAATCAGTTTAATTGCATGTCTCTGCATTCCCTCCAACTCCCTCCAGCTCCCTCTGAAGGACTAGTGTCCAAAACTGCACTGCATACTCCAGGTGAGGCCTTACCTGGGACCTATTAAGAGGCATAATTATGTTTTCATCCCTTGAGATAATGTCCCTTTTTATTAAGACAGAACTGTATTTGCTTTAGTGGCCACAGAATGACACTGTGTGTCTTTTACAAAACCCCCTAAATCATTCTCATTTAGGGAAACCCCAGAACACACTGCCATTTAGTGTATACTGTAACTTGAATTTATATTATTTTTGCCAAAGTGCATTTATCAACATTGAACCTCATTTTCCAGTTTGCTGACCACTTTTCCAACTTAGACAAATCACTCTGCAAAGTGGTAGCATTCTGCATGGAACCTGCACATTTTATTATCATCTGCAAAAATAGAAACTGTACTTTCAATGCCCGACTCGAGGTAATTAATAAACAAGTTGAAAAGCAAAGGACCTAGTACACAGCCCTGCGGTACTCCAATTAGAAAATGTTCCATTTACCACCACTCTTTATAGTCCATCTTTTAGCCAGTTCTCTATCCAGGTACAAATACTATGTTCCTGAACAACATTCCTTAATTTAACCAGTAACCGTCTGTGTAGCATTGTATAAAATGCTTTAGCAATAATATCAACTGCCATCCCAGAATCGAGGTCCCTGCTCGTAAAAGTAAAGTAAAGTAATGTTGAACTGAGTTCAGTTATTTTCATATAGTTCACCGGAAATAGACTTTTTTCAATTACATACTTTTTTCCATTGTCCTTTTTTAAATATTGACATTTAGGGGCACATTTACTAAGGATCAAATTGATTCGAAGTAAAAATTCAAATCAAATTCGAATTAAAAAATTTCAAATTTCAAATGAATTTTGGGCTTATTCGACTAACGAATAGCCCACAATTAAATTTGAATTGATGAAATTCGAAAATTTTAATTCGACTTTCGAAGTACTGTCCCTTTAAGAAAAATTTGATTAAAAAATTCGCCAGATTGAACCTGCCAAGTTGCTATAGAATCCTATGGGAGGTTTTTTATGATTGAATAAAAAAAAATTCGATCGATTGCTTAAAATCGTTCGAATCAATCGAAATTCGAATTTAAGGGTTTTTAATTCAACATTTTAATAAATAGAAGAAGGAAAGAAGTAACACCTTGTTATGGCTCTTATTCCTATTTTATTTATATAAAAACCCCTTTGGATCACCTCACCTCCAATTTAATTGTGACCCATTCAGAATCAATTCATTAAAATAATATCAATTATAAAGTACAAGTGCTTTTCAAGCAAAAATTCTGTAATCCTACCAGCAATACTGTTGTTAATATGAAGATTTATAATTCATTCCTCACTTGAATAAATTGACAATGAATTAAGGACAGTGCTTTGTGCTTAGAATCAAATAGCAATTGAATAAATAAATAAATAAATAAATAAATAGCTTCCTTCAATTAAATTTGTAAACAAATTGATACTTAGATTTCCCAAAGTGAATAAAGTGCAGTGTGCTGAGGATTCGGTAATTAATTAATTAATTTACTATGAGTTAATATCATCACCCACAATAACCCAAATTAATCCATAAATTGATAAATGCTAATTAAATCTCCAAGATTCATGCAGTAAAAGGTTTTTAATTCGACCTAAATTCGAGGGTTTTTAAATCCTCGAAATTTGACCCTTAGTAAATGTGCCCCTTAAAGTTAAATTTTTCACCTTCATATACTTTCTGAAGCAGCTCCGGGAGGGGGGTTGCTGACTCTGTTCTACACTGATACATTAAATTGATAAATGTCATATTTTTGGCCCTGCTGAACAGAATCCCTGAGTTTTATTAAGGGCAGATGGTAGAATTGGTGCAATAGTAGCTAATATCCCAAAGATACTGCTGAGAAATCTATCAACTAATGTAGTAGCAAAGTATAATAGTTCAGATTCTACACCTGGATTACTGAGCTGCCTCAAAGACAGGAATTTTTAATTTAATTCAAGCTTAACAAAGGAAATAGGGCAGAAAAGTTAAGCATTATGTTTAGGGGTTTGGTACCAGCCAAAGGCAACCACAGCTCTTTAGCAGAGAAGATGTGTTACCCAAAAATGCCCCCAGTTGCTTCCCATCTTTTAGCTTGCATATAATCTGCATATATTTACTGCTCTCATCTGCTGTCATTATACTATAAATGTACAATGTGGCATTCACAATATAAGGCTGATTAAAATATAATTCAGATTTTCATGAACCAGCATTTCAGAAACCAGTGCAAATAGTATCACAATTGAATAATTAGCTTTATACCATGAGCTTACTTGACAGACAACCCTCATTTTCTGTTTGATAATTTGCAACAATACCTAAGCATAGCTTCTCAACAGCTGCTCAGACCCCACTGAGAAGAAGAGGGAGGGAATTGTGCTTTAAAACAATACATAGGTATTAAGCTATACAGATGCAGTCACTTTGGATTGTGAGTTTAATGTGTCGCGACTTAACTCATTTATCTCATTTATCCCACTTATCACAGAATATTGTGTCACAGCATCCCATCCAATTAAAGAGTTCACCATTGAAAACAATGGAGCTTTGGTATGCTAATGAAAAGGTTAAATGCATTAAATGAGTTAAGATAACTTTAGATAACACAGTTTCTTCAATTAATGCTGAGTCACGACGCATTTAACTTACAAATCCAAGTGACTCTATCTGTACATTACTTTTCTACTTTTTTCTGTTTATTATGTAGGTTGTAACAAATGTGCTGTAGTTACAGAAATTCTTTTTGTTTCCTGTCCTAATTAGTTTTCCACCATGTATTTAGTCTGATAATGTATTTCTTTAGCATATATTCCCTATAGCATTTTAGTCTAAGACCACATTTTCTACAATTTTATTCTGTGTCACATAAAAATAAAAATGGATATGCAAAAATTTAATTTTATTTTTCAGTCTGCTGCTGTAGAACAGTTAGAAGATAGCAAAAACACAATCGAAAGACTTTTGGATTGGCTGTCATGTGTGGACAAAGAAGCAGTGAATGGCAACAATGTGCGAAAGATCAATATAAAACAAAATGGAACACACCAAGACCAGGGCTTAAACTCTTTGCTTGATGGAATAGAAGAGGTCAATGGGAATCTAATACAAACAGATGGGAAAGAGGAAATTGTAAATATTCACAAACAAGATAAAGAAGATTTAAGCAGTCAATATCAAAGAGCAAAGGTATGGTAAAACAATTATATAAAATTACTGTACTGTTAAAAAACAACTCAATCTGTAATTATTAGATCAGCATAACACTGTTTTTTAGTGTAACTATTTAAATGGATTCACATGCTGTTTAATAGTATGTAAACAATGTGCTAAGAAATGGAGGCACAGAGTTTACAGTGTTAAAATGATGGGAGGTACAACTAAAGTCGAGGACTCAAAAGTTGCTCTTTTGGAGATCTAGTAATGAAAGTCAACCAAGCAGAATTTATCTGTGAGCTGTTTGAAAGCAAATATCTGATATGGTTGCTTTGGATTATTAGAACTGGGTAAAATACTTATTTTTATTAAATACTATGTATAAAGAATCTGACTTGGGGGTCAGCAAAATGCACATGGTGTGCAAAGTATATGGAAACATTTAAGATGAAAAGAAGGGGGTTGACGTACAAAGAGCATAGGATAGGGGATGGTTTCGAATGTATACAGATTTAGGGAAAGGTTACCCAACACCTTTTCTGTAATGGAAAAGGGTGGGTCATGGCTGCTGGGACA
>CM044440.1:79537405-79559697 GCA_024363595.1 Xenopus borealis
GATGTGATCTCTCACAAAGGGGACCTACGTTACATCACTATATCAGGACAGAGGGTTTTGAATGCAGCAAAATTTTGCAACAAAGATGAAGACAACAACAATGTTAACACTCTGGAAACATGCAAGATAGTACAGGAAAGGCTGGATACAGCATCAGAGAAATTCAAGTCCTTGCACTCTAAGGTAGGATTTATTAATCATGCTAGATTCAGGCTACAAAAACATTAATGATTTTTTTTTATAAATTGGTGTCTCAAGAGACCATTGAGAAAGTTTTGTGCACTGTGTTCAGTGGGTAATTTTCTCTAACATTCTGAAAAAAAATGACAGTAATGATTTGCTTAACTGTAGTTGAATTCTTAGAATATATATTGCGGTCTATTATTGATTTTATTACTCATTTTAGTAGTGATGTGTTGATATCATCTAACCATGTAATATATTTTTAGTGCAACATTCTTGGAAATAACTTGAAGGATTTATCTGACGAATGCCAACATTACAAAGATGCCTCATCCTCCCTACTAAAAAAACTGGAGATATCGGAATCTGTTGTAAACAAAAAACTTTTGGAGCCTATTGCCTCTGATACCAAAAATGTGCAAAGACAGCTTGAAGAAACAAAGGTATTTGTTACTCTTATTACTTTTTGGTAATTCTGTAATTGTATACTGCATTCATGCTATTGGTAAGACAAAACAATATTTCAATACCCCTGGAAAGGCTAGGAAGTCAGGTTAAAAATAAAACTTACAGTCCTCACACCTGAAGAGTAGCAAGCATAAAATAACTAGTGAATAGTAGCTGGCAAAAAAGATCACCATTCTACATTGATATTTACAACCAGCACCCAACTAGACCCATAGCTTGAACCCAAACCCCTGATTGATGTCACAGTTGTTGAGAAGGGAATGATGCAAAGCAGTTAAAGGATAATGGCTCAATTTCCCTGCAGAAGATATGGATTTTCAGCAGTTCCAAACAATAAAAACCTATTTCACAACAATAAAAACTTTTATCAATTTTGCAAGATTCATTTCCAGTGTTTTGTTTATTTAACATATACATAATTACTGGGCATTTGGTGCTAATGAAGAAGTAAAATCATACTACCAAGCTAAACTTTCTTACACTGATCTTTGGAAAATTGTGATGCCACCAAAGACTTTTTAGGACAATGGTAGTGGGCTTGATTTCTGTTACTTTGGATCTTATGTTTTTTTTAACCTAGGATGCAATGCCAATTAATCTAAAATGTGCTTGCCCTCCCATTACCCGTTCCATGAAAAATTCAGAAACTGGAGATCACATGAGATGAAAGACCAACCAAAGTTTATTTGGCGCAAGCTCCATGGATTCTGTACTCACAAAGGAGTTGATTCATCAAAGAGTGAAGTTCCGCCACTAGAGGGAAATTCCACAACTCTCAATTCATTTCTATGGGATTTTGCAAGGCGTATTCATCAATGGGTGAAGTAAAAGTTACGCCTTTAAAAATCCCATAGAAATGAATTGAGAGCTGTGGAATTTCCCTCTAGTGGTGGAACCTCACTCTTAACTTCACTCTTTGATGAATCTACCCCATAGAGTGAAAATCAGAACAAAGGAATCACAGAGTTTTATAGACTTGGGAGCATTTGACATTAGAACATATGGGAGTAAAAGCAAATTACCAGTGTATAACGAGATCGCTCCACAGCAAAGAAAAACAAAGTACTCCTCTTACAGCCATGCTGGTAGCTGCCCCACTCAAGGCCAGGATACCTGGGACTAGGACTAGCTTGAGAACCGAATCCATCCCAGTCAGGAGGCTCACTGGGGAATCTGCATAGACAGAATTTTATTCTTTCTTGCCTTCTTTGGCAATTGCTTGAAAGCACTATTAAAAAGCTCATTTAATGCAGTTTTTGACTGGAAATGTGTAAGTTCAATGTTTCAAAGTGACAGTTATCTGTTAAATGATTGCACAAGAGCTGTCAGGTGTATGCTACAGCAGCTAGAGGGTACAATTTTTGGATTACAGGGACCTGGGTTTTCCATATAATTGGTCTTTCCTTAATTTGTACTGTATCTTCATACCTTAAGCCTACTAGAGTGTCATATAAACATTAAATAAACCCAATAGGTTGGGTTTACGTCCAACAAGGATTAATTATATGTTAGTTTGGATCAAGAACAAGGTACTGTTTTATTATTACAGAGAAAAAGGTATCAGTTTAAAAAATGTTGATTGGATAACATGCAGTCTATGGGAGTTGGCCTTATCCTAATTCAGAGCTTTCTGCATAATGGGTTTCTGGATAACAGATCCCATACCTGTACTGCCTGAGCTACTAAAATTCCAGGCACCAACTTGCATAAATTGCCCTTAAGGTGGCATTGTGACCTGAAGGGAAAAAACACAACTTCATAACAGGAGTTTTTTTTATATATATACTTTTCATACAGTATATATTAAATGAAGGATGCACATTACATCATTTGAATGCAAAGTTATTGTGTCCTGTTATAGTATCTGTTTTTTTGTGCTTCTAACTATTGAAAAGAAATATTGAAATCATTGACCCCTACTGGGCTGGTATGGTCTATGCTAAATCAGTATGAGAAATTTAGTGGCAGGCACTCAAATGAAGGCACTCTTCCAGCGAAGTAGTAGAAAAAGTAGAAAAGATTTATTAGTGTCCTCTGTCTTACCCGTTTCGTGTTAACAAACACTTAATAATAGGCTAAATCAGTACAGTACATGCTGTGAATTCACTAGGTTACAAAGTTTTACTTAGAAGACTTTGGGAAGCAAAATGAGACTTGTTTACCTCAAAGACTATTTCTGCAGTTTTATCAAACGAAGTATAACAAATAAACCACAGAATCTTAAAAATGTTATATTGTTTCTTCAGCAATTAATATTTTATGGTTTTAATTTTAGGTGTTGTGCGAACAGGTATCTGCTCACCAGGCTTATATTGAAAAACTCAAGAAAGCAGCGGAAGTACTTACGGATTCCAAAAGAGGCCTTTCACTAAACAAAGATGAGATCCAAAAGCCCCTTGGTACTGTTCCAGTTTCACACTATAGATGTGTATATCTAGATATATACAGTTAGCCTGTATGTTTATATACTGTACTTATATACACAGTGCCTTAAAAAAGTATTCAGACCCTTCACAGATTTTCTCATTTTGCTGAATATCAAATCTTGCTACTTTAATATTTATTTATTTAATTTAATTGTATGTTTAGTGGTCTTATATCTTATTTACAAACATTATGATTGTGTCTTACAGATGATATAGTGGGAAGATACAACACTCTATCTCAGTCTGTAAACGACTGGAATGAAAATCTACAGGTTACCTTGACCCGCTCACTAAGTGTTCAGGATGGTTTAAATGAAATGCTGGACTGGATGAATGGGGTAGAAAGAGATTTGAAAGACCAACATCAAGTCCCGCTGAATTCTTCCTCTATACAGGAAATTATTACAAAAAATAATGTCAGTAATTATACCTCTATGTGCCCCTCCTGAAACAGCATAAAAATGTTGATCTAAATATAAAATACAATCCTCCTTATCTAAATTTTTATCATTCTGTTCTCTAGATTCTAGAACAAGATATTTCCAACCGCCAGAGCAGTATTAACACCATAAATGACAAAGTCCAAAAATTCATGGAAACAGCAGACCCATCAACAGCATCTTCTTTACAAGGAAACATGAATGAACTGTTTCACCGTTTTTTCAAAGCTGGTGAACTTGCCAAAGAGCGTACTGCACAGATGGAAGACCTAAAGTCAAAGGTTGAGATGTTTGAGAAACTATCAGATAAAGTTAATTCATTTCTGGATCAAAAGCTTCAGTCTCTTACAGAGAAAGATGGTCCTGGAAAAGACGTGACAGAGCTTTCTAACTACATGCAGGTACATGATGTATTTAAATTCATTAGCAGTGTCATTGAAGGAGGTGGCTAGAGAGGCATGCTAAACTTTTTTACATTTTAACTTAAAATGTCAGTTACTACATCAATGTGTTTTGGGAAAATTACCAATAGGGGAATAATAATGATTCTAGACTTAAAATAGGCAGCTTGCCTTCTAAAACAGATATCCTGCCATTTCCAGCCGCAGCAGTTTATGGAAACTTATATGGCTTTTCATTGTATATAAATAACTGCCATTTGCACATCAACATAGCCACTAGAAGTGTTGCAACCATTAAAATGTGAATAATGTGTTGTATACTTATTTATAATAGTGAATTTCATTTATAGTTTGTTCAGAAATGTTTCTGCTAGAAATAGCTATGCCTTTGTTTTATTTCAGGAAACAAGCTGTGAGCTAGCAGACCACAAGAAAAACTTGGAAGACTTGCAAAAGCTTGTTGAAGATATGTGTGTTTATGGAATTCCTGGAGACAAGGCAATTGCTTTGGAAAAAGTTAAAACAATGCTGAAAAAGTTTCAAGATCTTGAAGAAACTGTTAAGGCAAAGTAAGCACAGTTGCACTGTATCTTAATTGTGTTACAAACATAAAATCAGTACTTTAATACACGGGGCACAGAAAGCAAAAAAAAAAACCCAAAAAACACATGCTTGGGATATCAGCAGTGATTCATTGATTCTTCTGCTTTGGTAGATACCAAAGCAGAAATAGAACCCTACTGTTGACTTTCTCCCTATTGACCTTAATATTAGGTTTACCAGTAGGTAACAGCTTCCTCTTGCTGGGGGTACAGGGATTGTAGCTTGTGAACTGAGTACAGAAATACTCATATGCTTATAATGTCTATGATAAATGGTTGGATCACCCGAAATGCATCAGGCCTTCATGGTGTGGTCTGATGTTTTTAATATATATCAGTTTTAACAGTTCCGTTGTTGCTGCTTTGACATACCAACAGGCCCGGACTGCCAATCTGTATGTTCGGGCAAAAGCATGATGGGCTGCTTGCTTTAAAATGTAAATGGGCTGCTCACCTAAAAATGCTTATTAGGTATGTATTTAATATAAATGAGCCAATCACTTTAGAAAATGTAAATGAACTGTCTGTAATAGCCAGCCCAGCTAAGGCAATGCCTGCATTTGTTAGTGCACATGTCAGTACTTGCATTTGGGAGAAATCAGGAATTCTGACCAACTTCAGTTAGTAATATTAGAGTTGCTTGCTATATACCCAATCCCTTATGCTTATGATATGTATGTTGACAACAGGAGGATCCATGCTCAGAGCAGTTACTTGCATGGGACAACCTAGTCTCTTCAAGTATGTCACACTTTGGCCCTGTGATACACATGGTAATGAATGTCCTTTTATCTGCCAGGAATGAAGATGTGTCTTCTTGCCAAAAGGAAATGAATGCTTTTAAGTCTTTGGTCCAGTCTTTAAAGAAATGGTGTGCATCAGTAACTGAGGAAATACCTGCTGCTTCAACAACATCAAGTGTAGAAGAATTAACTAAACATTTAAAAAAGAGCAAGGTGAGTTAAATTTGCATTCTGTCTGTAAATTATACAAGTTGAAAATCTTTTTTTGTTTTTTGCAACCCCTTTGAGTGCTGCAAGCTTGTTTTCTTTATATATATATATATATATATATATATATATATATATATATACAATATTTACAAGCTGTTATTTTACATTTCAGAGTTTGCAAGAGGAGTGGTCCCAAAAAGGCCCAGAGGTACAGAAAGTTAATAGCAAAGGGGCAGTTCTTTGTAACTTAATCAGCACTGTGACTTCACCTGCAAAAGTCAGAACATCAGGTACAATATTATTATGCTGAGCATTCAAAACTGACTTCTAAGAAATTTCATATTTTGATAAATACTCTGTTCTTCAATAGTAGTTATGAGGTAATAAGTGGTATAATAGAGCACTGGGTAGATGATTGCACACCGGAAGGTGTGAAACGCGTTAGGTGGATCATTGGGTCAGTATGCCTATATAGGAGTTTTATTAATTGATGTTATAAACTTTGTAACATTTTTTACTGAATACTGACTTTGGGACAACCTTTTTTCATAGGGCCCAGATTTGTGTTGAGGCCACATAGGCCGGGCCAATGGCAGCATCATTTTAGGGGCAGCATGTCACCCAGCCGCATCCTAAGGCGCACTGGAGACTCAAAGTTCCCAGTGCTCCGGTGCTTGTCAGTCTGCTATTGTGTGTATGGAGGGGGTTTAAATGCAGTTGCTTTTGGGTGCTAGGACCGTGCGGTGGTGGAGGAGGACATGTGTGCTCAAGCATGGAATATGGCCCTGATAGAGCATTGAAAATAAACTCCATAAAATATCAGTGGTGGTCAAAGCCAACTCTATGGCTTATTATAGCTTTGATGTTTTCTTTAATGAAGGAAATAAAAATATGTAGGTTAAGTAGGGTAATGTTCAAAAGCATTTTTTGCTTATTCATAACAATTTGTAATTACATGTATATAGTGCATAAACTTCATTTTACTCCTCTATGGCTTCTAGGCAGGGCCATTGTAAATGGGACAGTGACATCTGATGTCAATGAACAACTAACTAATAAAGGTGAGCAAATGAACTCTATCTCTCTCTGTTTATAAAAATGTATGTGTGCATGAGTGTAAAGAGCCTCAGATGTTATTAGATTGCACTTGTAAAGTTGTCTTGCATTCATTGCTTTTCACAGTATATTTCAAGTCTCTAATATACGGTATTATTATGATGTGTGGGTTTCTGGTCAGGTAAAATGCTTTCATGCAGCTACAATAGCTATTGTGTGACTAAGAAAAAAATGTTACAGCTACAGTACATGTATCCATACTGTATATTACACAGTTCAGACTTTTTATATGGAACAAATAAGTCCATAAATTAAGTGATGTTTAATAAAGTGGAATGACACAGGGAATACGTATTAAACACGCTTACAAAAATTTATTTAATACATTCTACATAGTTGAAAAGCCTTTATTGGTAATGACTAGTGGCATGCATTGCTCAGGTGTGATTTTGGTCAATTCCTTCATACAAACTATCTTGAAATCTTGAAGGTACCAGGGGCCTTTTTTATGAACTCTGATTGTCAGTTCTTTCCATATATTATCAATTGTATTCAAGTCGGGTGATTGACTGGGCCATTCTAGCAGCATAAGGGTTGGGGCAAATGGGGAGATTTAGTCGCTTGGCGATTAATCGCCTCTTCTGCGAGGCGACAATCTCCCCGAACTGCCTGCCAGTTCAGGGAGCTTGTCGCTTCACAGAAGAGGCGATTAATAGCCAGGCGACTATATCTCCCTGAATCTGCCTGTATGTCACAACCCTTATTGGGCCATTCTAGCAGCTTTGATGCAGTAAAGCATTATATTTGCTCTTTTTTTTTAAAACCCACTGCAGTTCCAGGTCACTGTTCTGGGAAAAACATACAAACATAGAAATCATTTTCCTATGTTAATAACAATATGTCTACAGTGCTTATTTTTACAGATTCAACAACAGAGGGAGCTGTGCACCAGTGTATGACAATGCAACTATTTAGCATGACTAGATTACAAATCTATTGTTATTGAGATTACAAGGGAGTATTACAATGATGTCTGTATATGTCCAATAAATAATAGTCATATACAAAAGAAAATTTATAGAAAAATTAAAGACTGTGGGTCTTCTTTCAGACAGTGTGATTAAAGTGTGATTATTCTGTATCTCTTTTTTTTACAGAGCTAGCCAATGTACAAAAGGAGATATCTGATGTAAATGAAGGTTATCAACACTTGGGAGATTTGTTAAAAGAAAAAGTTTCTGAGTTGGAAAGGTGGCTTTCACAAATGCAACAAGTGCAAGAGGAGACGGATGCATTAATGAAATGGCTTAGCAAAATGCAGGCCGAGACTGCAGAATGGGAACATCCCACAGACAGTGTTTCAGTGAAAGCCCAGATAGAACAGCATTCGGTAATAGGCTATTGTACTTTTTACTGAATAATAGATATATTCTTGTAGTGTTACATTTGATTTTACGAAGATTTCATCCTAACAAAAAGTTATTCAATAAATTATGGCAAGGAAATATGTAAGACAAACTTGTCATCCATCAGTATTTTTCACTGGCTGGTAACTTTCATTAACATTTGAAAAAAAAATACTGATTGGTTCATGTTTACTAGTTTATTTTCCAGCACAGAAAGGTTTGGGCAAATTCTTAATCCCTGCTTGTCATATGCACAAACTCCTCCAATCTCTGATAAATGATGAACATTTTTGCAGTAATACATTGCCAGTACTTAGACCCCAACAACTCTGAGTTTATAAAAATCTTAAAGTGGCAAAACACTAACAGTATATACACCTAATTTTATAGTAGGAGGGTCGGCTGCAGGTGTGATATCTATCTACCACTGCATGTTTGACTGACCCAGGAAAGACTTTGCTGTCTTGGCAGAAATCAGAGTAAATTAGAGAAAACTGCATTTTTTGGTCCCTGGCTACAAAAAAAATCATATTAAAGAAATAACCTTTTTGTTACCTTTCGTAATCTGATCCTCAATAAGAATACATTTTTGTGGATAATCGGTTGTCTTGAATTAATAGATTCTATTCATCATTGATAAATAGAAGAGTCCTGCATACATGTACAGGCATCCTGATGCAGGGCCTGCTCTTGCCTCACTTCTGAAAGATGTTTTCTATTATGCTTCCATAATGAAAATATATCTATTTAATTATATCAATCTTTAATATTTTAATCTAGCGGTTTGCTTCCAAAATAAAGCAAAAGGAAAAAAGCGTGGAAATGCTAAAGGCAAAGTTGAAAGATCTACTGCTTGAAAACCCAGATGCACCAGAGTCATCCAAGTGGAAAGAAATGCTGGATAATATAGGTACTTATCCATGGTGGGATAGCATGTGGGTACATCTGCTTTGTGAGGTTTATGTTTTGTAGAGTACTGTATAGGAGTTACATAAAACTGATAAATGCTTCATTGTTTATAAATGCTTCTTGTGTAGTTGACTGTTGAGGTTACTACAGCAGTTAATGTTGGGGCAATGAATGGCATTAATTAAGATTACTAAATCTAATGTGCACATATTAAAAATGGCATAAATATTCTAAACTAGGTAGATGATTGCACACAATATGCCAGCTCTGTATAACAAGTTAACAAACTACTGAAGTACTGTAGGCATATCAGAAACTGTAGTAATACTGTAATTGAATTGTCTATTCCTAAGTGTTGGCTGAGCAAGGGACTTCTTTTAGTTAATCTTGTCACCCTTTTAGGGGCAGATTTATTAAAGTTTGAGATGTTTGAGTTGTTCATATTTCAGAATTTTATTAACTAAAATTTGCAATGCAAGTAATAGAATACGAATACCGGAAACTCAAAATTTGAATATGTAAATCCAAAACTCATAAATTTTTATCCAAATTTTAGATTTAATTTCTGAAATTTCTATTGAACTTTGTTAGAAACCCATTTTTTTGCCTGTTTTGACCTGCTAAGTTCCCTGAGAGACTACGATAACACAAATATTCAAATTTTAAAAATGATAAATCTTAAACTACCGTCAGTTGCACTGTTAAACTGTGGGGAGAAGAATAAATCACTGGAACTTACTTGAATGTTCACTAAGCAAATAATGAGTTATGAGTGCTTGGCCTAACGCACATTGTAGCATTGACTACTGTTATGTTTTGGTAGCCAAGGATGATCAGAGTATAACAGTGCTTAATTAGCAGATTCATGAAACCATTACACATCAGCAGTAACTTGAACTCTAATACTTTAAAGCAGCATAGAAGGCACTGTTTATGTACAACACAACTCCTGTGCACAGTGACACCTACAGGAGCCTTGCACAAACACTGCAAATCCCCCCTGTAGTAGGAAAGCATTTCAGCAAATGTAAAAACAGAAACCATAAAACAGTATGCATCTTAAAGCAATATTATACATTCTTCACATCACAAAGTTTTTGGTTGATGCAGGTAGTTTTCTGATTCTCTCAGTATGCCTGATAGGTTCACTTTCTTCAGGCCTGTTGCAGTTGGCATCAGGAGTAGGGAAATGACCTTCATCAAATGGAACTTCTCCAAAGTCGTATCTAGCTTGAGCAAGATGACTTACATTCCATATGAGCCCATCAGACAGTTCATATAATATATGTAGTGCTTCTTTCAGACTTTGGTTGAATCACTCGATTTCGCCATTTGATTGTGGGTAATACACTTGAGATTTTATATGCACAATATTCCTCTCTCTCAGAAAGATTTCAAACTGTGTTTCATTGTCTGATATTAACTCCTTTGGATTACCTTCTCCGCTGAAGACTGTAGACAGAAATGTTATTACTATAGCTGATGTTATATGAGACCATAGTCTGTAGCATCTGTAGTTACCATAGAGGGTAATGCAGGATCAAATAAAGCTAGTGTTGTACTGTTCAGAATTAACTGTTTCACTATTTGAAAGCTATGTTGAGCAGTTTCTGACCAAACCAGACTTGAAGTTCCACATAATAGTGCTCCACAACTGAAGCATAGTTGGGAATAAGCTTAAAATACCATGAAGTAAGTAACTATTTGTGATTCCTTGTATTGATTTTTAATGGATGAATAAAGTATTGGATTTTTTTATATCTTACTCTACACGGTGCTCCGTGTTACATACAGATGCAGCCACTTGGATTCGTGAGTTAAATGCGTCATGACTCATGGTTAATTGAAGAAACTGTGTTATCTAAAGTCATCTTAACTCATTTAATACATTTAACCTTTTCATTAGCATACCAAAGCACCATTGTTTTCAATGGTGAACTCTTTATTTGGATGGGATGCTGTAAAACAATATTCTGTGCTAAGTGGGATAAATGGGATAGATGAGTTAAGGTATTATGTGTCAAATGCACAATCCAAAGGGGCTTCATCTGTAGATGAATACCATGAAGTAAGACTCGTAATTAATAGCGTTTGCAAGGGTTAAATCCTGCTCTTGGAGCAGTCTCTCTCTAATGCAAGGTGAATTTGTTTTTTCCACTGTTTGGCCTCTTAGCATTTCATCTGTTAGATTCCCAAACTCACAGGTAACAACCAGTTCTCTCAAAGCTGCTACAAATTGTTATGTGGATTCGCCATTACATTGTCCACGATGGTGGAATTTAAATCTTTTAAAGCACAACTCCTGCACAGTGACACCTACAGGCACCTTGCACAAATTACACTACCTGCTGATTTTTCAGATCATAGACTAACCTACATTCTGGAGCTGACTAGCTGCCACAAAATAGAAACATCCATTATTTGCATTCATAAATATAAAAAATGAAAACTTGACTGTTGTTTGAAAAATCTAGCTAAGTGTGACGTGGTTTAACTGTGGTTTGTGAACCTGTAGCTCTGCTAGTTCATGTGATTAATTGCTCACTGATCTAAAATGTATGAGACAGTATTTTTGTGGGGATGCTTATAGGGTCCCTCAAGAAAATGCATATGCAGGCCTCCCTCAAAGTATTTTAGGCTATTGTTATTTCTGTTTGTCTCAATAGTGAGTTCATGCTTAAGAGAAATATTTGCTCTTTATGACCTCATCAATGTGAAAGTACAGTACTCAGAATCCTTCTTTAACATTATCAGTTTTACATTAAAGAGCCTTAAATGCTTATTTTTATGTCTGCCTTATATATACCATTATACATCACATCCATTGGGTCACTCTAAACAAAGAAGTATAGAGCTCATAATTCTGGGTAAATAGCTTGTGGTATAAGGTGCTGTGCTGGGGGAAGTTGTAGCGCTTGGGTCACAGTTGTATGCAAAAAAAGAGTACCAGACACACACAGTAACAGTTGAAATGCTGCAAAAAGTCTATTCAGCCCTAGCCATATGAAGAAAAGGAAATGTTTTGGGCCTAATCCATTGGTCACTTACCACACCAACCAGAAAACACATGAATCCTGTAATTTTTATATATATTGCATTATATATCTGTTTAAGCCTACTGTTATTCATTTTCCACTCTGCACTTCCAGCCATTGCCTGGTAACTCACAGTGCAGCCAAATTAACCGGAATATTTTTCATTAATTCAAGTTGGAATCTTGACTAAAAACAAAAAAAATGCACACTAAAACTCTGTAAACTATTGACATTCGGTACAAGGATGTGCAGTCAGGTTTTACATTATTCCCATAGTAATCAGTTTCTATTCTGTGTATTAAGATGTAGGGGCAGATTTACTAAGGTTGAATGGAAAAATCAAATTTTCTAATTTTTTTTTTTTGGTCAAGACTCGAATTTAAAACCACCAACTCAAATTTGAATTTGAATGTGAGATTTATCACACCTCCACTCTGGAAACAGTTCTAATTCAACTATTCTCCACCTAAATTCTGCTGAGTTCATGTAGAAGTCAATGGCAGATGTCTCTGGAACTATTTGAAGATGTTAATAGTAGTGATAAGCCACGCTTTTGCCGAGTTTCTCTTCAAAAATGATTACCCATAGACTCAAAAAAATGTTGTGCATCAAAAATGTAATTTAATTTATTGTCACCTTATTAATCTTTTGTGTAACTGTTGCCAGTGATGTTTAAATGATGTTTAAATGATGTTTCACCTGGCATCTATTTCTCTTTTTGGCAAAAGTTGTAGTAGAGGAGCGACTATTAACGAGTAACGAGTTACAAGCCAGAAAAAAAACATTTAAATCATTCATATTTGCTCAGTCAGTTAACTTAGGGGATAGCTAAACATAAAAAAGAATATAGCTGGAAGTCTAAACTATGGGACAGATTTTCATGTTCACAGTTTGGTCTAATGAATAAATTGCCATGATCACGTTTTTTTCCACCTTTCCACCTAATACTTGCTGGAAAAATTTTTAAATGTACACGAATCACGCATAGGTATTAATAATTCTTACTGTGCAAGGCCAAAAGTTTGCAGTCCAGTATTACTAATTCATGGCCTCAGGATGTTGTTATAGTGTTGTTAGTGTTGAGTGCTGAAGGACTGTGCTGACACTGGGCTTGTACTATTTCTTTTTTACTCTATTGTAGTCCTTAAAACATTGCATCTGTACATATTTGCATGTATAATATAGATCATATTTTGTGGTTCTTGATTCTATGCCCAGGGCCTTGTTTTTATATAGACACCCAAGAGTCTGTGCCAGTAGCATTACAAGGGCAAGTTGCTCCCCCACACAAAATCTTCGGAGGGGCCTGGTGCACACCTATCCTGACCTCCCTCCACCCACCTGCCCTCTTTCTTACTCAGGTCCACCATCCTTGTGCTGGGTAGGTAAGACTATGGCTGGGGAGGGTGGATTTCTTACTTCAGCTACCCCTTTGATAGACTGCTCATTAAGATTATCTTGAGAACAACCTGTATCATTATTATTTTTTCATTTTCAAAAATGGAAACTTTGCAATACATTCTAATGTGTTTACCTGTGGTGTTCTGCTATAGGTTGATATATATATATATATATATATATATATATATATATATGTTCTGCTATAGGTTGTTATATATGGTTTAACTTGCATCTTTTAGCCTTTTCTAGCCTTAAGCCCACGTTTTGCACAAAAGATGTTTTGCTGCCCACACAAACAGTCTGACAAATATGTACAGCATATCTCTTTCCAAGCAGTAGATTTCTTGCTGTAGAATGTTTCCATTACAAATGAGGCAAAGACAGTTCTGATGTTATCCATAGTGCAAGAGATGGCAACTCTCACTATAAACAGTTTACATTGAAACTGACAGTCTGTCCAGCTTTGTGGAAATGTTCATTTTATCCCCATTAGTTACAGAAACATTTTCTGTGTATGTATTTTTTTCTCCTTTGCTCATGTTGTAAAACCAGTATATTCACAATAATGGTTTTCCTAGTGCAAAGCGGAATTGGTATTCTATAAATCAAATTCAGGATAGATGGTGTTGATATTTCAGTAAACAGTTTTTTTCTAAAAGGGCATTATTTGCAAAATAAACTTGTGACGTGTTTAGAATTTTTTTTCTTTTAGAAATCAATGTAATTATGTTTTGCCCAATAGATTCTTTATGGCAAGGCATTAATATGATGTCAGCTGAAAGACAGCAAACTTTAGAGGAGTCTTCAAATGATCTGACCCAGTTCCAGACAGCAGAGGCACAGCTGAATCAATGGCTTACTGAGAAAGAACTCATGGCCAGTGTCCTAGGGCCACTCTCAATTGACCCAAATATGCTGAAGACTCAAAAACAGCAAGTTCAGGTGAGTACACTGTACACTTTCACTTCCTTTCTGTATGAAAAAGCTAAAAGTCTGCTATGGTGTGAATATTATAATCAAATACAATGTAATATTAATTATTACAGCAGTTACTAAGCATGGATCATGTAAAAGTCCAGCACAAATGCAAAGAGATAGAACAGAAGCAAAACTGAACTTTCACTGATACTATTTATAAAGATGTTTTTGCTGTTTTCGTAAGGGCTGTTGGGGGTGGCATGTAGGCCTCCTTTCTCCTGCCATCAGCTAGCACAGAGAGCAAAGGAGCCCTATCTTAACTGCCTGTATTATGTAGATTGCAGATATGCCCTAGAGAACAAGGTGTTTACGGAATACGCACTCACCTGTGTAAATGCAAACATCTTATTGGTTGTATTGGTCACTGCTCCTGGGCAAACTTAGTGGATACATTTGTTATTGTTGTGCTCCTTTGTCCAAATACTTTTCTTGCACCCAAATGTACTCAATTTGTGACAATTTGTGGAAAAATAGATTACTTTACAAGCAATCTCTGTAATGCCCACCCTGATAGCCCGGAGAGTTCTGCTATGAGGTGCTATCTTTTAGCATTGTGCCTCACTGGATTAATGTAATCAGATACAGCCATGGCAGACAATTTAAAATTCTCTGCATAATTATCTGCAATATGTCATAATTTATAGGTTGGCAGTATAATCCTATTATATGGTTTGACCCTTGTTGCAAACTCTGTGTTTATGACTAAATAAACTCATCATGGGGCTGTTTTATAAACACTGGGCAAATTAGCTCCTGGTCAGTAACCCATAGCAACCAATCAGTGATCAGTTTCTTTCAGCCACCAGCAGGCTGAGGACCAAAAGCAGTTATCTGATTAATAGCCATGGGCAATGATGACATCAGCTAATGGGTGCACATTTTGGATCTCATAATCCTTTTACAAGTGGGAATGATTATGTATTCATTCCATTTAAATTAAATATAGTATGTGTATGCTTCTTTTGCAGATAAATAGTGATGGGCGAATTTATTCGCCTAACTCGAATTCGCCGCCGGCGAATAAATTCGAGAAATGGCCCTGAAAATTCGCCAGAGAAAATTCTCCGGCATCAATTTCCGATTTTCACGAATTTTTCGTGATAATGTTCGAAATTCACGAATTTATAGTGAAAATGTTCGAAATTCACAAATTTATAGGGAAAAGTTTGAATTTCACAAATTTAGTGAAATAGTTCAAAATTCACAAATTTATAGTGAAATTGCTTGAAATTCACGAATTTATAGTGAAGTAGTTCGAATTTCACAAATTTATAGTGAACTTTCCGATTTCGCTATTTTCGCAATTTTTTTGCCATTTTGCAAATTTCTTGGGAAATTCGCAAAACATTTGGCGAAGTGAAATGCCCCAGATTCGCCCATCACTACAGATAAACTGAGACGTTACCTTGAAATGTGCATCAACTAATTTATTATGGAATGGTAGAGGCATATGGTATATTTCTTGTCTTGCACTTACAGTACTTTGTCAAATCTCAGGAAAGCAATGTAAACAATGATGTTTCTTTGGTGTAGCTGCCTTTTATTTGCTTGAGTCTTATTTCAGCAGTTTAACAACATATATATCCATCTATTAAAAATAGTTCGGGGTACAATATCGTCATGAAAATCTTTTATATAAATAATTTTTTAACTATTTTTAAAACACTGAAGTGTGTGTGTTTTTTTATCAATTTACTAAAAAAACAAGCTATTAAAATAAGATCTCGGCTTAAAGGCCTGTTTTGGCAAGGCTTATTATGGGAATATCTTTTGCATTACCATTGAACTACAATAATATTTGGTAAAGGGTTATTCCTATTGTGGCTGAAAGAACAAGGATGGCAAGCATTGTGGTAGTAGACCAAGATATTGGCTCATAGGAGCCCATTGCTAAAATGAGCCATCAAATCTGTTTAAGGGTTGAACTGACAATCATTGTTATGTTCTCAGTGCTTGTAGTGAGTAAAGGGTCATAAAACAGATTAGTCTCCTAACAATCTCTCTTCTCTCTTAGATCCTCCTCAAAGAATTTGATGCTCGAAAACAACAGTATGACCAATTTAGCTCTGCAGGGCAGAGGATCCTTAACAGACCCTGTGAACTCCCTTCCAGTGGTGAAGTTGTGAAAGAACAGTTGGCATCTGTAGCATGTAAATGGGAAAATCTAACAGGACAACTGAGTGATAGATGTGATCGCATTGAACAGGCTATTGTCAAAAGCACCCATTTTCAAAACAATTTAAAGGGCCTCTCTGAGAAACTAAGTTTCATGAGTAAAACATTAAGCAGCAATATGACGGTTAGCTCCCATCCTGATGCTGTCAAACAAAAGCTCCAAACAGCAAAGCAGCTTCAGGAAGACTTGTCAAAGGAAAGGAAGTACATAGACGAGACCAAAATCCTCTGCCAGGAACTGTCAGATCTGGTGGCAGAGGAGTACATGAAAACAGAATTAAGTAGGCAAATGGATACTGTTGTAAAGCCGTTTGTGGAGTTGGAAGAAAAAGCAGGTTGGTTATACAAAAAAAAGCATTATATCTGAAAAACCTGGGTTCTGATAGAATATTGTAGATTTCAAACTGCTCCAAGGATGTGAAAAACATACTTATGCAAAACTAAATTATGAAATAAATAATCACTCAGTAAAATTTGTTATTTTTTTGGGAGAGACTTGCATGGAAGATTGCTATTCAAGTCTCTGAAAAAGGAAAGGTTTTCCAAAACCAAAAAGTAAACTATGACTTAACTATACTGGTTTAATGTGTATAGCATTCTTCATTCTTATTGTCATCAGTTATTTTAAACAAAGTCAAAAGGGAATGAGACAGCAAGATGTTTCAGAGTTTCTTATTTAGATAAGGTACAGATGCAGCCACTTGGATTTGTGAGTTAAATGCGTCATGGTTAATTGAAGAAACTGTGTTATCTAAAGTAATCTTAACTCATTTAATTCATTTAACCTTTTCATTAGCATACCAAAGCACCATTGTTTTCAATGGTGAACTCTTTAATTGGATGGGATGCTGTGACACAATATTCTGTGTTAAGTGAGTTAAATGGGATATCTGAGTTAAGTTATTCTGTGTCAAATGCACAATCCAAAGTGGCTTCACCTGTAGCATCACATTTATATGGCCTTATAGTATTCATACAGTGGTAAAAGATGTATATTTAATAAATTTCCCATCTTTCTGGCTGTCCTGGCATGACCTACTGTATCTCTTTTTTAAAATAAGCAGTTTCTCCCTAAACTGATGATGTGAGTGAATTTAATATTTTATCCTGTGTTTAAACAAAAGACACTGCACTAAAACCTCCACACGCTTGTGTGGGTAAATCTGGGAAGAATTGTTACATAAATGAATAGTCCTAAAGCAAAAGTCTTTTGTATATTGAGACAAATGTCAGGTCACGAAAAAGCTGCATAGCTAGCATATTCAAAATAGATACATATTTGCTTTTGTAATCTAAGGAAACATTTTCGATCCATGAATTTTTACAAAAACAGAGGCATGCCTTGCCGGTTGGGCACCCTAAGCAACCTGGCAGTTACACTCACCCACTAGCTGCCTACCAGGACAAATGGCATGCATGCAAGATGACTGTGAATGTGCAGTGATGCAGAGCATAAGCAATGGTCAGTGAGGGGACAAGGCACAGAACAGGGTTAGGAAGCAGAAGAGGCACATGTCTGACCCCTCTGCCAGCCTCTGCACTATAGACACATGCCTCTTATGCCTACCCCTAGAGCCTGCCCTGGTATTAAATACAGGTATTTACCTCTTCTGCCTGCTATATTTTGCCTATTCTTTCCCCTCAGCTTGTTCCCTTAAGTGTAGTTTTGATTCAGCATAACAACATGGCTGTGTATCAAAATAATTTAGCACCACCCCCCAGTAGAGTAAGCACCCCCAAACAGATGATTACAAGATCTTGCAATTGAAACACACATAAAACTCCCTTCTTACTGATTAATTCTTTCTACATAAAGTAAAGTAAGAAAAGAATATATTTCTAGTTTGTGTTATGCTCTGGAAGATCTCCTGGAGTGAATGGTTTTCTTTTTGGCTCTTCTTTTTAATTCATAGTAATTATGCCACCACATATGTCCATTATTTAAAAATGTTACTTTATTTATATAGGTTTTCATGTTGATCAGCTACAAATTGCCTTCGCCAGCTCCCAGAAGTTTCAACGCTTGTCTGAAGATCTTCATTCTTGGATAGAAACTAAAACAAAAGAGCAAAATCAAGCAGCACCAATTTCAGCCAAGCTTGATATTTTAGAGATGTTAATTGCAGAGCAGACAGAAGTACAAAATACACTAAAGGACCAGCTCGGCACCTACGAGAAAATTACTATGGAAGCTGAAAGTCTTCTACAGAAAACAAAAGGAGATGAAAAAGCAAACCTACAGTCTCAACTTTCCATGCTCAAGGGTAATTGGGAAGCCATTAACAAGCAGGTTTTGGAAAGACAAAATAATCTGCTTGACTGTCAACAGAAGGCTACCAAATACAGGGAGTTGGTAGAAAATATTCAACCATGGATAGAGGAATGTCAGCATAAACTGTCTGAATTTAAAATTTCTGCATATGTAGGTGCCATTGAGAGTTCAGTTGGGCAATTAAAAGTTCTGCAAAAGAATGTTGATAAGCAGAGGGCAATGATGGAGACCATAAACGGTGCAGCAGAAAACCTACTAAATTGCTGTCAGACAGATAAAGAAGCCATCAGAGAGCAAAACAAACACATGAACAGTCAGGTTGAGGAACTTATTGACAATTTGCATATTAAGAGGGACACGGTGGAGAAATTTGCAGTTGGTCTCAAGGATTTTCAGGAATCTGTTAAAGACACAGAAAAGCAGCTGGCTGTAGCCCAGGAGCATTTAGATGCTCACAACTCCCTTGGTCCACAAGGTTGTAGTAACAAATACCTTACAATAATGCAAGCTCAACAAAAGGTTCTTCAGATCCTAGAACCTCAAATAGACATTTCCAGAATTCTGGCACAGCAACTTGTGGTAGATGCCTCTGATGCAGAAGGTGTTGCTGAACTACTTCTTCAAGCAGAGTCACTTCGACAAAAATATCATATTATCCATCAAGAAATAGAAGAAAAATGTTCATTCTTAGAGACTAAACTGCAAGGAATTGGACATTTCCAAAACAGCATTCGAGAGATGTTTTCTCAGTTCACGGAGTTAGATGATGAACTTGACAGTATGGCTCCAGTGGGAAGGGATCTTGATTTACTGCAGGGTCAAATACATGACATAAGCACATTCCTAAAGAATCTGAGTGATTTAATAACAACTAATGAAAATGCGAATAAGACCTGTAAGAAAATGTTGGAAACGGAGTCATCACCTGATCTTATTGGCATTAGAAGAGATCTGGAAGCATTAAATAAACAGTGTAACAAATTACTTGACAGAGCAAAATCCAGAGAAGAGGAAACTGAGAATATCATAACTCGAACTGAAGAGTTTTATAGCACACTTAAACAATTTGTTGACCTACTTAAGGGCGTAGAGGAAAATGAAGAGTCCCAAGGTGCAGTTGGCATGGAAACTGATGTCATTAACCACCAATTAAACATTTTTATGGTAAGAAATATAGTATGCTTATTTATATTTCATTTCATTATTACAGTAATGTATGTGCTTTTATCATTGTCGAAAAAAATTGAGCGTATTGGTTTTTTAGGATTATATTTTTTGTTACCATTAACATGTAAGCATCTCACAGTGTTGAGTGTTGAGGAATTTGTTTACAGGAATTGAACAGCTGGTTACAATTGTCAATCCAGGAATTACAATTAAGATTTGTTCATTTTAATGTGCTGCTCCATCAGTTGAACAGGGTGGTAAAATAAAATAATATGGTAATTTTCCATTTTCCACTAGAAGCGTATTTTACTCCAGTAAGTGCATTGTCAGATTTGTATACTGGGTTTTACAGATCAACAACAACTTGAATACCGTAGGTCGATAGCTAGGCATTTAGGTTAAATGAATTTATTCTCTGTAGCTATGCAGTCATTCTCAAGCAGATGCATCATTTTGTATAATAATAATAATAATGCAATATCACTTGCATCACTGAATACTGTACTTAAGTGAATAGAGCCTCTTGTGAATCTATTTCCTGAGTTAATAAAGCTATATTAATATTATATAATAATTTTCTATATAGTATTATAAGTTATATTCGTATAAAAGGTGCTTTCTCATCAGTTGCAATCTGAAATGTATATATTATAGTAGGCAATGTGTTATAAAATATGAAGATATTAGATGTTACCTCTGACTTCCTTGACCATTTAAAAACATTAGGATGTGTCCTTGGGGACTTATAATATCCTTATATTTACAATAAGGGGTATTATCAACATATACACTGCATAACAATCTGATCAAAGGCTAAACAACCTTTTTGTGTGATTGGGGTGCACAGATAACTTATCCTATATAATAAAGTCCAAGTGTCTCTGCGTCCAGTCCCTGTGTCCGTGGAAATGCGCACTGCGCATGTGCCCCACCGATAACCAATTGGAAGCGTCTATAACGCTGGCGTAACCCCCGCACAGGATAGTGGCCGGCCTCACTGAGGAACAGGCTCAGTCCGGGAGGAAAGCTGATTGCTTCGCAGTCCGAGTCCTTCCGATCCGTCAGCTGCAACATGCACCCCTGCCAAAGCCACAGCAACCGCTCCGCAACTCCTTGCACCCACACAACACTATCTTCTGCTGCCGAGAAGGCGTGCTAGGGGCGTGCTCACCGATATAAATGGGCGTGTCTTATTAAAAACTAAGGCCTTTGATCTTCCTCTGTTGGTTTATTTTGGCAGTAATAGCACTGCAGCGCCCTCTGTTGGTTAATTTGGGCAGCAATAGCACTGCAGCGCCCGCCCTCTGTTGGTTAATTTGGGCAGCAATAGCACTGCAGCGCCCTCTGTTGGTTAATTTGGGCAGCAATAGCACTGCAGCGCCCTCTGTTGGTTTATTTGTGCAGTAATAGCACTGCAGCGCCCTCTGTTGGTTAATTTGGGCAGCAATAGCACTGCAGCACCCTCTGTTGGTTTATTTGTGCAGTAATAGCACTGCAGTTCCCTCTGTTGGTTAATTTTGGCCGTAATAGCGCTGCAGCGTCTTGGTAGTAACCGTTACCGTTCGCCGACCAGAGTGTAAATTCGCACGTTAGTGAATTTGCATAGCGCAGGCGAAAATTCGCCTACAACAATTCTGTTTTTATAAATGTTTGACTACATATGTTCTAGCGCCCGTTAATTTAACGTGCTTAATGTAAAGTTCAAGTGTCTCTGCGTCCAGTCCCTGTGTGCGTGGAGTCGCGCTACTGTGCATGTGCCGCAAGTACCATGTCTGGCGAATTTACACTAGCGAAGTAGATAGACACGCAACTTCGCACCCTTACGCTGTGGTGTGTTTTACCATTGTGGGTGATAGTCTGAAAAACGTAAATACATTACCGTTCGCCAACCAGAGTGTAAATTTGCACGTTAGTGAATTTGCGTAGCGCAGGCTAAAATTCGCCTACAACAATTCTGTTTTTATAAATGTTTGACTACATATGTTCTAGCGCCCGTTAATTTAACGGGATTAATGTAAAGTTCAAGTGTCTCTGCATCCAGTCCCTGTGTGCATGGAATTGCGCTACTGCAGATGTGCCCCACGGACCACCTCTGGCGAATTTACGCTAGCGCAGTAGATAGACACGCAACTTCGCACCCTTACGCTGTGGCATTTTTTACCATTGTGGGTGATAGTCTGAAAAACGTAAATATGTTACCGTTCGCCGACCAGAGCGTAAATTCACACGTTTGCCCAGCGCAGGCGAATATTCGCCTAGAACAATTCTGTTTTTTATAAATGTTTGACTACATATGTTCTAGCGCCCGTTAATTTAACAGGCTTAATGTCTAGTATCTACACTTATCTTTAAACCAGCACACCCTGTTACATTGTATAAGCATCCTATTTAAAATACTTTATATATATATATATATATAT
>CM044440.1:79562910-79613749 GCA_024363595.1 Xenopus borealis
CATAGCTAAAATAAAGGGGTGTTTCTCCACCAGTATGAATTTATGAGGTTTAGTAACAAGTAACTATTACAGAGAGAGAGAGACTTTTAAAAAATGGGAGCTTTTGGATAATGGGTTTGTGGAAAATATATCACATTTCACATAAGAAACTATTAATTTTAACAGCCTCAAAGGGTACAAAAACTATTACAGTACTAGAGATAGCATTTTGCTCCCTACACATCAGTTAAGGAGCGCATCATAGAACATGGATTATGTCCCAGAGCGGTTTAAGTTAATGCTTCACAGATATTTGGAATTCAGAGGAAGCATACTAATATGTGTTGGGTGCCAGTGTTCTTAACAATAATTAAAAAATGGCAATACATTATGCAGTGGAAATTATCATTTTATCTCTCTTGAGAGTCCCTGGACTGGTACTTACCACCATAGCCCTACTTATAACCCCACTACCAATCCTAAATGCAGCCTTTTACAGACCTAATTTAATGTACAGTAGGACCCACACAGGACAGCTAGATCTTCTTACTGAATTCCCAAACCCAGGATTCTTTCCACCAGTAACTTATCTTTACCTGATTGTCTCCAGCACATCCATGCTGCAGGCAGATAACTGAACAGTGCTTCATGAGTGAAAACACAAGGAAATCCATTTGGGTAAGGCAGATATACCCACCAGGAAATGCTCAGTAAGGATTCTGGACAGGCAGGGATTAAGGCTAATGGACCAAGTGAACATTTTGGCTATCCCTGTGTGCTCATGTGAAAAACAGACCCCTCCTAAAACCTCTCTTACCTTAGAGATATATGGGAACATACTGCCTACTGCAGACCTGGAAATAACAAATGGTTAAGTTTTGCTGCTGTAAAGTAAGTAGATGTGTAATATGACCGTTTGTTACATCTGTTACCTCAGATGGGAAATATTATCCTTATTTCTACATATTGTGTTATCTTAATTGCACAATTTGCTTGCATTGATATATCCAGTTTGTTTTCTTTATTCTTTATTTCTGGCTGAACATTAGTTGAGCTGTTTATTATCCTCTGTAGACACACATCTCTGACACTGATACTTACAGAGAAAGCAAGCAGCCACTCAAAGACTAGTTTCTGAATTTGAGATGTGTGGGTCACAAGACATAAGGGGTAGAGCTTAGAGGTCAGTCACCTACCAATAGAATAATAGCTGGGATCACGAATTGGATAGTAGCAGATGTTGCTTAAAGAACAAGGAGGGCGTTTCTCCAGCTCACTGTTGGGAGGTTGTCTGTCAGTTTAGAGAAAGCCTGGGAGAACAGAGAATCTTATCACAGACACTGGAATTGTACAAAACATGCAAGCCGGTGTTCCTTGGGTTTTTTTCTCTACTTTCAAGTACTAAGAGGCAGAAGCTCTCACTGTGAATTTCATTTATTTTAAGCAACTGGTGAAACTTTATGCTTGAACTTATGGAAAATACTTTGCACTGTGCCTTACCAAAGCAATCCATGTAAGCTCCAAATCTTTTTTTTTTTGTTTGCTGATAAAAAAAAATGTAGAGACTTCACTATGGACTGTCTCATTCATCTTTATTACAAAACTGTTCCATGTCATTTACCGAGTGTTTTCTGGGAATCACAGTACTGAGAGGTCTGTGATATTAAAAAGCAGGCTGCTATTTGGATCGAGAGCATCTTTTACTGCTGCCAACAAGAGCTAAACAGTGCTATTTATAATAGACGATCCTGGATGAAAGTTTTGTTTTGTTCCCCTGGAGAAGTGCGTCATGGCTCCGGATTCGTACATTGCCTGTGCTTTCTTATACCTTGCACTATTTGTTGAGGAGATTGTATTTTACAAACTGTTTAAATGGATTCCAATTCATGAATTACCTGAAAAGGATTGTCTTCTGCCCTATTTTTCCTTTGGATGGATTAAAATTGTGGATTTATAAAATACCTTTTGTACTGCAAAATACCATGGATAGCTGTTGGCCAAGGGGATAATAGCCTATTTTTTGGTTAATAAGGTATTTCTTTCACATGTTGCAGCACTATATTGATTGTTTATTGTGCAAATATGCAGAAGTAGTTGTTTTATTTAATCTTAAAACCTGATTGATTAAGTTCTATATAAATACATGGATAATGTATATAATGTGATTCTCTATTTTATGAATTGCTTATCATAGCCCTTTAAAAACATGGGGAAGCCCCTGAGCAGGCCTGATTGTTTACGGCAGAATCCAACATGTGTTGGAAAGGCAGAAGAAGAAGACTTTAATATTGAGGACTGTTATGTCCCTCAAAGGTCAATTTATGACACAGTCAGGTTAAATGAACAGATTGATTCTGGTTCTAAAGGTAGCCTGTCCTCGAGGCATTTCACTGATTGCACAATACCCTATAGCCATAGAACACTGGATAGTAGCACTTTGTGTAGCAATGGCGCCCTGGCCTCTTGTAGTGAAATTAGAAGCCATGAAATTAGAAGCCATGAAATCGACCAAAACAAACTGGATGAAAAAAATATTTTTGATGCACTCAAGTTAAATAGAGACATTATACGTCCTGGGGGACAATACAGTAACAGAACTAAAACAGAGAAACGGGAACAGAGGAGGTCATGGAGAATGTTTGTACCAACAAACTTGGCAGGCTACGTTTCTAGAAGTGATACCTCATGTAAGGAAAGCTCACTGTCGGACCCATCCAGACCTGGCAGGTATCTACAGGAAAGAATTTCATTAACATCAGATGTGGATTCTGGACTGTGTAGTCCTCAGGTTGATGGGGAGGACAAGCAGGATTCAACCATGGTACATCAGAATCATGAGAACAGCAACTTGGTGGATCAGTTATTTTCAGGGATTTCTAACGAACACATTCCATTCTGTTTGTATACTAATGCACATGGGGACTTTGATTACAATGTGGCTTCAGGCAATACAACAGAGTCTAAAAGTCCTGGATTCCACAGCGCTCCAAATTCAGAAATGGATTTGGACAGTGAATATTCAGTTGCCTGTGTAGAGCATGAACAGCAAAGCATTGCATTTTCTGAGGATGTAGACAATCCAGAAGTGTATGACAGCATCATGTTTATAAGAAATTGTACCTCTAATAGTAGCCCTTCTGATGTGGATTTACACAGGCTTGACCCATATCATTGCCACATGGTCCGTGCTGAATCTATGAGTTTACTGGGTTCAGCATCAGATCTAAAATCTGTGCGATGGATGCCAGAATTAAAGTGGCAGCTTCTTCCAGACTGTGTATCTGCAAAGGTAATTAGTGACCAAATGATTTTAGTGCTTAGGGGATATGCTTTATCAATATTTGGTTTACACAGGTACATTCTTTTATAACAACATCTATTTCAGTGAATATAACCACATGTGCAAAAGATCTGCATTTCACAACTTTCCTAAACCTGTATAAACCCTAAACCCAAAAGCATAGGCTGAATTAGAGGACCTGAAATTTCAGAATTTATAAGTATCAATAATTCTAGTGAATGCGAGCCAATTAGAAATTGAAGTGGCCTAATTAGAAATAGAATTGACCTACAGATGAAATTTATCCCTGGGGAATTCATACAATAGATTAACCAGAAATAATTGCAGACTTTTTATGAAACACAAATCTGCATTGTAGTAAGTTACAGTTTATAGTTATTCCAGTGTGTGCATTTGTAGTTGCAATTTAATGTTTGATGCTTTGATATACAGAGTGCCCAGCTCCAGAACTCCACTACGCTTTTTACTATCTGCTTTGTGTGGATATGTAAAATAATAAGGCATATGTATTATATAATCACAATAAATAAGGCTATTATGCCCCATAATTTGTGTGTTTTGAAATAAAACCATACCTTCCAACTGTCCTGTTTTTCACGGGACAGTCTCAATTTTGACAGCTCAAGCCAGAGTCCAGGTTTCTTACTGAAATAACCCAGCTTTCTCTTTGACATCCTTCGTTGAACAGCCAGAAAAAGCTACAAAGTTTCTAACTTAATTGGCTTTTGACAGAGAACCCATAATAGATACTTCTACATTTGTTACAATTTTAGATTAGTAGGTCTCTTGGGGAAACTGCAGCTTAAAGGGAAAATCATCTTCATAAGCAAAACCATAATAACACATAACAACAGAAATGTGCCTGTCAAATTTTGTTAAATGGACATGGTAATTAGGGGATGTGGTCACAAAAATGGGTGTGGTCAAAAAATTGCTGCTCTTTCTTTTTGTCCCACTTTCTATTTCCAAATTGTTGGGAGGTATGGTAAGATGAGCAAAGTTTCATCCAGTAATTGAGTTGAGAGCAGCCAGTCAACTTCAACGTCACTCTTAAGGTGACCATACGCAGGAAGATCTGCACATTTGGTGCCAAACAAACAGATCTTGTACTGATATGGCCACCTTGAGTGGGCCATCGAATCAGAAGATCAGAAATACAGGCAGTGGGATTGAGACCCACACACTAAAGCAAAGCTGTGCTTGATCCAACAGAAATTGTATTGTCATTTTGGGGCAGATATCATTTAGTGATGTTGCCAAACAAGCAGATCTTGTACTGATATGGCCACTTTGAGTGGGGCCCAACAATAGAATCAGAAGACCAGAAATACAGGCAGTGGGATTGAGAACCGCATAACCAAAGCAGTCCTTGATCCAACAGGAATTGTAAGCCGGCCTGATCTTCATTTGGCTGATTTTCGGGCAGATATCAATCGAGGAAGCCCGCTGGGGGGTCCCATACACTGGGCAAAAATCTGCCGACTTTGTCTGTCTGCAACTTTTATTGGCCCGTGTATGGCGACCTTTAGAAGTAAAAACTAAGGCTGATTGATTGCTAATATAAAATAGTAAATAGTAATATGGCAGGCAGCTGCAATCTAGCAAAGCAATGCATATACAATGTCAGTCATTATTATTCAAATGAATCCAATTTACCCCAGATGGTTTACTCAGCTCTAGCTTGCCTATTTTTATTAGGAAATGGGGTTTTGATATTGCTAGAGTTGGCAGTATTTTTGTCTATATGCAGTATTTGTTTTATTTGTTAAAAATTCTGATTCCTAACAGAGGTGCAGAATTGTATTAAAAATGTCTGGAGCAATCTTATCCACCCTGAGACCCAGCTGTATAATGATAGGATTTGTGCCAGGTTATATACTTATGTTGAATAGTCGAAGGGCACCTTCTCTTAAGATCGGATGATGCCTGTTTATTTTGTTATTTACTGTTTGAATTACCTGTCCATTTTCTTAGTTTAAACTAAGGTGACAGGTCATTACATTAATAAGGATATCACTTTGAAACAAATAAGACCAAAAAAACTTAACTCCTTTATAGATACCATCAACAGCCAATGCATCAGGCCATAAATAACACTATCTCAGGTATGGGACGTGTTATGCAGAATGCATGGGACCTGGGACTTCCCGAATAATGGGTCTTTCCATAATTTGGATCTTCATACCTTAAGTCTACTAGAAAAGCATGTAAACATTATAGACTGTTTTTGTTTTCAATAAGGGTTAATTATATCTTAGTTTGGATCAAGAACAAGGTACTGTTTTATTATTTCTGAGAAAAAGGAATACATTTTTAAAAATTTGATTCATTTATAATTATAATGGAGTCTGTGGGAGACGACCTTTACATAATTCGAACTTTCTGGATAACGGGTTTCTGGATAACGGATCCCATACCTGACTAACTAACCCTAACTGTTTCTGTCAAAGGGAAAGACTTTCACTGCAGGTGTTTGATGGCCTGCAGAAGTGTTTGCCTTTAGAACAGAGTCCAACAACCTATGGTGTGTATGCCATGCCTTACAAATCTTTTGCAAGTAAGTCCCAGTGTACCTTCTAAATAAGTTGGTGCTATAGAAATACATGTTAATAATAATAATACCTTTCTTTACAAATAGCAAGTAGATGTATACTATATGATGTCTAACGAGCAGGCTGCAAATTGTTCCTAATTTGATTTTCTGTTTCTGTAACAAGATGCATTACACAGAGGAAACCAGCATTGCACTAGCCACTTCCATTGTTTATCATTTGCAGGTTACTGTTCATCCTAAAATAACGTTGTAAAAGCAGGGTGTTATGTTTGGTAGCCGAGGATGAGGAGGGTATAACAATGCTTTATTAGCAGGTTCATGCAGCCATTACATAACAGCAGTAAGTCTTACTTTCACTTTCAAGTTGTACAGAAAGTCCTATGTATGCACAGTGCCACCTTCAGGCCATTTGTATAAACACCACATATTCCCCCTATAGCAGGAAAGCATTTGGACAAATATATAAACAGTAACAATTAAACCGTATGTATCTTAAAGCAATATATACATTCATTACATGACATAGTCCTTGGTCCATGCAGGTAGTTTCCTGATTCTCTCAGTATGCCTTATAGGTTCACTTTCCTTTAGGAAAAATGTCCTTCATCAAATGGAACATCTCCAAAGTGATATCTAGCAGGAGTAAGACGACTTGCATTCCATATGCGTCCATCAGACAGTTCATATGTGTATGGTTCTCGCTGGCGTCTCACTTCAAGTGTTGTAGTAAATTTAGATTGTCCTTGTTTCAGTATTCCTGGTTTCTTAATTCTGACTAAAGATCCAGGCTGAAAGTGCACTTTTCTTGCACCATGTTTTATGTCAGTATAAGCCTTGCATTTGGCTTGGTGATGTTTCACAATGTCAGTAGTAGATGATTTTGTAGGAATAGTCTTTGGTGGAAGTTTGATGTCTGCAATATGTAACTTAGTGTGCATCTGTCTGCCATGTAATAATTCAGCTGGAGATGATTGGGTTGTTGCATGGCATGTTGCTCTGTAGTTATGTACGGGTTTTACATCTGGTCTCATCTTAACTTTGTGTACAAAGTTCTTTGCACAGCCCAGTGATGTGTTGCTTTGTGGTGAAATTTTAGACATAGGCTGTGTGGCAGGCACTGGTGCTGTAGTAATAAGACCATCAACTAATTGTAGGTTTAATGCAGCAAAAAGATCCCTTCCAAGTATAGCAGTACCTTTATTTACAATGTAAAAGTCACATTTTGCAGTATTTGATTCAAATTGTACAGCAAGCAAGCAACCAAGCACAGGGATTGGATCCTTTAAGTAACTGACCAGTCTCAGGGCAGGTGCACCAAGCGTATCTTTTGCAAAGTATTTCAAGAAAATATCCTTTGGTAGTATAGAAACAGCTGAATCTATATCAAGCATCAGGCTAATGGAGTGTCCCTTGTGAGCAGAAGCTGTACTGACATTGACAGTGCATATAAACTTGTCTGGAAGAAATGTACCAGCATCCTTGTCGCCATTTGTTATGTTTGGTAGCCGAGGATGAGGAATGTATAACAATGCTTTATTAGCAGGTTCATGCAGCCATTACATAACAGTAGTAAGTCTTACTTTCACTTTCAAGTTGTACAGAAAGTCCTATGTATGCACAGTGCCACCTTCAGGCCATTTGTATAAACACCACACAGGGTATATAGAAAAGTAATGTTTTTGTTGAATGACTGCAGGAACTTAGCTTTCAACACATACTCAATGATAAATGCATTTTTTACTGTACTTTGTGTGTTTATTTAGAACCATAATAGCCAGTATGGTTACCCCCTTCCTGGCTTTACGCTGTGCACCTACACAGGCTCATAACCACAAAGTCTTCCCATCAGCACTGCACCCAATATATATATATATATATATATATATATATATATATATATATATATATATATATATATATATATATATATATATATATATATATATATATATATATTGAGAGAGAGAGAGAGAGAGTATGTATATCATACGTCAAGGTTGCTGGCTAATATGCTACACTTATGTACATGAAGTTGGCTAGCAACAGAGGACACAATCCTTCTAAACCCTGAATCAGTTTAGGAGGATCAGCAGTGGCAAAACCTCTATAGTTACAAAGGATCCAAATACTTTATGTTATCCATGCAAAGTGTATCCACATAGAGTTGATGAGGCAGTAAAATGATTGTGTGAGTGTGTCTGTTTCCTATCCCAGTGCAATTAGCAGCTTTATCAGGATTTTTTAAATAAATGAAAGGCTGTTGCCAGGCTTCTCAGCTGTGCTGTGAAATTTACCTGAATTATGTTCTGTATTCACTCTTGTTTTTGGAAGCTGCCAGAAAGCTGGTAGGAAATGCAGAACTAATCCTGGAATATCCTTGTATGGTTTGGATTAGCACATGCATGACAATTATTTTGTCCCTTGAAGAAAATATTACTGTTTGTTTTGTTGCTGTTTTTTTTCTTTCCTTATTTTAGGAAGGTTCATTTTTGTATTTCATATACATATGTGTAACAAATACCTTTTTTCATCATTAATAGTGTATACATTAAAATAAAACAGAGGGGTTCAATAAGCATTGCTTTTATGTTGTATACAAATCAGGGCAAGCTTTTAAGATTATCCTGGTCTGTATATGATATATACTGTGTTAGCCAAGTGAATACCTTACATGTATTTGTATTGCACTGAAGCTCAGAGAGCTCGATAGATGAAGCCCAAAGTCAATAAGGATGCTCTACTTGCAGGATTGTACAGCAGCCCCGTAACATATGTAGAATATATAAGAGATAGAAGAACAGTTTTATAAAATATTTTCTAGTAGACTATATTAAAGTATAGATCTGAGTAGGGATTTGTAATTTAAATGGAACACTTCTGGTTGTTGCTGATGCATGACCACTTGCTAATTTATCACATTCTTTATTTATAAATTCCTGGTAATCATGATAGCACACAAGTTGCAGCACGTTGCTTCTAGGTGTTGAAAAGTATGTGTTTATAGCAGCTCTTCTATAAATTTCGTGGTGGGATCTGGTGGAAAGAAAAAAATGAAACCCATTTTGTTTAACTCTAGTAAAATGATTTAGCATACCCATTTAATTAATTCTCAGCTCAAATAACTTCCAGGAGTGTTACTAATGTAATCTACTTATTCAACCTGATGTTTCTCAAAACACCCTGGTTTCTTTTAACCCTGCACATGAGCTGGTTATTATAAATATATAATAATATACCCCCTGATGTAAAATACAGTATGTGAGTTTTAAAAGTCACAGAGGAGTCCTATGATTATATAAATTCACTTGTTGGCAGGCCTCATACCTCACTTATTAATGCTCCAGACATAAGTGCTAGAAGTGTTAGCTTTATCAAAATCTGAATATTCAAGTTTCTTTCAAATTTGAAAAAAAAATGTTAAAACTCAGATTTTGGTTCTGTGCTTCAATATGAAAACACAAGAATCTCCAATAGTCACTTGTTTAAAAATGTGAAAAACAAAACTCCAAAGCAGTGAAATCCCATTATACTCATCATCATTCTCAATGTAAAAAAAAGTTTACATTTGTAAAGCACACCTCTCATTAAATTCTTAATAAACTTGCTAGCTTTTAGCTGCTGATTGTTTATTTTCAAGTTTTTTGGGCTTGAGTACTTGAGTTTCAGAGGCTCAAATTAGAATATATTCATGGTTACATTTTTTGCTGAAAAAACAGAATTCAGAAGTTGTTAGATTTGCCCCTAAAGGTCGTAGAATCAGGCCCCCTGGTGCTTACTCAAAAAAAACAAAAAACAGTAGTGCTCAGGGCATACAGTACCTTAAAAATCTAGATCTAGCTGCAGTGGCAACAGGATCATGGAAGATCCAGTCCCTGGGGCAGATTCACTAATGCGAGGGACTTTTCTCCAGCATTACCACCAGCAGGAACATTGCCAATTCTATAACAGGTGCAGACGCCAATTTTCTAGAAAAAGAGACCATCACTAGTGTTCATTCGTACTCTATCGCCAGGCAACTTTTTGCTCTAGCAAATGATAGTAAAATCCACAGAGTAAAATGTGGAGTAACGGACTATTACCTCTTTCGCCAGAGTTGAATTCACCCTCTCAGACCAAGCGAAGTGGTAAAATGAAGCTAGATCTTCCTCGATCTTCTTTCACTTGCATCATATCCTGTCTGCCAAAAATGCATTAAAGTTGAAAAAACACTGGCGACTTTTCCTTTATTTAAGGAAAGCAGGATTGCTTGCAAAAGTCATTTCATAACATATGGAACATTAATTTTACAGTGGACTTGTGCCCTACGCATTGTATTAGCTCTCTTGTATTTATTAAGGTTGCCTGGACATTTGTAATAAAAAGTGGTAACTTCAAGCATTTGCACCAACATTCATAATAAAGACCTCCATACAACTTAAAATTTCCCACCCTATGCAAACTGACCTAAGCGCAAGATCACTAGCAAATTTTCACTAAGCACAAATGAACGCTAGAGTATTTTCGCTATGAAATGTTCACACAGCTGAAGTAACGGTAGCAAAAAGTTGCCAGCATTCAATGCCAGGGACAAAACTTCACATTTTAGTGAATTAGCGTATTTGTAGTATTTGTGCCTGGTGAAAATTCACCGCCCCTAGTGAATCTGCCACCTTGAGCCTGACGACACATCGGAATTTTGCAAGTTTCCCAAGTTATGGAACAGGAATATTTATATGCCTCCCCATAACCATTTTTAGAACATAGATATTATTGTTACGTAAACTTAATTTGGTCTATTAAATGTTTTCTAAGGGGATTATATTAATTATGTGAATTCTTTTTTACTCTAATAAATTCGAATGTACTCATAACTTGAATGGGAAGTTATTTGTGAAAAAACTTGAACTCTGAATTTCCGGAAGGCAATTAAATATTGGAATTAGAAAGGTGTCATAAATCTCACAATAGAATTTACATTGAAAGTCTTCATGACGTTAAGTAATGTCTCAAGTGTGCAGTTATGTGCAATCTGTCTTAAGTTTTTTTAAAGGTATTTAGCTTTTTTCTGTGTAATATTGACTTCTAAGACAGCATGTGGTAAAATGTACCTTATGTAGTTTGCCTTTCTCTTTTATGTAGTCCACCAGTCAAACATGGCATGCAAACTGTGTTATCCAAAAATAAACAATCTAGGACATTTCTAAAAGTTTTTATAATGCCATCAGATCAATAGAAACTCTACCATAGCCTGTATTAACAGTGCACTTGCTCCAGAATCATAGTGTATGTGGGAGTGTAAGTGTGAATACTATTTTAATGGTTTTTGACAAATTAACAGTTTAGACTGCTATTCCCAGGCTTGTGGCTCAACAGCTGTCAGAAACTCTAATCCTAAAAATGCATTGACATTCTCAAACTGCTATTAAGTCAGAAAATGTTTAAACTGCAATAATTACTTATAATTATCAATAATTACTTTTTAAATCCCATTTAAACAGACAATATTACTGATTTGAACAAAAATGCAAAGGATCACTTTCGGAACACTCCAAGCCTAATTATAGTAAATTAAAGTATAACGGAAATGCAATGGACCTTGCCAACTTTGCTTTAAAAAAATCAGACAAAAATTGAGGGATTGATCAATGCACATTCCCCTGACCCCAAATTTTATTAGTAACTGAAGCAATAGATAGATGTAACCAATTTTCAACTTTAAGCATTTCTTAGCATATTAGAAAACTGGGATTTGGATTTCACACCACCAGAAAGGGCCTTGAATTTGACAAAGCTGATATTTGTGATTGATGGATGCAGGGATGTGTAATTAAGTAACAACAAGAGAGTCCTGCATTTGGAACCTCTGAAATGACCCACATAGAGGATATTGCTGGCAATACTAACCAAACTACTCTTATTATCTTTTTCTGTGTTTGAGGACTATTTATGTAGTAACAAAATATGTTTATTCAAGTTTTCTTGAAATCCAAAATAATTAAAAATTATTCATGTTTGCTGAGATACTAGATAATTATATACATTTTTCTCTGAGTCTTTGGGCAGATTTATCAAATTCACATGAAGAATTTGAAATTTTCTAAATTATTCGAATTCGAATTTTCGAATGTTTTTGAAGACCACTTCGACCATCGAATTTTGAAAATTCGATCGAATTGAATGATTGGAATAATTCAAATAAAAATCTATTTGAGTCTTTGAATATTTGACAGTCGAACTAGTTCGCCAGTTTCAACCTACCGAAATTGGTTTTAATTATTTTTGATCCAACAAAAAAATTCTATCGAATGGTTAAAATCGTTCAAATCGATTTTATTGATCAATCAAATTATTTCTATTCAATCATTTGATCGATCAAATTGCGGTAAAATCCTTCGAATTCGATAGTCGAATTAGAAGGATTTCAATTCGACCGCAATTAGATTGGTCTAATTTGAGGGTAAACTCACCCTCGAATTCAACCAATAGTAAATCTGCCCCATGGTCTCAGATCCATTGTTTTGAATCAAGCTTTAAATAATGCCTGGGTAGTAGCCCTGCAAAGAAAAACCATAGTTCTCTATTTGCAGGATGTGAAGGTTTTCTGGAAGGAGAAGTTAATAAATATATATTGTACAATATGCTTAATTGCATATTGATCATTTCAAATAACATTGTTTTTTAAAATGTTATTGCTTATTTCTCATGCAGGCTTTCCAAAAGGAAGAAATTGACCCTCTTCAAGCCCGTCTGCAGGAGGTGAATTGGTTGGGTCAGGGCCTTGTCCAAAGCGCTGCTAAAAATACTAACACTGAGAGCTTGGAACATGATCTGGAGCAAGTGAATGTGAGATGGAATACTCTGAATAACAAGGTACTTCCAGTCTGAACTCATGTGCTTTGTCCTTTCTACCAATTCCATATTTCTTTGCTAACACTCTGTTCCCTCTCAAAACATATTTCTTGATGGGGTTGAAAATTTGAATTTTATTTGTGAAAAACATATGGATTAGGCTCTTTTAAGTAGCACACATAATATTGTGTACACAGTGTACATCCTGGTATGTGTTTTCAGATAGATCAATGTTTCTAAATGGTACTTTTATATAAGTCTTATTCGTGTGCTATTAATGCAGTTGAGAATTGGAGCAAGCTGTCACACTCACAGTTCAGTCTAGTTCTCCTAACATTTTTCTAGTATGTGTCCCTACACATTGACGTAAATTGAGCAGTGTTGGTCAGTGACAATGCCAGGTACCATCATGGGGCTCACTTACTAAAAGAGTGCAAATATCAAAATTTTATGATTTTTGTGATTAACTTTAGGCATAACGTTAGTTCCAAAAAACACATTAGGGGAAACTGTATCTGCTTTTGTTGTGATCTAGTTCTGCTTGTAGTATTGCTCTTGTACAATGTTTTTCTGATTAAGTGCAACTGCCATCTTCCTGACCCACTTATTGGATTGGAGTACACCTTATTTTAGTTTCTAGTGTTTACTGTGGGAATAACTTTCCTTGTATTACAAAGGATAGTGAATCCCACTCTAAATAGCATAAGGACCTATTTTTTTTGTCACCCATTGGTCTCATTGGTGCTTGTTGACCACATGTTGTATGCTCTGGTGCTCAGGTACAGTTTACAGATATCTTTTTAGTTATACCGGATTATCCACAATACTTTGACTCCACTATTTATTCATATTCTATTTAAACCATTTAATGGCACATACTGGCATAATAAATCAACTTAGAAATAATTTTAACAAGTATTGTGCTATTTGCTGTTTCAATTTTAGGTTGCTCAGAGGGCTGCTCAACTACAAGAGGCTCTCCTTCACTGTGGAAGGTTTCAGGATGCCCTGGAATCTATTCTAAGCTGGCTCACAGATACAGAGGATCTAATTGCAAGTCAGAAACCTCCATCAGCAGAGTTTAAAGTGGTGAAAGCACAACTGCAAGAGCAAAAGGTACTGCTTTTCTGTCAGTTGTTACATGTGGGCCCAGGTGTATAATACAACTTTGGTTTCTCATATTAAATTATCTTGCTCCTAGTTACTTCAGAGGCTTCTGAATGACCGGAAACCTACCATTGATGTAATAAAACGAGAAGGAGAAAAGATTGCAAGTTCTGCTGACCAAGCAGATAAAGAAAAGATCTTGAAACAATTCAATGCCTTAGAGCGTAGGTGGGATGAACTGCTAAACAAAGCAGAGATAAGGTAAAATGGAATCACACATGAGTCTATGGAGACATTAATTCAGGTCATGACTAGTTGATTTAAGTCTAAAGCAACTGGACTTTTTGAGTACAGTTAAACCGAAGAAGCTGCTTTAGTGGTTTTAAAGAAATCACAAAATGTCCAGTTACATTAGACTTAACTCTACTAGATATGGAATCACACATTTTGCTAAGCAGCACTTTTTATATTTATAACCAAAATAAGACCTGGTCAAACATAAAAATAGCCAATCCTTTTAGGTTCATCTTGTGAATGGCAAATGTTTTTGGATCAAAAGTTATGAATCTAAAGCAATTACTTCGAGTACTTAAATGCAGTGATGTTAAAGGAATGAATTCACAAGGAATGAAGCCAAACTATGCTGCATTAACAAACAGATCACACTTTCTATCACAGTAACATTTGCAAGTAACTTTAAAACTTTGAAAATGGTTTAATGAATGTATATTGGAAAGTAACTTAATACTTAGCACTAGATTTTCTTTTGCTATGCAAAAAACCATTTTGGTTGGAGGTAGAATTGTCTGAAAGCCAGGCTCCTTGACAAGATAATATCATCTGCCAAGTTATTTGATAATTAAAGTAATTATGTTACTCTCATAAATGTTACAATCCTCATTTTGTTTCATTTTGCTTTGTTTCTCCCAACTGTCAGCCAAAATTAACTGTTATAAATTCATGGTAAAAAGGTGTTTAAACTCTGAATGTAAATTTTAATAATGCTTTTTCACATATTTTTTGTTAAAGATTCCTAACAACGTGATTTCCTGAATGAATATGTGTTGTTCAGCAGGGAATATGTATCTTTGGGCTATTGCTAAAAATATTTATCTAAGAGCAAGTTATAGCCCTGAGCGAATTGGAAGAACCAGATGGGTTCATAAGGGCAACAGAAGTGAAACTGCTGGTGTCTGGAGCCAATGAATGCTTCTGCTGCTGCAATAATAACACACTGAATCCACCTAAACTCCTTATTTAAAGAGTAATTGCATGTTGTTGGTCTGGCTAGTCTCTCTGCTCAGATGATGTCACTAGATTCCTTCATTCAGTGTAATTACAGCAGAAGCTTTGAGCAGCATTCTTTCAGAACTCACTTCCTCCAGTATAGCTTTATTGTTAATCAAAATGTAATATGATCATTAAAACATAAATCTAACCCCCTCACAAATAATTTGATATTTTTAATATTAAATAGATGCTTTTACCAGAATTCAAAGTATTTAATATTTGCCTTGAAAAAAACGGTATTTCTTGGTACTGTGGTTACTATGTAGTTTTCCTTTCAGTCATAAAGAGAAGCCCAGTGATCTCATATATATTCCCATGGTCAGAGTCAGTGTCCCACAGGATAACTCTGCATCAATTACCATTTACCTGAAAGGGACATTAATATTTTACAATGATTATGATACAGATAAGGAGGCTTTAAACAGCAGTCAAAAAATTATGTACAGCATAAACCCTATTCGATGAACAAGGTAGACTGAAAAAACAGGCCAGTGTATTTGGCTAGTGGACCACATCAACAGGCCAGTGTAATCTTCTCCTGACTACATTTTTTGGCTAGATATATATTTGTCAGGCCACAATCTGACTTTGAACATAGTTTTGGCACAGTCTGGAGAGTCTAAGTCAGCAGCTAAAATTGGACTGTGTATGGCTAGTTTCAACTGGAGGAAAATTAGGAGAAATATATATGTTATAAACTATATAAATACAGGTATGGGACCTGTTATCCAGAATGCTCAGGACCTGGGTAATGGATCTTTCCATAATTTGGATCTTCCTACTCTAAGTCTGCTAGAAAATCATGTAACCATTAAATAAACCCAATTGGCTGGTTTTGCTTCCAATAAGAATTAATTATATCTTAGTTGGGATCAAGTACAAGTAGCCTATGATTAAGCGCCCAGCAGACACGAAACACGTAGGGCAACTTTTTGAGATGATTCTTTTTGCACAATAAAACTTCATTTTTTTGGCATCCATTTTTTGGAGTGAAGTCCAGTTTCTGTGCCAGCTAACCATTGGAATTTGAATGTACTGTTTTATTATTACAGAGAAAAGGGAAATCATTTAAAAAAATTTAAATTATTTCAATAAAATGGAGTCTATGGGAGATGGCATAGCGGGTTTCCAGATAATAGATCCCATACCTGTATATGAAATCTGAATTTCTAATGTAAAAATATAAAAATATAATATCATTAAAGCTTGAGTTAAAAATCAAATGCCAAAAAGGCAAAAAAGCATAAACACAATGGGGGTCATTTATAAACTTCGCGCAGGGCAGATTGGTTCGCAGAGTGAATATATTTGCCATGCGCCTGGTTATATTTATAAAGCTGAATAAGAGTGTGCAAATTCGCAAAACAGATTTGCGAATTTGTTTTTCACATTGCGAATATCTATAGGAGCTTTTTAAATATGGCAAAAATCACATTGCGAACACTCTGCGCAACAACTTTGGTGGCAGAGAAAATATTCACAAAACTGTTTCGTAAATTGTGAATTTAAGTTACATTTAACGCTATTTTTGCGCAAAACAACCTCGCAAAGGGCCTGTACTCACTCAAAGACCCATCTTGTTTGCGATTTGTTTGCGAAAATCCATTCACACAGTAGTGCAATATTGTAGCATTCAGGAAAAAGCATGGGCAAAACTACCATTTGCGAACAATTATGCGCTGCGCGAACTTTATAAATGACCCCCATGTGTTTATAACAGGTATGGGTGCTTCAATAAATAATGTTTATTTGAAAAATTATTATACAAATTTTTGAGGAACATTTATCAAATTTTGAATATTGAATTCATGTGAGTTTTTCAAAACTCCCCTAAACTCCCGTAAATTCGAAATTTAACTAGTGATGGGCGAATTTATTCGCCAGGGCCGAATTCGAATTCCCGCGATTCGCCGCTGGCGAATAAATTCGCGAATCACCAGCTAAATTTCGCCAAGCGAAATTTCGCCAAAAAAATGAGTCACGCGTCGTTTTTGACGCGACGCGCCGAAAACGACGTGACGCGCGTCGCGTCAACTTTGACGCGCGTCACGTCGTTTTCGGCGTCCCACGACTCATTTCACGAATCTTTAGGCAAAGCGAATAGCGGGAGATTCGCCCATCACTAAATTTAACCAATCGAAATTTATTAATAAAATCAAATTTTTTAATCTTGGATGAACTAAATGAATTTCAAATTGAATTTGATTTGAATTTTAAAAACTTGATTTGTTTTTTCTCTGAAATTAAACAGCAAATCGGCAGTTTTATCTGGCGAATAGTCAAACTTGAGTTCTTAAGGGCCAGAGTATGATAAATCTCGAAAATTCAAAAAGAAAACTCAAATCTAATTTGAATAACTGTCTAGTCAAATTTGACAGTTCTGACCATAAAAAAAATAAAAATTTTCAATTTGACCCTTGATAAATCTACCCCTTTATGGCTGGGAGACCTTTAAAATCTTTCAGTCTCATAATATAATAGTACAATTTGGATTTTACAGAAATCGCCAGTTGGATGGTATTTTAGTTGTAGCAGAGCAATTTCATGATTCATTGGAACCCTTATCTGAATGGCTCACATCCACTGAGAAAAAGCTTGCAATCTCAGAACCCATTGGTACACAGACAGCCAAACTTTTGATGCAGATTTCACAACAAAAGGTAAGTTGTTTTGTTTAATGCTTATCTTCTGCAACATGATCTTGTCCACAATTTGACAATGGATATTTAATGCATTTAAAGAGGCAATTAGTTTGCCACTATTTATTTTATATTTAAATCCCAGTGTGTACATATGTGATTTTTTTCCTTTTCATATATGTACAGTATACAGTGACTATTTTTTCTTTAAACTGTACAAAATGCTTTTGTGCATATTATATACAGTTACATAAAGGCTCAGATAAATTGCATTATCTTTCAGATGTTAGTGTTCACATGTTAGTTCACCTGAGTTATTTCTGCGCTTAAATATACATTTATTCTTAGCGTGATTCCTTAAGTTATTCTGCATGAATCCGTATGACTCTGACCAAAATTATAACCACAATGTTTAATGCTGTGTACTTGAATTATTCTTTGCTTATTTCATAATTTTCACTCTGGTGATATTCACACTGATATCTTTAGTGTGACTTTAGTGATATGGTCAGGTTTTTTGACATCTAGTCAACAGTCCCTGATGGGTGCTTTAAGAAGCTTTTTATTCTTTGATAGAACTTACTAATAAATAATACCCTCTCTGCAGCTTACAACCTATATTTCCTTTTCTATTAATGAAACACACTGTATAAAAATGATAGGACTATTATAACTAAGGAATATTCTATTTTTTTCTTTGTACTGTCACATTGAATGCACCCACTGATTACATTTTAAGTTCTTCATTTTTTTAATTTATTTGATTTGGCCATCGTTTCTGTTCTTTTTCTTTTGTTTTACATTTTTACCACCCTAATCAGGCCTTAGAAGATGACATCACAGCTCACAATAAAAGTTTACATCAATCCCTGAGTATTGGGCAGGCATTAAAATCCTTAAGTTCAAGGGAAGATAAAGAGATGGTACAGGAAAAATTAGACATTTGCCAGACGCGATATTTGGAGATCCAGGACAAAGGTAGCAGGAGGTGTGAACTACTGCATCAGGCCTATTGCAATGCTCAGATATTTGGGGATGATGAGGTTGAACTGATGAATTGGCTGACAGAAGCTCACGACCAACTGAGCAAGCTCACGGTTCAAGATTACTATACTGATGGGCTCACCAGACAACACACTGAGCTGCTGGTATTTTACATTTGCTTGTTTTTGTTTGTTTGCCTTCTTTCTTTGTTTTGCCTTCACATTTATGTTATTTTTCTTTTATGTTATGTTTTATGTTCTTTCATCATTTTTGTATAAATTACATAAAAAACACTTAAGAACGTTTGATAATTGCAAATATACACATTCAGTTTATTCAAATTTAACTTATAACCACATTGTATTCCCAAATAAATGAATGAGGTGCTCTTTGTGAACAGTGTGTTCCAGATATATCAGAAATGCATTCATCATATATATTTAGAGTTAAATGGAAGACATAAATACATTGGGCTGTCTGTTAGTTATCTAATTGCATGAATTTTGGTACCAGTATATTAAAAGTGCTAGTTTGTATCACAAATTGGTAGTTCTGCAACCATATTGGCTTAGAAAGGGAAAGACCCAGTATGTTTTCCCTGTTGATAAAATAGCTACATCATTTAAGGCTGAACAGGCCAATGGAATCATTGAGCAAACATATTTTACAATAGAACATATTTTACAATATCAGAATCAAAGTAATGCTCAATTGATGTATTTTGGACCCAAACATAAGATGAATTTTGGTTGAAATTTAGGTTTACATTCAAAGATTGTGGCTCTTAAAAATGTAAACTTTTTCTAGCTTCTTCAGGAAGATATCATGCTAAGAAAGCAGAATGTTGACCAGGCTATCCAGAATGGAGTGGAGCTGCTAAAACAAACTACAGGTGAGTGTGGAATTATGTTTGTTATTTTCCTTTCTACAGTAAACAAGAAGATATTGAGGCTATGAAAATTACAAGGTAGATTAGTCCTTGGCAACATTTTCCCATATTTTATGCAAAATATTGTGCTATTAAACCTTTATTTTCTCATTTAGATTAGAGGGAAGATGCTCCATTAATAGTGTAGCTGTGTTATTTGGTGAAAAAAATACATTTATTTTATGTTGGTAATAAAAGGTTATCGCCTTAAAATACATTATACACTTGCAGAAGATTTATTTTGTTATTTATTTACTATACAGGTGATGAAGTTGTAATCATTCAGGAAAAGTTAGATGGCATCAAATTAAGATATGCAGAAATCACAAAGTTAAGTTCAAAAGTGTCAAAAACATTAGATCAAGCTCTTCATCTTGCAACCCAGTTTCACGCAACTCATGAAGATCTTAGCAGGTGGTTGGACAAGGTGGAAGTAGAACTGAAAGAGTATGAAACACAGAACTGTACTCCAGAGGAGCTGGGCATTGTACAGGAAAGGAAAAAGGTATTGATTATGTGCATGTATGTTTTTGTTCCATATTTAAATAACTACATTTTGTTTGCTAAATTGTGCAAAGTACAAAAAATGTATCTCTTTTTGTAAAGAATGACTTTATTGCAGAGGCTATGAGCTAATATATGGGTTATATCCCTTAACTTTATAGCTTAGTTTTTCACATGCTCCAATTGGTCAAGGCATTTTTACTTGCTTGGCGTAACACCAGATTTTATTCTTTTAAAATACATTGATTATTTTTGTAAAACATACCTGTAATGTGGCATGGAGTTTCTTTCTATGGGAAATGTCAAAAACTTTTATCAAACAAAACAGTTTGCCCATTTGAGATAAGCAACATTTCATTCTGTTAAATTAAAAGTATTAGATTATGAGTGCCATTTTGGGAAGATAATACCAAGGTTACATGATGCTATTCAATTTTAATAAAAGTAGGAAAGTTCATTTAACCCTAATGTCAGTCATCCGAAGTTATTAGTTGAAGTATAAATAGTTTATAACAGTAATTACATGGTGTTCCTTAAATGGAGGATTAAGGGCTCATTCTGATGAGCGCTCAAACCAACGCTCCCCTGTGTTCCTTTTTAAAGCGCTCAGCTGCAGGTGAGTGCAAGAAAGAATGCATCTAATTAATTTGAAGGGACTGATACAGGTGCATGCAACAGTGGAATGCAGCATTTTACGTTCCACTTGCATTTCTGCAATTAAATGCATCTTTGTCAGTACAGGGCCATTTTAAAGAGCTGTGTGCGTGCCTTCCTGCATTCCCCTGCAGCTGAGCACTTTAAAACAGAACATAGGAGCCCAAGTTTGAGCATTTGTAAGTACAAGCCCTAAACATCTAGACAACTAGGTGGTACTTTTAAAACAGAACATGGGAGCCCAAGTTTGAGCATTCTTAAGTACTAGACAACTAGGTTGTACTCAGAACATGGATCTCTCTTACCTTTTTTGATACATAGCTCCTTCAAATAGTCCCGCCCATGGGAACCTATCAGATCCCATCCATATCACATTCTGTTGTTGTTTATACTGACCCAGAATATTAAGAATATTTACAATAGTGTCCCCTTTCAGGCTTTCTCACAGCATAGGCTAAATAATGTGCCACTGCTTGTAAAATAGTTTTTGCTTTCTCATCATGGGCAATGAGTATTGCTTTTAAAAAAGCTTCCCTTGTATGACATAGAAATTGTAATGTGCAGATGATGCTGTTTCTACTTATTTTACCAGAGAGGCAATTTATGCTATGTAACAAGATGCAATTATGGCAAGAAATGCATCATACCATATCATATAATCATATGAAATCCTGGGAATTCTCCAAGCTTATTTTAGAAATGGTGATGGATGCTGTTAAATCAATATAAGTAAGGAATATAACATAGTTAATATACACCATATTTTACAGCTTTGTGATGTACAATGGAGAAAAAAGGAAAATGAGACCCAAAAGAAATCCCTTATCAATTGATTGGAATTATATATAAGATTTAAGGATGAAATTAATTAATTAATTAAACCTTCCAAATTTGTGAACAATTATTGAGTGTTGCCATATTTTGAATAGGCCTCTATCATTAAAACAAAAGTGTTAATGTACTGAGTGCATTTCATTAATCAAAATGATAAAAGTGCCTAGTGTACCACCAATAATTTAATTAAAAAGATTAAAAAAAGAGCTAATTCATTATAGCGGTACCAAATCCTTAGGATAATCAGGTGATATCTACAAAAAACAATTATAAAGTGACTAGTGCTTGGTTCCTTATAATGAATTCATATAAGTGTTCTAAAATGTTTTTATCATTAACAATTATTGTAACATAATTAATTATTTATATCAATTCATCCAAGTAATCAAGAAATTATTTATTCATCCAAAAGGTTTTCAGTGCACCATTAATAAGTGGGAAAATGAAAATAATAGCGAGTGGAGAAGTCCCAAAAAGAACTATCTATATTGTTTCTCTATCTCTGGGACCCCACAAGAGGGAGAAGTCAGAGCTTCTGGAGCTGTGGTCTCAAAAATTTTTCTTTGCTGATTCAGTGGAGAACTGTCTAAGCTACAAAACCACAAACTGCAGAGCCCTTAGTAGTGAAAATAGAATAAGGAGTAAGATAATCACGAACTGATGCAGGAAATAACTATCGACCCAAGGTCAAGGATGTTTAAAAGAAAAAAAAAGGAAAACCCCGCTCAGATTAGATTAAAAAGGATTTCAGCAAGTTCTCTAAAATCAGGTGCCGACGCACGTTTCGCAAATAGCTTTTTCGTAGGAAAAGTAATTACTTTGCGATGTAAAGATATTTCAAAGAACAAAGAATACTACATTGTTAAAAGAAAAATTGGCTGCACTTCGTCTTGTTGTACTGAAGAAACAGCGTGCTTAACTTTATTGGTGTGGTTGCTGGCCTGTACCAGTGGCTGTCTTGCTCCGATATATAAAACATATAACATTATGCTGCCTAAAGGCTCCATTAATACTTAGTCATTTCGTATTTATTTTCAGGAGCTGAAACAAGAAACTAAGACCAGTAAGGCTTTGTTGGACTCTCTGAATAATGTTAGCAGTGCTTTGCTGGAACTAGTGCCATGGAGAGCAAGAGAAGGGCTTGACAGAATGGTAACAGAGGATAATGAACGCTATAGATTAGTAAGCGACACTTTAACGCAAATGGTAGAAGAGATAGATGCTGCCAGAGTGAGATCTCAGCAGGTATGGAACAGTCTATTGTTGTTTTACTGAATAAAGAAAAATTCCCTTTTTTGTTTCCAGATCAGAATGAGAAGGTTCCAGGGAAAAAATATTGTTTCCATCAATGTGTTATGGGGAAACTGAAAAAGGACTGCTTAAAAAGAGCTTATCCTAACTAGTGAGATATTTATGGGCTAGAGCAAAGCTAATCTTGACATTGTTAAAGCCATCTGCTTCATTGTCACTGGATTGGAAACAGTACTCCAAACAGAAACATATCTGAATAGGTTTCATTTATTTTTACTTGTATATATTTGTTAAATTGCTGTCATTGGTAAATGCTAGACTACATTGGTAAATGACAACTATTGAAACCATATTGAGTATACCAACGCATAACTCTGTGGTAAAATGTACTGTATAGAGTGTTGTATTGAATGGTTCCCATTATAGATAATGGCGAATTGTGGCTCTTAGGACACATATGAGCAATTACACAAGCAAAAACACCAATGGCACTTCTGATGCTGTTCAACCAGTTGTGAGTTGTTTATTAGCTCATAAAAGTGGCAACGTTTCAGGGCCTATGCAAGACCCTTTCTCAAGCCACTTTTATGAGCTAATAAACAACTCACAACTGGTTGAACAGCAACAGAATTGGTGTTTTTGCTTGTGGACTCTACTATATTGGACCCTTGGCAGTTTGGGGTCATACACCTGGAGGCACCTGAGACCGAACAGGTAATAGTGGTGACAGCACTCCATTTCTGCATTGTACATGCAGTATGAGCAATTATAGCCTAAAACATGGACCATTTAATACTTTGGCCTAGCTTCCTTCATGTACTGTAAGGCAGACAGATTTCAAAATGCTAGATAATTTTGTGTTAGAAAGCCTGTGTTCTGTCAGTGTAATGCAACTACAGTATTATGTTAATATAGCCAGAATATAAGAAGTATTGATAGCAATCTTATCCACAGTTGCTCAGCAATGCATTTTAACTAGCCTTTTCATATCTTCTTGTTATGTTGTTGCCATGTACAGTTCCATTGTAACATTGTTATTTTTTATTAGTTTGAGCAAGCTGTTAATGCAGAGTATTCATGGACGGAAGAAACAGAAACTAAATTAAGGTCACTGGGTCACATTAGACTTGAGCAAGACCAGACCTCAGCCCAACTTCAAGTCCAGAAGGTAATAGAATTTTTTTAATGTTTCAGAGCTGCCTTATAATGCTTGATTGTAAGTTCCCTGAGATTTAAGGAGTTTAGTTGAGTATTCATACATTTTTTTATTTAAGGCATTCACAATGGATATATTACGACATAAAGATTCAATAGATGAACTGATTGCATCAGCAGATGGTATTATTAATGCATTTAATGAAGAAGAGAAGAAATCTATAAAGGTACAACTATGTTTAAGTTACAAGCTTTAATATATATATATATTTTTTTTTAAAAATTAGATTTGGAAGGTGGTCCTCTACTAATTCAGAGATTTCTGGATAATGGATTTCTAGATAAGAAAGTAAATAGGAAAGTTGCTGGTAATCCTCAATTCTTAGCAGGTGAAACCTTTAAGCCTTCCTTCTTTTATGGTACCACCGCCTCAGCGTGCAATATACTTCAAATAGGGAAAAGACAAGAAGAGGCTTCCAACTGCAGAAATTAACTGCTCAAAGTGTTTATTTTCCACACAACATGTTTCGAGCCATTGTGGACTCTTTGTGTCACACACTTGACAAAGAGTCCACAATGGCTCAAAACAGGTTGTGTGGAAAATAAACACTTTGAGCAGTTAATTTCTGCAGTTGGAAGCCTCTTCTTGTCTTTTCCCTATTTGGATTTCTAGATAAGGGGAGCCTATACCTGTACTAATATTAATACATTTACTACTCCACCAATCGACCATGATCACTATGATCTATCCAACAAATTGATGGGCCATTGAAAGGATGCTGTTCTACTGTAAATGGGGCAGTTGGAGGTTGCTACTAAGAGCAAGAAAATGTATTGTCTTTTTAAAATACCATACAATGTGCTTATGGGATATACAGAACTATAAAATACAAATAGAGGGTTCTTCTTCATCATCCTTGATGCCTGTTCGTCTGAATACTGACTATAAAACAACACTGTGGGTTAAATTCTACTGTTCTATTCACCATTGTTGTATGTACCCTTCTATTTGTACATATTCGGTTTACATTAATATTTATTTTTGTCCAGAGCAAACTTAAGAAGTTGGTAAAGAAATATGACAAGATCTGCCATCTGAACACTGAAAAGAATCTTCAGCTGGAGAGAGCGGTGTCACTGGTGAACCAGTTTTGGGAGACATACGAAGAACTGTGGCCATGGCTCATAGAAACTGAGGATGCCATTTCTCAGCTTCCAGTTGCAGCCCTTGATTATGACACCCTGAAACAGCAGCAGGAGGATATTCGTGTAAGACTTCTGTATATTACTCAGGAAGCAGTTAATGGATGTCCAATGAAGATATTATTTAGCTTTATTTTTAAATGTGTCTATTATCTATATTATGTTACACATTTTCAAACTAGGTATTGTTCTACCTTTTTGGTAAATGTAATTTTTGTGTTTGGTAACTGAGGATGAGGAGAGTATAACAGTGCTTTATTAGCAGGTTCATGCAGCCATTACACAACTGCAGTCACTTCTTACTTTCACTTTCAAGCTGTACAGAAAGTCCTTTGTATGCACAGTGACACTTGCAGGCCATTTGTATAAACACCACAGTAATGATGTGGTTTATAGTAGGTTCACTTATTTGCATGCTATTATAAAAATAAGACTGCAGATTCCCATGATTAAAATCTTATGGGGTTATGTAATAAAGATCTAATGTTTGTTACTGGTTTAGTCACTTGTAACAACCAATCAGTAGGCAGTCCTTGAGCATACTTTGTGCCTGTTGTTGCAAAGGGGGATTTTTCTTCCAAGCATATCTTCAGTTATAGCTTAAAGGAGAACTACAGCTTAACTAAAGAAGTAGGCTAGAACTGCTGTACATTATGTTCTGGACTTCTCTACTAGCCCAAGGCAACCACATCCCTTTAGGGCAGGGCCAGACAGGGAGATTTGGGCGAGATCTGTCGCCTGGCAACTTCTCGCCGCGACGAATCTCCCCCGAATCTTCCCGAATAGCTAGTCAGAGATTCGGGGAAGATTCGTCGCGGTGAGAAGTCACCAGACGCTCCTTAGCAGTAAAGATCTCTGCCTCCAAAGATGCCCCAGTAGCTCCCCATCTTCTTTTCTGCTGATTCATTGCACATGCTCTGTGCTGCTGTCACTTACTGAGCTTAAGGACCCACTCAAAATATACAGTATACATATAATTTAAATATCACAATATAAAGCTGATTAATAATTCATACAGACAATTACTACATGACAGCATAGAAACCAGTGCAACTAGCATCATAATTTAATAATGAGCCTTGTAGCATCAGCTTATATTTTAGGTCAACCTAATTTTCTGCTTGATAATTTTTGATTACCCTAAGATTAGCTTCTCAACAGCTACTAAGAGACCACATGTGAGTGTCACATACACTTTACAAGATGGTGACCCTCTGTTACAAGTTTGAAGTCCTATATCATTGCTGCTATGGAGAAGCTGAAACTCTTGGCTGGTGCCTAAAGTATATAAAATATGGCATTTCTAGCCATATTCATTTTCAGAGTTGAGTTCCCCTTTTATACCTACAGCACAAATAGACTTATGATATTCTACATTGAGCATACTCTGTCTAGTTATTTCTATGTGTTTGTGGTGAGTGTTGTTGTTTTGCAATCATTTGTGAAAATTAGTAATGAAGTATTTTTGTTGGTTTGTTTTCATAGCAACTTCGTGAACTAATTGCTGAGCACAAACCTCACATTGATAAAATGAACAAAACAGGTCCTCAGTTATTGGATCTTAGCCCTGAGGAAGGTTTTTTTATTCAGGAAAAATATGTGTCAGCTGATACGCTTTATAGTGAAATAAAAGAAGTTGTGAAGAAACAAGCCATTTACTTGGATGAAGCAATTTCTCGATCAGCACAGGTATTTGCTGTCACATGGATCTTTGCACTGAAAAAAGTATTTTTGATCTACTGTTACAGGATTTGTGTTTAAATTGTACTAATGTACTAGGAAATGTCAGTCTATAAAGCAGAGGGACACTTGGTACAGGACATATACTTTCTTCCAAATCAATGCGGTGGTCAGTATAATATAGTTTATGAAATCAAATAAAGCAGTTTTGATTGTTGCTTCACATTTCCAGTGTAAAGCCTTCTGAAAATAGAAGGTATTTTCATGTCATGGCTATACACATAGCACTACCTAAATACCAAAGATATGTAAGTATCCTATAAGGTATTATGGGCCAAGACATGCAAATCACTCATTTATTTCCATGTGGCCAACTATTCATCCAGAACCGCTGGTTGGCCACAGTGACATAAAGGAGAAATTTGCATGTCTCTGCCCTTATTGCCGTATGTGAGAGTTAAAAATCTAATTTTTGGTATTTAGGCAGTGCTTTGTGTATAGCATGAGGCATGTAAATACCTTCTATTTTCAGAAGGCTTTACACTGCATGTCTTGCATTGTGAAGGGCTTTTTGGCTCCTTTAGCCCGTCTCACCCTTAGTAAGTGTTTAGAAATATAAACTGCAAAAGGGCTGCTTCAGAACATATACATAAATGAGATATTTATGGACTAGAGCAAAGCTACTCATAAGCAGTGCTCTAAACAGAAATAAATATCTCTAAAAAGATTAAACAAAGTGGCATATAGCTGTTTTTTACATCTGTGAAATTGCACAAATGAACTTTCGAACTGACTGGAACTCCTCTGTCCAAACATTTGTCTGTCAAATAATACTGTAGCTCAGAGTTTAAAGGGAATGTCACCCTAAGAAATATTTCCAAACCTTATTCTATCATGCTAGTCAAGCAAAATACACTTAATATGTATTCCTTTATTCTTTTGGAATCTACAATCATAGCAAGCAGGCATACGCTATTTTATTTTATATATACATATACAGTATATAAATAATATAGTATATACATATATAATGATGATAGTGTATGCAGTATTGGAGAAGACCTGATGCACATGCCCATGGATGTTCTGAATTTGGGTTTTCTGCTTAATGTGATCAAACCTTTATTATAAAGCTTTTTTATGGTGACAAGTCCTTTTTAAAAGTCTGCACTAACATCATATAGAGTATTACTACATTTGGTACACAGAGAAGATCCATCTGAAGAACCCTGATACACTTTCATGGCGACAGGACTGTGTAATACATGACAGAGGCTTTTATGAGTTTAAGTATGTCAATATTATTTTGAGAACCACAACTTGTAGCTAATACTGATTATTACTAAATTAATAATATAGAAATAAGAACAGTTGTCAGCAAATATTATTATAGGGGTTAGTGTACTCTTGCAATAGAATTCAAAATATGCAGATTAATTTCAAAATGTTTAGGACATCTATGAAGTATTATAGAGGCCTGGTTGCTCAGGGCTGTTGCTTTTGTCTCTGTCTTACTAGTTCCATGACAAAATTGACCCAACTCTTGAAAGTCTACAACGCATAGCTGAGCGCTTGAGGCAGCCCCCTTCCATCTCTGCTGAGTGTGAAAAAATTAAAGAACAGCTCAGTGAAAATAAGAATGTGTCTGTAGAGCTTGAAAAGCTTCAGCCTGTCTATGAAATGCTTAAAAAGCGTGGAGAGGAAATGATTGCACGCTCAGAAGGTGCCGATAAGGATATATCAGCCAAAGGTACTTCACCAAGAACCACAAAACCTAAATAAACACATGCAGAATTCTGTTTTAACATATGCAGCTGTAACTGAATTGGAATTAGATTAAATATGTTTTACATTTTATGATGTCATTCATGGAAAAAGTATTAAAAGAAAATTGAACAAGGATATCATATGAGAATCCGTTTAACATTTTGTTTTTCTGTGTTAGTTGTTCAAGATAAACTCGACCTAATGGTCTTTATCTGGGAGGACATCCAGGCTTTGACTGAGGAAAGAGAGGCCCAGTTGCTTGATGTTTTGGAATTGGCAGAGAAGTTCTGGTGTGATCACTATGCATTGCTAGCTACATTTAAAGACACCCAGGATTTAATACAGGAGCTAGATGGTCCTGGGGTTGACCCTTCTGTTGTAAAGCAACAACAAGAGACAGCAGAGGTAGGCTAAATTTAACATATAAATATATACCTTAATCCCTTTCAGTGAGATGTACAGATCATATTGAGACACTCTAGCTGGTAATATTTGTGTTACTTCTATCATGAAAAGGTCCACTTTTAGGACACATTTATTTAAATGTATTTTCACTTTTAACACCATAACCCCAATTCTTCAGGCACTGTACATTGGGATAGTACTAGGTTCTTTCACTTCTTTATGCTCCATATCCAGTTAATAGCTAAATTTAGTGAATTTCTAAATAGAACCATTCAATCCACACAGCAGCAGGAAGAACTTTGTATAGCGCCCCTCTAAATATTTAAACACTGTTTAAAAATCTGTGTTAGCTTGTGCTGGTAGTTATTACTGGACTGAAAAGTAGCCGAGGGTTAAACAATATAATTTTACAATATTACTGAATCTGCATTATTCAAACTATTTTTATGCAGGTGATAAAGGAAGAAATCGATGGGTTTCAGGATGAACTGGATGCAGTAATTAGCCTTGGATCTGAACTGATATCTGCTTGTGGGGAACCTGACAAACCTGTTGTTAATAAAAACATAGATGAGGTAAACATAAAATTTATACTAGAATATTATTTACAACCAACTGCTATTATTATTCGGATTTTTTAATGTATTGCCATCTTGTTCTCAGTTAACTTCTGCATGGGATACTCTTAATAAAACCTGGAAGGAACGTGTTGATAAACTTGACGAAGCTATGCAAGCTGCAGTTCAGTATCAAGATGGCCTGCAGGTATAGTACAGCAAGATATATTCTTTACAGTGTGGGGAATTTAGCCATTGCTTACATAGTAGCAAAGTAAGTTATGTTGAAAAAAGACATGCCTATCAAGTTCAACCTTTTTTTAACCTGCCTAACCTCTAGTTGATCTAGAGGAAGGCAAAAAAAAAACATCTGAAGCCTCTCCAATTTGCCCCAGAGGGGGAAAAATTTCGTCCTGACTCCAAAATGGCAATCAGTCTTGTCCCTGGATCAACTTGTACTATGAGCTGTGTTCCATAACCCTGTATTCCCTCACTTGCTAAAAAGCCATCCAACACCTTCTTAAAGCTATCTAATGTATCAGCCTGTACCACTGATCCAGGGAGAGAAGCATTGAAGAGATTATTATATGATCCCCTCATTTATTTATACATAGTTATCATATCACCCCTTAAGCTGCCTCTTCTCCAGCATGAAAATCCCCAATTTGGCCAGTCTTTCCTCATAACTAAGATTTTCCATACCTTTTACCAGCTTATTTGCCCTTCTCTGTACCCAATAATGTCCTGTTTGAGTAATGGAGACCAAAACTGTATGGCATATTCTAGAAAAGGCCTTACCAGTGCATTATATTTAATGGAGTATGCCACAGCCACTTGTTTTGCCAATTTATTTTTAAAGAGATACGGACACCAGAAAATAACCTTTTTTTTTTAAACCCACCATAACATTCTCTTTGAATGCTATTTATAATGAGACTGAGATGGGACAGTCAGGTTGGCAAAACAGTCAGGTTTAGGAACTTCTATTAATAATTACTTACAAAAACAGAACAGCAACAGATCAGCAAAAAATGATCAAAAAATGTATGTAATTTATTAATATAGATGAATATTTTGAAAAGAACATTTTTAGTGCCAGTATCTCTTTAAATGGAAGATATTGGTAAAGTGACAATTTTATATAAGCTTCCGCATACTGAAATAAGAAACTTTCTAAATATAATCAATTAAAAATGCTGTACCTTTTTTGAAGTAATCAAGTTTTCTTCACTATTACAGTGTTTGCATTAGTTCATTCTCTCTTTAGTGTAGGGAATGTAGGGGACACCATTCTACTTTGCATATATAATATATAATATTTAAGTGAAAAAAACGTTTTAATGTGCTTTTCACCAACAAGTATTCAAGATTGCAAAACAGTTATAATTTTGCAATATTTTGTTTATAATTTTATTTTATTCTAGGCTCTATACGACTGGGTGGATATTGCTACTTTGAAAGTAGAGTCTATGCCACCAATTGGAACAGATTTGGAAACAGTAAAGCAACAAATTGTAGAACTAAAGGTAAAATACAATCCTATCACCTTACTGTAAACAATTGTTGACTGTGACTGTGGAATGGAAAAACATGATGTTGTGTAGAAAATGTCATTGATTTGAGATCTTCTTACTGTAAATGGATTACAAGTTAAGTTGGGATCGAACAACACATATGAATTGTTTGTTAGTACTCACATATGTTTTAAATATATGTTTCTTATGTTCTGTTTCTTTCATTTAATATAGTGATATTAAAAAAGGTTATTTCCAGTCTCTTATCTAAAAAATAATCTATTCACTCATTTAGCAATTCAGGACAGATACCTACCAACAACAAATAGAACTGGAAAGGCTAAATCATCAGAAAGAACTCTTGCTGAAAAAGGTGACGGATGAGAATGAGAAGCAAGCTGTTGAGGATCCCTTGTCAGAACTGAAACTCTTGTGGAATTCTCTTGAGGATAAAATTATCAACAGACAGGTAAATATATTGATGATAAAGTGATTTGTGGCTGTGCATCATATTGTACATTTTTCCCATCTAAGGTAAAGGGTTTTGTTTTATTGAAATGAAATTGCCAAAGAAAACTTAATTTAAATGAAGGAGAGTTTCTTTTTAAAATTAGTGCTAGGAGGGGAGTTTAATATGTGGGATGTTTTTATGTGAGCAGCTGTGCAATGCCATTTATATAACATGTGTAGTCAGATCAAAGGGAACAATCCCTCCTTACTTCTTATGAAATGCAAGATGAAAGCATAAGAAATGGCTAAAATGCATTTTATCTCTGTAGTCTAGACAATTCTAGCACTTTGGCCAACAATAAGATGTTCCTGAATATTGTTATATTTCCATTCTACATTTAACCCTTTAATTTTAATAGTGCTTGGTATGTAGTTAAATGCACATTTGTTTTCAAAGTTCTTTGTTTATCACCTGAGAAAGGTGTTAACCTTTTACATAAATGGACTTGCTCATATATATGCATCTATGCAACACCATAACATACATAACATACATAATAACATACATAATATTTAGCTTTGTTTTGATTATTAACTCCTAGATATCCTCCCTGCTTACCTTTCACCTTGTGTTTATAAAATGAAATATAAAAGGCACACACATCTGTGTAACTTTTACTACTGTTAGCAAAAGGCAATAAACAGTTAGTTTTACTACTGTATTAGTTTGATACTTAATACCACCAAAATGTATAAATTATATATTTTATATATATATATATATATATATATATATATATATATATATACACTGTACATATACTAGTATAAATTGTAATGTAGACCCTTAATCGATAAGGATATTAGAAGTCACCAAAGAGTTACATGACCATATAAAGTAGACCATACTGAAGCATGTAATGTATGATTATGTTTTTATAAAAATGTCCTCACTTTTGTAAACTTTCTTTTTGCATTTTAGCATAAACTAGAGGGTGCTCTGTTAGCCCTGGGCCCATTCCAACATGCCCTTGACGAGCTCACAACATGGATGACTCACACCGAGGGTCTTTTAAATAAACATAAACCAGTTGGAGGAGATCCTAAGGCTATTGAAATTGAACTTGCAAAACACCATGTACGTAACTAAGACATATGTCATGTTATTCCAGAACAAAAAATATGTATGTCTTCACATGTATGTAGTGTCACACAAGCTTGGATTTTATCTAAAGGAAAAAGCAAGGGAGAAAATTATTTAAAAAGCATTTTGGTCAAATCATCTCATCACTGTATTGATACAGGTACTTCAAAATGATGTGCTAGCACATAAATCTACAGTCGAAACTGTACGGAAGGCAGGAAATGACCTAATTGAATCAAGTGCAGGAGAGGAAGCAAGCAGCCTAAATAGTAGGTTGGAATCTTTGAACCAGCGCTGGCAAATAATTGTGGATAAAACAGAGCAGAGGATGAAGCTGCTGGATAGTGCCTTGTTTCAGGTAAAAAAAGAATGCATCCCACACATTGACACCTTTTATTTAACTTGCCATTTCTTGACTCTAGTTAAGTACCCTGAAAAAATAAAGGACTTATAGTATGTAATATTAAAAATTGTACAAAATGTATTAAACATTTGAAATACCTTTCTTTTCAATCCTGTGATCTTTGCTTTTCACTCCTGGCATTGATTTTTAGATTAGAGGAGTTGTAGTCAAGTAATGGGTATAAAGACTCATGCTCTTGAAAGGACAACTGAAATGCAGGCACTGATCGTATGCCAATTAACAATTAGTTGCATCTTTTTCCATTGTTTTTATACTTGCAGCTTAATCTACTACAAGCTTACAGAAATGCAAAAATAGATTTTATTTACTGAAGTAGAAGCGACACTTGACAACCAAGGACTTGCATCGCATAATGTTGCTAACAATTGTTTAACACTCTGTGCTTTGTACTTCAGGCTCAGGGTTTCCACAGTGAAATTGAAGATATGCATCAATGGCTTACGGACATAGAACGCCAACTCCTGGCTTCTAAACCTGTTGGAGGGTTGCCTGAAACTGCTCGAGAACAACTTAATACCCATCTGGTAAGTATCTAATCCATGTATTTTTTTTGTACTAGATTGTACTGCGGTGTATATAATTTCATATTCTACTTATAAATTTTCGTTGAGTCTTCAAACTATAAATAAAAAAAATCTGAAATTGACAAAATCAATTACATATTGCCTAGGACAACTGAATTCTATGAACTCACAAGGTTTTAGATGCTGAAGTTTTACATTCAAGGTTTTAAAAATGTTGGAACTTAATATTTATTGAACCTTTTCGTTTTGGAAACCCTAACTAAATTCATGTGTTTTAGTCCCAAAAAAATCAGAACTGTGTATGTATGAAAGTAACTGTTTTGGACATATATAAATCAAGAATAGCTATAAAATTAAATTACATATTTTAATTTGTATGAATTGGCTTAAGACTTGTATTTCATCTAGTTTTCTTAACTGTTGGGCAATAAGTATACAGCCTTTACAGACATGCACAGACACAGTAATGGAACTAGGTGGGGGTGCAGCCCCCCCAGTCTGTACTGCATCTGAATGCTGCTGCAGCTGACTCCAGCCAGGGGGTCCTGTGGGGGTGCAGGCCCTGGCCCAATTGCACCCCCCTGCTCCCCGGGTAGCTACGCCACTGCACAGACAGAAGAAATATTGATTGAAATGTTTACCCATTGCTTCAAAATTGACTTGGAACTAGCAATGAATGATGTGATCTATAAAGGACCATCACCAATGCTGTGCTTAACAGTAACCTTCATAGTTTTTTTTGCATTGCATTCCCCTCAAAGCCATTGCTTTCAAACAGCAGACTAATATATAATAATGTATGTGTACTAATACATTGTGAAGGGCATGTACATGTAAACATATAATGATCCTTAATTACTTTGCAATACATTTTCTTTTCATTGCCCACTATCTCTACCAGACATCAGTTTAGGGTATGGTATTATAAGTATGGGAAATTGTTCTCCTTGACTTGAGCATTGCTGGCACTTTTTCATTTGCTTTTGTACATTCTACTTAATATTTTTTAATTTAATTTTAAATTTAAGCCTGAAATGTGGCCTTTGTGTTTTAAATCCAAGAACTATTTTTCATTCTAACTATATTATGTATAGTGTTTTAAATCCAAGAACTATTTTTCATTCTAACTATATTGATGTTTATATTTTGTTTATTAAATTAAATTAAATTAAAGAAAAACTATACCCCGAAAATGAATACTTGAGCAACAATATGGCCCTTTTACATCTCTTGCCTTGAACCACCATTTTGTGATGGTCTGTGTGCTGCCTCAGAGATCACCTGACCAGAAATATTTCAACTCTAACTGTAACAGGAAGAAGTGTGAAGCAAGACAGAACTCTGTCTGTTAATTGGCTCATGTGACCCAACTTTATAGTTTGTTTGGTATGTTTGTGTGCACCGTTGAATCTTAGGATCCCAGGAGGCTGTCTTTATTTTTTTTAAATGGCAATTTTCTATTTAGGATTACCCAATCGCACATGCTACTAAAAAAGTGTATTATTATGAAAATGGTTTATTTACATGAAGCAAGGTTTTACAAATGAGTTGTTTTATGCAATATCTTTTTATAGAGACCTGCATTGTTCGGGGGGTATAGTTTTCCTTTAATAATGTCATATTTAGTATTGCCGGATTAATTGGTTCTCGGAATCTGTTAGTGGTTAAGGGATTTATACATAATTTAGGCAAATCATGTTGCCTTAAATAGCCTTTTCCATGAATATAAAAGGCATACTCTGGTTTTGCCTTTGAAAAAGAGGTAGAAAATGGTAAAAAGTATATAGTTTTCTGGAGGCTATGGACTTCAGATGCTTACAGTACCTTTCAGCACATTTGTTTTTAATTTAAATTTATATAAAAAAAGTAATAAAAAATACTGACTGTTTTTTCCAGGAACTTTGCTCTGTCTTTGAAGTTAAAGAAGAAATTTACAAGAGGCTAATGCAGAGAAGTCAGAAAATGATGGAACGATGCACTGTTGACCCAGAAGCAAATATAGATCAAGATATTATTAACCTCAAAGAGAAATGGGAATCTGTAGATACAAAACTCATTGAAAGAAAAGTGAGTCTTCTCAGTAGGACATTATACTGAATTCAGAGTGCTGTGCTTGATTTTCTTGCTGCCTTATCTTATCAGAGTAGAATATCTTGCTGCCTTTTATAAGAGTAATCATAGCTACTTTCTTTCATATAATTAAACACAACATTGGCAATTTATAGAAAAATAACCTGAACACAAAGCTAACTTAAAAATAGTAATTCTGACTAAGGCCATTTTTCAGACTACTATATCTTTGAGGCTACAGCATCATGAGTTTGTAAGCTGCAGTCAAGCTGCAATGCCTTAGAAGCACCAGTGGGATCTGTGTTTGTTCTATATTGGAGCATACAGAAAATGCCTGAAATATACTTTAGTCAGCCATACAGTGCTTGTATGTACATGCTTATCCCCTGAAAATATAATGGTTTGAAAAAAAGTGGATATTGTATTTGTTATGGATAAATAACATTTTTTGTTATGGCTAAATGTAATACATTTCATGATGGGTTAAACTTTTTTGTCAACATTTTATTTTATAGGGAAAACTTGATGAAGCACTTCAGGTGGCTACAGGATTTCACAATTCTCTACAAGATTTCATCAACTGGCTCACACAAGCAGAACAAATTTTAACTATGGCTTCCCCACCAAGTCTTATTTTGGATACAATATTGTTTCAGATTGATGAACATAAGGTATATCAACACTGCAAAAAACAAAACATTAACATTGTAAGACAGAGCAATTTCACTTTTGCCTTTATTCCTGATACTGGAAGATCAACCAATATTTTGCCCTCTAATATCTCTGTACAAATACTGTAAGACTGGTCAAATACTGTTGTTCTCTTGGTTTCAGTAAATGGACCAGACAATTAGATTTGCAGGATGTCAATAGAAGCTACTGCAAATGCACCATGTGTCTTTTAACAGGGCACATCACTTTTGCTTTATACATCACATAAAATCAGAAAAGATTTACTAAATTTGTGTGAATAATACGAAATTTGGTCGAATTTAATGGAATATTTGAATTCGAATTTTAGAATAACATTTTTGGCCACTTCGACAATCGAATTTTTAAAATTCAATCGATTTGAATTATTCAAAATGATCGAATAAAAATCTATTCGATCATCCGACTATTCGATGGTCGAATTACTTGCCCTTTAAAATTTTATTTGACTGCCTAGTTCACCAGATTAAACCTACTGAATTGCTGTTAAACCTTATGGGAAGCTCCCATAGGGGTTTTCTATGTTTTTTTTAGATCGAATAAAAAAATTTAGATTCAATGGTTAAAATCGTTCGATTCGAACAATTTAATCGTTTGATCGAATTATTTCTATTTGATCGTTCGATTAATCGAATTGCGCTAAAATCGAAGGATATTCGAAGGATTACAATTTCACCAAAGTTTTATGGTTGAATTCGAGGGTTTTTTAACTACTAGTTGCTAACTACTCCCCTGTGTGATAGATAATGCAATGGAGTCACTATCTAGCTGTCTTTTTTTAACATAAAGAATAATTTTTTAATTGATTTTAGGTTTTTGTCACTGAAGTAAACTCACACCGAGATCAGATTATGGAGCTTGACAAGTCTGGAACCCATTTGAAATATTTTAGCCAAAAACAGGATGTTGTTATAATTAAAAATCTCCTTATCAGCGTACAAAGCCGTTGGGAAAATGTTGTTCAGCGCTCATTAGAAAGAGGGCGAACATTGGATGATGCACGGAAGAAGTCCAAGCAGGTTTGTTAGTTAAAATGATCTATTATACTGTATATATGTATGTTAAACAATGCTGCATAATGCAAGCAATTATTGCCTTTTATTGAATTTCAATAGTAAGATCTTTTAATTCCTTATAGAGTTATGTCCTCTGATTGCTTTAATGTGAAGCTACTACCTAAATAAAGAGGAGTTATGATCTTTTACAATGTTATATATTTCAGTTTCATGAAGCATTTGACAAACTTATGGAATGGCTTGAAGAATCTGAGAAATCCTTGGATTCTGAGCTTGAAATTGCTAATGATCCAGACAAGATCAAGACTCAATTAGTAAAGCATAAGGTATGTATATGGTTGTTACAGGCATACTTTGTTTTATAGTCTCAATAGCCAAGTAGCTACTGCAGAACATACAATATACTACCCAGTACTATCAGTACCACTATTTAAAGTGTAATTCATTGTTTGGCATATTTTATAATCCACAGGAATTCCAGAAAACTCTAGGAGGCAAACATACAGTATATGATACAACCACTCGAACTGGACGGTCGCTTAAGGAGAAAGCAACATTGACAGATGATATTCATAAACTGGATGATATGCTCAGTGAGATAAGAGACAAATGGGATACAGTTTGTGGGAAATCAATTGAAAGGTAAGAAAAAATCCTGTTTATTTCTGGCAGTTTAAACTAATAAAGAAAAAAGGGTCTGCATGATTTTGCAAAGGACTGGCATAGCATGTATGTTTACAAGGAATTTCACCGCTATGTATGTATGTATGTATGGCCTGTTTTCAATCAAACATGGGTGCATATATATATACAGTATATATATATATATATATATATATATATATATATATATATATATATATATATATATATATATATATATATAGTCCATAGGAGTGTATGCACTCTTACCAGATTTCTGGATAAATTTGGGTGCGTTGGTCAAAATTATTTAGATAAGAAGATTAGAGGATTTGATCCTTGATAAAGGCCCCAATGTCGGCCAAAACGTTGGATATGCATCAAAGAATAAAATAACAAGTTGATTCACAATAAAATCTAGTGTGAGTCCTCTAATCTTCTTTTATATATGTGTGTGTGTGTGTGTGTATTACATTGTATTGTATAAAAATTGTCCTGCTGCTTATCAACATAATGTTATCCCAATTATAAATATCCAAAGGAACTACAGTATTTCCTAACTTGGTTATCTTTTTGGTCAGGACCACATACTTTCTTACTCCATAGCATCCCGAGCATCCAAATCGCAGTTTGTGGGTTAGCCTAAGTTAGTAGTGTGCTGCATTTAAGATATGCATAAAACATAGAATGTAGCCACTGGAATATATTGACCAAGGAGTAAATTTTTTTTACTGGTTTGTTTTATTGCATTTTCTATGCTAAAATGAGTAGAATAATTGTTTTTTTTTCTTTGAACAGTCACTGTAACACCTCCTATTTTTAAGATGTTGTTCCCATGTTTTTTAATTTGTGCTTTTAAACATATTTTATTTCCTTCTTTTTTTTTCTTTAAACAGACAAAACAAACTTGAAGAAGCATTGCTGGTTTCTGGTCAGTTTACAGATGCATTACAGGCCTTGATTGACTGGCTTTATAGAGTTGAGCCTCAGCTGGCCGAAGACCAGCCCGTTCATGGGGATATCGACATTGTGATGAATCTCATAGACAACCACAAAGTAACTACACACTGAAATAACCTTATTTTTTTTTCATAAGAAAACACAATACTATACAAAATTAACTTTCAGATTTATGAGCTACATTAAAGGGCAAGTCAATATAAAATAAAAAATCGGACTAATAAAAGAACATAATTCTAGGCAACTTTCCAATATTTACCAATACAAATACCAATATTTTCCAAAATTTATTTACATTTTCAGTGGTTTTGGTAAAAACACTTGCTATTGAAAGGAGCATTCTCTTAACTCCTACTTTTTAAACAATGCTGCAAAAGTCTTAGTTCCTCAGCTGCCTTGTCTTACATTCTTTCAACAGTCTGAGCAACCAGGGCAGAGAATAGAAAGGGACAGACAGACACAGCTTTCAGTAGTAATACATATACAAATAACTTAAAAACCATAGAAAAATTCTAATGAATGTATATTGCAAAATTGCTTAGAATGATGTATTCTTGTGGATTATTTTTTGACATCCCTAAATTGGTTACTTAAAATTCACTTCTGGATTTGCCCTTAAATTATAACCTGTGCCAAGGTGAAAATGTGCCTTAAGTTGCACTTTACCAGGAGACAAAAAAATAGAATATTTTCTATTTTTTAAACCCCTCATTCTGCCCCATTACAAACACGAGGTAAGTTCAGGGGTGTCGGGTGGGGGTTGACATAGGGAATTCTGCCTTATTGGGTTATAACTGGGTTCACATAAGATGAACTCTGAGATATGTTTTGTACATAAATATTTTAAATGAATTTATGTAGTAGAAAAAAACAATTCACAGAATTATAGCATTATCTGCATACTTTTTTTTACATTATATACACATATTATACCTATGATCTAATAAATAGGCAGCATGAAAACAAAGCCTGCCCTTAACAAGCTAACAGAGGTTAAAACCTTCTTTTTAGGTCTTTCAAAAAGAGCTTGGCAAGAGGAGTAGCAGTATTCAGGCACTAAAACGTTCTGCAAGAGAACTGGTAGATGGAAGCTGTGATGACTCGTCTTGGGTGAAAGCCCAAATGCAGGAGTTAGGCACTCGCTGGGAAACAGTATGCAATTTGTCTGTGTCTAAACAGACTAGACTTGAAGAAGCATTGCATCAGGTAGGCTGGAAAAATGAGCTACAATTGCCAAGCAATGGTTTCTGTTGCACTGTGATTATCTGCATCATCGAAGTCTTCATTCATACCGATGCCTCATTTTATAAGTATAAACATATCATAAAAGAAAGCAGATCTTAAAAATCTGATTTAGATGGAAGTTATCCACAGCAGTATACAAGGACTCCTGAGTAAAATGGGAGTAGTAATATTAGAATGTACATTTATAATAAACTATTACAATGAGATTAATTAAACACTTAATATATGATATACAGTATATATTGGTGTGTTTATAGTTCTTATATTGTGATCTGTAAAGTTTTTTTATTAATCATGCCATTTTCACACTATAATGTATGCTTTTGATTCTGCTTGATGTGAATTACAGAGTAGCACATACAGTATGTGTACTGCTTACCAATCCTAGGAGTAAGTATTATCCTTTTTATGAGGTGTTTTAAGTTGATGCTTCATTAGTCTTTTTTCCTTATTGTAATGTAAGGCATAACTATGTTTTATTCCACTCCCATTCTTATTCGTCTTCACCGTTTTTGAAAAAATATGTATTTTTATTGCAGGCAGAACGTTTTCATGCAGCAGTGCATGCCCTGCTAGAGTGGCTAGCAAATGCAGAACAAGCACTTCGTTTCCATGGAATTCTTCCAGATGAGGAGGACTCATTACGCTTACTTATAGAACAACATAAGGTATAGAATTCCATATAGATATGCAGAAAACAGCTTTTGTAATATCTATGTAATATAAAGGAGTATTAATCTGTGCTATAGCACTTTTATATTCATGCTATGTTTTAGTTTTGCCCAAAATGAAAACTATTGTGCCATATAGTGATGAGCAAATCTGCCCCATTTCAACTTCTTTGTCGCTGATATGTTGTTATTCAGTGGCAGAGCTACTGGGGGAGCAGGGGGTACGATTGGGCCAGGGCTGCACCCCCTAAGGGCCCCCTGGCAGCTTGCTCACCGCTCGAAGCCGCACGGGGGGGGGGCTGGCTGCATGTTCCGCACCAGGACATGCCCCCTCTAGTTATGTTACTGTTGTTATTTATCAAAAGCACATAATTTATGGGAAGGCACAAATCACATGCATATTTTGCTCTGTATACTGATACTAGGCTACAACTGCATTTTCATTTTGCCACTTTCTTAAAAAACTTGATTTTTTGACATTATCTCTGGTCGACTGGTAATCTAATACATTATGTTGCTGTTTTAAGCATCTATAGTTTATATTCAGAAATGGAGAAACTTGGGAAGCATACACGGCCGCAGGTTTCCTGCAATTCAGCTTTTTATTGTGTCACCACACGACATGTTTCGGACCCATTGGTCCTTTTTCAAGTGTGTAGTTTATATATTACTACTAGCTTACTAACACAAGCACAACTAATGATAAATCTCAACACCAGCAGATATCTGGGTGCTTTGTATACGACATTAAAATGAATCAGCCATATAGTTATGTGTATATCCTTATATAGACAGTGGGATGAGTCATATCCCTTTGGTTGATGAAGAAGGAGATGGGAAGGATAAAATGGTTTATGCGCTTGCCATAGTTGCCTTTTTTTGTTACACATCTTTTTTGTTTTGTTGCACAAAGCATAACAAGCCCTGTGGCAAATGTTTTAAGTGGTTTCGGAAAACTGTTTTGGTGCTGGTGAAAAGCAGTCATTCACACAAAATCTGTACATGGAAAAATTTTTCACTCATCACCATATTGTGTTCATAATCTGGTCAATGAAAATCATGCTTTGCCCTAAAGCTATAGCAAGTAAAGACATTTTCCACATTGATCTAAATGTTTCTGGATGCACAATATGGAACAGAATAGCACCAAAACAGCCTGACGTTCCTAGCAGTTCATTGATTATTTTTACATTAGCTGGCTCATAGGGGCAAATTCAGTAAAATCCGAAAATTCACCAGCGTTGGCTTCACTAGCGTTCAGCGCACTTTGCCTGGCGAATTTTCGCCAGCGCTACGCAAATTCACTAAAGTACGAATTTACGCTCAGTAGATGCGCTAGTGTTACTTCGCTAGGCAGAGCGCAGTTACGCTAGCGAAGTCTAATTTGCATATAGCGGGAACTTTAAGTTATAATAGAAGTATATTTTACAGCCACTACATTCCACTACACAAGCCCTGGAAACCTTTAATAAATTAAATAAAGTTGTCCTATTGCCCTACATGTGCCCCCTGTATAGTTGTGTTGCCATATGTTAGGAAATATAGGGGGGAAGGAGGGTAACCCACCCAAAAAATATCGATCTTTTTCAGACTATCACCCTCCTATGCTAAAATACGCCAACGTTTTTTTGGGACTTTAACATATTTTTTCAACCTCCTATCTATTGCATTGTACTCCGCCCGGTCTGACCAGGCGACGTAACGTCTAACGTAAGTGCTAACGTTGAGGAAAATGTTCATCTTAGTGAATTTGCGAATTTACGATCCTTCGTCAGTGTGCAACTTCGCACCCTTACGCCAGGGGAAGTTGCGTAAAGGATCGTAAAAAAATCTACTTCGCTAGCGAAAATTCGCCAGAGCCGGTGATAGTGAATTTCCAAAGTTGACATCACGCTGACGAATTAGCGCTAGCGTTAGACGCTTCGCGCAATAATGAATTTGCCCCATAATGTTTTCAATTCTGCATAATTCTGGCAGGTTCAGTATTATTAAAGCAGGTCAAATTACAGAATAAATAGTATATACAGTAACTAGTATTTTTAGTGTTAGTATTTTTATCTGCATCTTTATCTGCATCTTTGAAAAAAATGAGTTTTGAAAAAACAACATCACTCACATGAAGATCTAACAAGGGTCGAATAGTTAATTGAAATTCAAGTTTTCAAGTGTCAAAATTCACACATTTGAATTTTAATCCCCCTATTCAATGTAAATTCAAATGTGAGATTTATCACACCTCACCCATGGAAACAGTCCTAATTCGAATATTTGCCACCTAAAACCTGCCAATTTCATGTACAAGTCAATGGCACATGTCCTTTGAGTCATTTGGAGATGTTAATAGCCTTTCTGACACAAACTGAATTTTTACGAATTGTAGGATTGGAACCATTATTTTTTCTTTTTCTTAAATAACCTCACAGTCAATTGTGAATATATTTGAATTACAAAATTTCACTTGATTCTCACAGTATTAAAACCCTCAATACCCTATCTAAATGTTCTTTGTACATCTTACTTTTGTATTTTGTAATTCTGCACACCAGATCCAAGCTGTTTATGTATCGTTGATCTTTCACCATGTGCTTAGCAGTTGCATTTCATTTTGTTTCAGGAGTTTATGAGGAAAGTTGAAGAGAAAAGGTCTGAACTAAAAAAAGGGGCAAGTATGGGAGAAGCAATCCTGGCACTTTGTCACCCAGACTCTATTACAACTATCAAGCACTGGATAACTATCATCAGAGCCAGATTTGATGAGGTAGATTAACTTTTTTTTTAGAATTTCTTCTTTTAGCAATGAGCAATATACAATTTAAATGACAGATTATCCCTGTTATTGCAATCATCAAAAATTATGTTGCTTTCAGTTTCATTGATAAAAGTCAGAGTATTGAATTTATACAAGAGAATAGATCTAACTGTTACAGTTAGATCTATACTCTTGTATAAATCCAATACTAAGAATTTTGAGTATTTTTAGAATATAATTATTGCCAGGTAGCACCTAAAGTCAACACATTGTTTAAATTCTATTGTAAGACTTTATCATGTTCTTTTATTTTTTCCAAGGTTCTAACCTGGGCAAAGCAACATCAACAAAGGCTTACAGTTGCTTTGGATGATCTGATTGCTAAGAAAGAGCTGCTTGAATCTTTGCTAGCTTGGTTACAATGGTCAGAGATGACACTCAATGAAAAAGACAAAGAAGATATCCCACAGGATTTAGATGAAGTTAAAGCACTGATTGAGGAGCATCAGGTAACTTGTATTCTGTAAAGCATATTCCTGCTAAATATTACTCAATATTTGTTTATTTTATAGTATGTTATAACTTGCATAACACATTTACTTTCCCAGATATTTATGGAAGAAATGACACAAAAGCAGCCAGATGTTGACAAGGTCACTAAAACATACAAAAGGAAAGCTGAATCCACTTCAGTACAGTCTCAGATCCCTGTCTTTGGCAAAGGAAGAGGAGGTTGTAAGTATAAACATTTATACTTTATTTATATGTATACAATTAAACCACCGATCATATGTTTTCCCTGAATTTACACCATTTTTTTCCGGCACATACAGGCAAACTGTGTATTTTTTTCAGGATTTCTTGGAATTTATGCTGTTATGATGTTGTTGACCTCTGGGAAGTGTAAAATCAGGGTTCTTCTGTATTCATTTATTTTAATACATTGCCTTCCTAACTAGCTCAACACATATGATGAGTATCCTTGGTCCAATTTAAAGACATAGATTTATTTCACTCACAGAAATACACAGAAATATAAGTTTGACTCCATATTTTAAATGCAAAATAGCTTTATCCATTTTGGTTTCTGTGGAATTTTGCAATTAGAACTCTTACATGCGGTTTACTAATCAATTTGTAGACCTCAGGGCAACTAAACTCTGTCCAAAATGTGCTCATAGTCCAGCAATATGGTGCCATACAAATGTTATGGACTTACTGTATGCTTCATTTCAAATTATACATCAGTCAGTCGTAAATAATTAATTTTTTTGCAATTACACTTCACTGTATCTTGCTAATGGCTCAAATGCAATTATTTATTGACTTCTGAACCCGGGCCAGATTGCTAGATGGGTCTAAAACATCCATCGGCTTTTAGGTATACACTTTGCTCATCTAGCCACGGACCCTAGATATTCTGTGAATTTGTATGTTATTGTTTAAAGAGAAAATGTCTTTATGTGGGAACACATAAAGTCATGTTTTTAACACGAGGAGACATTATTTTGCATGTTGTTTTTTCATGCACTTAAAATGTGACTAATTAAAAATGATATAACTGGGAATTATGTTGTAAAAAGAATTTCTTTTAATTTTATAGGGAAAAGATCACCAACACCAAGTTTGTTTCCTTCTGGCTCACAGACATCCCTTGAAACTAAAAACCCAAGGGTGAATTTACTTGTAAGCAAATGGCAACAAGTGTGGTTATTGGCATTAGAGAGAAGAAGAAAGCTTAATGATGCCTTGGATAGGTTAGAAGAGGTACAGTTACATATTTGCTATACTAGAATGTACTGGAGATATACAAATATGTGCTTAAACAAATGAGGGTAATGCTGTAATGCTTAATCTTTTAGTTAAGAGAATTTGCCAACTTTGATTTTGATGTTTGGCGTAAGAAGTATATGCGATGGATGAACCATAAAAAGTCTCGAGTAATGGATTTCTTCAGAAGGATAGATAAAGATCAGGATGGAAAAATCACAAGACAAGAATTCATAGAAGGGATCCTTTCCTCCAGTAAGTTGCTCAGAAATGTGTTTCTCATTGATCCTTTGTATCTTTTTTCAAACCATAGTGTTAACACCCTGTTTTCTAGGATTTATTATTAGAGAAGTAGTTACTAAATACATTTTTCTTGCTTCTTGAGGCATTCTACTGCTGATTAGCTGTGTGTTTTTTGTTTTTTTTTAGAGTTTCCAACCAGTCGCCTAGAGATGAGTGCTGTGGCAGATATCTTTGATCGTGATGGTGATGGATACATTGACTATTATGAGTTTGTGGCAGCCCTTCATCCAAACAAAGATGCTTACAAACCAATAACTGATGCTGACAAAATTGAAGATGAGGTATTATTTTACTTGGTGGACAAACAAAATTTACATTTATTTGTGTATTTATTTTTAACACAGATGAATATTTAAAGCAAACATATTGTTGCAGGTCACACGCCAAGTAGCTAAATGTAAATGTGCCAAGAGATTCCAAGTTGAACAAATAGGAGAAAACAAATACAGAGTAAGTACTTAATTTAGTGACTTCAGTTTTTGTTTGGTTAAATTGTATTACTGCACATATGAAAGCAAACCTTTTTTGGTTTCTATGGGTGTGAGCCCCAGTGTATGCCTACTTGCATTACTGAACATTAAGGGGCAAATTTACTAAAATTCACCTAAAATCCTGCAAATCTATTTTAAATTCGATAAGCATTCGACTGTCGAATGCTTATCGAATAGTTTTAGGCTATCTTTTTGCTCGATATTCAATTTCTCGATGAAATCGTACAATCGGATACTGATCGTTTGATTTCACGAAAAAAACGTACTTTTGCCTTCGAGTCTCCGAAAAATTCGTATGATTCGAACGATCGAGGCGTTCAATTGTATGAATGGTATTCAAGCAAGTCTATATGAATGAATACTTGAATACCCCCCCCCCCATAGGCAGGTATTTGGTAGGTGCAATCTGGTGAAGTAGGCATTCAAAGGATTTTAAAATTTTAAATCCTTCGATCATTGAATGGTCAAATTATCGGATAGCCAATCATTCGATCTATTCGATAATTCGGTATTCGATGATCGAAGAGGCAAAATTTGCATATTTGAATATGCAAAAAAATCGTATGGTAGGTATTCGAACGAATTCAATCGAACTTCGAATCCTTCACACGAATTTAGTAAATTTTCCCCTAACTGTGCAAGTATGGGATCTATTATCCAGAATGTTTGGGACCTGGAAATCTCTATAATTTGGATTACCATACCTTTTCCAAACAAGTGACAAGAGTTGAGGAGACTGCCTCATACAGACTTAGATAAACAAAGGGAATTCTGGGAATGAATTCCAAATGTGCTCCAAGAAAATCCCATTTGCATGGGTTTATCCTATTGGCTAAAGCTCACCCACTGGGTTTTCAAGCAAAAGCCAGGATAATAGCTGATCAGATTTCCCAACTGCAGACCGGTTTCGCCTTACTTGAGGCTCTTCAGTGCAGTGCAGGTTGTCTGATCAGCTTAAGTAGAGCCACCATTGTTTGGAAAACCAGATGGTCGCTCTACTTAAGCCAATAGGATAAACCCATGCAAATGGGATTTTCTTGGAGCACATTTGGAATTCATTCCCAGAATTCCCTTTGATTACCATACCTCAAATCCAATGTTCATGTGGGTGGCAGGGGGGTTAGGTTGTTATGCAAGCTGGGTTGTACACTGCTAGCTCTAGGTAAGCAAATACATGCAAAAGCACCCACAATGCAGTATTTCCAAAGAATATTATCATAGGGTTGCTTGCAAAATAGCATGTGCTGCAATTTGGGTAGGTGCAAATAAGTGCCTGCATTGATAAACACACACAAGTTATGCTTACATTCATCTGGTAGTGTGTGAATAGCATTATTTCCAATGCTTAATAAAGACAGCTTAAGTGCAACACACAAAGGGATTCCTTAAAATGATATACACTCAAGGTAGGTTATCGCCAGGGCTTACTTTTGTCCCTGTGACCTGTACTTTTGATCTTGCACTTTTTGCAGAAAATGCAATAAATAGGCATTTAAGCACAAGTTACAAATATAGAGCTGTGTCTGTGTGACATAATTACATTTGTAAACGGAGAGCCTTAATTTTACTTGGGTTTGTAAATTAGACCTTATACGTTTCATTAGAAAACCTGTAGTTATTCAGTTTGGTAACTGCAAGTACTGTCTTTTTTGGCCATTATTCATTGGCTATAGATGATGAATAGTACTTTTTTGACACCAGAATGATGGTTGATAATAGGAAGACTAAAAAGTGTAAGATGTTGTCATCTTATCTTATAATGCCAGTAATTGCAGGGTACATTTATCAAACATATTTTAGGTTAAATAACATATTTACAGATGAACACAACAGCATTTGTAATATCACAAATGCAGAGATGGGGGATGATTTAGTTCAATTACCTTGGTTTACGTCCACAACCAGTAATATATTGGCTTATAATTAAAAAAAGACATGAAGGCCAGTTTATCATCACTGTAATTTTTATCAAGCAGTAATGATTGTTACATCTTAGTGAAAGGTTTTTATAGAATTTACAATTTATTCTCAAATTGTTCAGCAGGGAAAAATGGTCATAACATTCAAACTTATTGGCATCTTTGATACATATTTAAATTAATTAAAACTTTTTTTCACTATTTTTCTGACAGAAATTTTTGATTAATCCAAAAATAAGTTTGAATTTCTCCTGGTAGTCCTTCAATCACTTAGGGGCAGATTTTTTTAAAAAAAACCTAGAATTCAACCATCAAATGTTTATGAAGGGTTTTAACGCAATTCGATAAAGCGAATGATCGAAAAAAAAAGATTCAATTGATAGATATAATCGTTGGAATCGAACAATTTTATCCATTCGATCAAATTGTTTTTTATTCGTTCTAAAAAAGCTGAAAAAACCCATAGGATTATACAGCAATTCGGTAGGTTCAATCTGGCAAACTAGGAATTAGGAATAAAAATTTAAAGGGCAAGTAATATGACCATTGAATAGTCGAATAATCAAATAGATTATTATTCGATCTATTTGAATCATTCAATTCAATCAGATTTTTTTAATTCGATGGACGAAGTGGCCAGAAAACCTATTTGTGAATTCGTATTCAAATCTTTTTTAAAATTCGATCGAATTTCAAATCATTCACACTAATTTATTAAATCTGCCCCCAAGTTTAGTTTCTTCTCAAATGGTATTACAGAGAAGCTTTAATTGTAGTTTTATAGTAGTTTTGCCTTCAAATGTATTTTTGCCTTCCCAAAACAAATTCACTGATCTTATCTTTGCACTAATACATTTGAGTGACCATTATGAATTTAAAATTGCCACATTTCAGAGATTGTTTCTGAATAAATTTCATTCCTGCAAAATTTTAAAAACCCATTTGATTTTATTTTGTCCACAATTGCAGAATTTATATTTTTTGGCAAGAAAATGGTTCTGAGGGGTTTATAATAACGAAACAGAAATCTTATGGCACTGGAGACGAAACACACAAAGCTTGTCTAAAATTAAAATGTAAAATGATAATTACACTAATTCTTGTTTTTACATTTTTATTTCTTCTCAGTTCTTCCTGGGAAATCAGGTATTAATCAGTAAATTGTTAAATATGTGTTATTAATAAATAATGACGCTTCACTGACATCTTATCATGGCTCACATATCCATTTTGTTCTGCTTGAAAAATACCTATGCTGGTGAAAAGGCTTTGATGTTCTTTATTGTGTAGCTTTGTATCATTTCAATTCATAGACCGATAGGAGAATCATGTTTATGCACCAGACCAACCTTTCAAATGACTTAAAGGACAAGGAAAGTGAAACTAAAGAAATAGGCTAGAAATGTTGTACATTATGTTTTGTGCTTCTGTACCAGTCCAAGGCAACCACAGCCCTTTAGCAGTAAAGATCTGTGTCTCACCAGTAGATGCCCCAGTAGCTCCCCATCTTCTTTTCTGCTGAGTCACTGCCCATGCTCAGTGGCGTAACTACTCGCTGGTGGGCCCTGGTGCAGGATTGGCACCTGGGCCCCCTATTAGGCTCTCCCTCTATGAGTTGGAGTTCTTCTAGCCTCTCCAGTGGGCCCCGAGAGGGAGTGGGCCCTGGTGCAATTGCACCCCCTGCTCCCCTGGTAGTTACGCCACTGCCCATGCTCTGTTCTGATGTCGGTTACTGAGCTCAGGGACGGACTTAAAATATACAGAACACATAGAATAGAAATGTCACAACATAAGGCTGATTAGGCATTAATACAGATAATTACTACATGGCAGCACAGAAACAAATGCAATTAGCATCAGAATTTAATAACAATGCCTGTAGCATCAGTTTATATTACAGGCCAGCCTGTCCGTTTGATAATTTGCAACAACCCCTGAGCTTAGCTGCTTAGAGCCCACTGAGCGTGAGTATCGCAGACACTTTCCAAGATGGTGACCCCCTGTGACAACTTTGAAGTTATGAATCATTGCTGCTATTGCCAAGCTGAAACTTTAGGCGGGTGCAATATGTTCAGTATAAAAACATGGCATTTTTAGCCCTATTCATTTTTAGACTTTCCTTGTCCTTTAAGTAACACTTAAAGGGTGACATTGTAGCTGCATGCTACATGCATATAATGGAAGTATAAAACACTATTCAACTAATTTAGAATGGTGATGAGATTCCTATAACACTTAAAGCTTCATAGGGTTAAACCTGGGTGAAGATTTTCAGTACCTTGAGCAGCATGCTTTATTTTTTGTCTATCAGTCTGTGCTTCTTGTCAGACATGGCCAGTTTAATCATCCAATGATAAGAGTTCAACCTGTTTTTCCATCAGCCCTCTATGCATGGCAAAATGTTCATGAATGCTACACTTTACTATTAAAGAGTATGGCCAAATGGTTTTAATATGACTTTCTGAAAGCCTGACTTATCAGATGATGTAAGACCAATTAACATCTGTCATAACCCAATCTGTCATTGGGTTGTGAGAGTTTAGCAGTTTTATAATTTCAAGACTTGGCCAGAACAGAAAACACACCAGAATCTTTCTTTCCTTAAATGCCAAGGAA
>CM044440.1:79622760-79635805 GCA_024363595.1 Xenopus borealis
CAAATGTTTGCTTATATTTACTCATGTTTATATTAATTAATGATCTTTTATTTTTAACAGTGACTTATCTGTCGCCATGCTGGTATCACTAAATTTAATTAACATTTACACTGATCATGAAATGAACTTCAATATTTCCTCAATAAGAAAATAGAGCATATGCACACCTGATGAAGCCCCCCTAATTCTGTAAATTTGTAGCTCGACATCAAGTAAAACATAGGGGTTATCCCCATTTGGATTTTCATTATGTGTGCTGGAGTACTTTTTCCTCTATCAGTACTGGAAGTTGTATCTCAGAAACAACTGGTGGTCCTCAAGTTGGACAGCACTCATGCATGTAGAAACTGCTGGGAGGTTGGCATGAATATGAAGTCCTAGCCAGCCTTAATGACCATGAGCTGTTCTATAATATTTTGACTTACCATTGTTCCATACAGACACCCCTCCATTTAACACGCAATTATGGTAAGCCTTGGCTGGCAAACAGCAAAACCTCAACACCCTGTAAGAGTCCTGAGTCCCCAGAATATCATCTCACATCTCTGGAGGTACAGTAAAGTTAGAACATCAGAATGAGTATTCTCTTTAAATAGCAACTTCACTAATACCTATCGGAAATTCCAACCAACCTCTATCCACACATTAACACGTTCCTTTATCGATGCTCAGTTTCAATATACAATAATTTATCTCTTTCTGATCTGTTCTTGATTATGTTTCTCTTTCTAAAACTATAAATAGTAATGGGCGATTCTGGGGAGTTTTGCTTCGCCAAATTTCTTGGGAAATTCGTGAAGTGGCGAAAAATTCGCAAAAATAGCGAAATCGGAAAGATCACAAAAAATTTGTGAAATTCGAACTACTTCACTATAAATTTGTGAATTTCAAGCAAATTCACTATAAATTTGTGAATTTTGAATTATTTCAGTAAATTCATGAAATTCAAACGTTTTCACTATAAGTTTGTGAATTTGGAAAGTTTTCACGAAAAATTTGTGAATTTCAAACATTTTCAAAGAAAATTTCGTGAAAATTGGAAATTGATGCCGGCGAATTTTCTCTGGTGAATTTTCATGGCCATTTGTGAATTTATTCGCTGGCGGGTCGAATAAATTCGCCCATCACTAACTATAAATTAATAAAATGAATTTCTTGTAACATAATTCATGCTCACAGTGTCTAATCATAAACTTATTATCTTCTTTTAAATGTGTTCAAGTAAATACAATTTTCAGCAGAATATAATTGATCCACTGAACAGATATGTTCATATAAGGAAACTTTGGGTTGTGTGGCTTGCTGGTTAAAGTGTTTTTCTGGAATTGCTAATGCTATATTAAAATATATTTTATATATTTAGAAGGGTGTTCAATTTAGAGTTAACCCCCATTTTCACTGCTGCTTTCTTCCTTCACTTTCAGGCAGGAAGGGAGGAGGGGTAAGGGGTTAAAGAACTGCCAACCCTCTCCCAATTATCTTATCTTTTATAATCCCAGATTTCAAAATGTTTTCCTGGATTTGGGAGTGAACGTGGGCTCTCTAGTTTTTTGGGGTGTGCCAGAATCCTGATAAGGGATCCCTTACCTGTACTGTTTATATTTTCATAATGAAAAACATCAGTGTTTTAAATGAAGATATTTTATTTAGAGATATTCTGAATTTAATGCAAATATTCTAACCTATTCTAGTATTGTTTTTATTTTCCTTTAACATTAAGGCTGCCATGTATAGGCTGATTGGACTGTCATTCATTTGCTCATCTCCAGGGCAAAATGGCTTCTTAGTGAAAAGAAAAATCATTCACAGTTACAATTTGCTGTCTGGAGAGAGAAATTCCAACAGTGGCGTAACTAGATCTTACTGGGCCCCACAGCAAATTATTTTTTAGGCCCCCAAAACGTCCAGTGGTTGACCTGTTTTACCAATATTTATTGTAATTGTATATGAATTAGGGCCTCATGGGGCCCCTATAGCTCCTGGGCCCCCTGCAGCCGCAGGGTCTGCTTCCTCTGTAGTTACGCCCCTGAATTCCAATCTAGCAGAAATGCAGGATGGACTGTATACTCCATACATGCCTAAATTGGTCAAACTATAGAAGTGCATGTACAGTCACCTATAGGCTTAAGTCACAAAGGAGAGTCACCATAAAATGTGCTCTCAGATGAGTAAAGAACACTTGAGTAACATCACAGGAACAGAATGCTCAGCACGCACTTGTCTTTCTTGAAAAATGAATTAGTAATCTATGGACATGCAAGCTGCATCGTTCACACTGAATAGTAAACCAGCCAAGGTGTTTGTAGTAACATCCCTGGTATTTTTAGCTTGGCCTGCCCAGAAATTGAATTGTAAGAATAAGTAAATTATGTGTACAAGGTATCTTTTCCATAAGTTTGGGCAAAATATACTGGCTAAAATAGATTAGTATTCTACTTTACCATTGGTTTGTAATTTATATGTGGTCTTTATAAGCAACACAGCAATCCTAGTTTTACTGAAGGCAGTAACATTGACTTTTACAACTTAATACACTGCGGAGTGTTGGTCAGATTTGGATTTAGGTCTTCAAGGTGCCTGTGAATTTATTTGTGGGCCACTGAACTATGTATTTATACATGGTATCTCATATTCCAATATAGTTGCTGTGTTTGTATAGAAATCCTACAATTATATGTCATATTTAATTATCAGCATTGTGTTTATTTCGCACAGACAACACCTATACAAGGAAGCAAGCTGAGGCTCCCGGGATACATCTCTGGCAAAGAATTTCACTCAGCAGGAGACAGTAACATTTTAACCACTGCGGCCACCAAAGTCAGGACACAGTTTGCAGGTAGGAAATCTCTTATTCTATATACCTTAACATTTTTCATCTGATATTTAAAATTAGTGTAAAGGCTTGTTATACATATGCTTTAATTTCCTTTCTTATAAACAGCCCATATATATATACACGTGTATATGGTTATTTAACATATAGACAGACACAAATTTGGTTTGACCCAATTTTCCCAATGCAGACCATGGATTATCTCTTACTGTTATTGTATTGGCAACTGGTTCTCTTAAAAGAGGAATTCATATTGTTACTCATCAAATATATTATAACTAAAGGATTAAATAGAATGCATATCAATTATCTTTATATATCATGATATACTGTAAAAACAAAATAAAGTTGTTACCTCTCTGCAATTATAATAATATTATTGTGCCATAGAAGACTAATAAACTAATATTACAATGAATAGTAATATCACATATAAGTGTTCAGCTCGATATAACTACCGTTTATACTCGAGTATAAGCCGACCCGAGTATTAGCCGCGGTACCTAATTTTACCTAAAAAAACAGGGAGAAGTTGACTCGAGTATAAGCCTAGGGTAAGAAATGCAGCAGCTACATCCACAATTACCGTACTTGCTAGCCAATTTGTATGAAGCCAATAACACTCCTAATAAGTACCGTATCAACCACCATCAACCAATCACTTGATGAATACATAAGTATTAAATTGTAAAGTGCAGTGCAAATTAATTAATTAATTAATTAATTAATCCCCATAAATTGATTAGGACAATTAATTAGAAAATCCCACAGATTTAAAATAAAAAAAACACCTAGATAAATACCATAGTACTCTCCTTTGGCGAGATATAATTAATTGGTTTACCATAATAAATTGATTACCATTATTAATAATTAGATTATGACTCTCAGGACAATTTAAACAATTAATTAAAATTAAGTGATAATATACTGGTGATATAAAGTGCAGTGCGACTAAATATAAATTAATAATAGACTAAAGTGTATTCTAAAAATATTTAATAGTGGCCATCAATTGAAAAGGATAAACACACTGAACTGCTTGATTAATAAGAATTGGAATAAGAAAATTGTAGATGGTGGAGTTGTCCCGCTGGTTGCTACTGTACCTATTGATTTCTGTCCCTGGTACACCACAAATATAAGAAGGCAGAGTACAGTAACCAGGACTGTGGTCTCAGATTTAACAATAAGCTTTAAACTTGTAAAATATAATCTGGTCTACAAAACCACGGCCTCTTGAGAAAGTATGATAGTACAAAAGGAAGGTAAACCCAAGCAGCAGGCTAAAGTGTTCATCACCCCACTAGTATTGGATAGTGGTAGGGATAACGTTACGGTACGTAAATAAATTACCATATAAAAGTAGAGTAAAGCTGACACGAGTTTCCCGATATACAATAGAGCTTGGTCAAGGCAAGACTTTGTAGACGTGACACTTTGCTCTCTCGCATACCATACTTTCTTCCTGTGCAGTACTACGTCAGTTCACCTTCAGCCCTAACGACGCAAGAGCAGCGCATCAGCCAGTAGCACAGTCTGTCTCCCGTACTGCATATTCAGCACTGCTGAACCCACCTGTACCCTATGGTAATTTTCTTAGGGATACTGCGGGCCACAAATTGGCTTATACTCGTGTATATATGGTAATTTTAATTGTGTACTGTACATACAGTTCTTTTAGAGATGTTTGCATGTATATGTGTAATAACCACTTAAAGGAGAACTAAAGCTTAACTAAAGCCGTAGGTAGAAATGCTGTACATTATGTTTAGGGCTTCTATACCAGCCCAGGGCAACCACAGCCCTTTAGCAGTAAAGATCGGTGTCTCCAAAGATGCCCCAGTAGCTCCCCATCTTCTTTTCTGCTGATTCACATGCTCTGTGCTGCTGTCACTTACTGAGCTTAGGGACCAACTCACAATATACAGTACACATAGAATAGAAATGTCACAATACAAGGTTGATTAGTAATTAATACAGATAATTACTACATGGCAGCACAGAAACCAGTGCAACTAGCATCATAATTTATTAATCAGCCATGTAACAACAGCCCTGTATCAATTTATATTACAGACAAACCTCATTTTCTGCTTGATAATTTGTAACAACCCCTAAGCTTAACTTTTCAACAGCTGTGAGTGTCACGGACACTTTCCAAGATGGTGACCCCCTGTGACAAGTTTAAATTCCTGGATCATTGACGCTACTGAGAAACTGAAACATTAGGCTGGTGCAATACATTCAGTATACAAACTATACCATTTTTAGCCATATTCAAGTTTAGAGTTTAGTTTTCCTTTAAGGCAACTAAATATGCTAAATAAATATAAGGTGCTGGCTCTTAAGCCAAATGATTTAACTCTATTTAATCTATAAACAAGGAACGAGCAACTTCAATAATAATAATAATAACTGTTTATCAAAATAAGGAGATATTTGATGTGGAGAAATGACTGTACAGGTGTGGGATCTGTTATCCGGAAACCCGTTATCCAGATAATTCCGAATTATGGAAAGGCCATCTCCCATAGACTTCACTATAATCAAATAATCCAAATTTTTTTAAATTGTTTCCATTTTCCTTTTAAAACAGTAGCTTGTACTTGATCCAAACTAAGATATAATTAATCTTTATTGGAAGCAAAACCAGCCTATTGGGTTTACTTAATGTTTACATGATTTTCTAGTAGTCTTAAGGTATGAAGATCTAAATTACGGAAAGACTGGTTATCTGGATAGCCCTGAGTCCCGAGCATTCTGGATAATAGGTTCCATACTTGTACTAAATAAACTGGCTGAGAGTGGGTTCCTGCACAGTATTTTATCATTTGTTGTTTAGATTAAATTAACTCTAAAGTAATGTCATTGTCTGTAATCCTTTTAGACTACAGGAAAACTCCAAGTCGTGCCGGAAGTAAAGCTGGAAGCAGATCAAGTAGTCGGCGTGGCAGCGATGCCTCGGACTTTGAAATTTCAGAAATCCAATCAGTATGTTCTGAAATGCCCGAGACTGTTTTAAACAGTGGCTGGCCTTCTCCGCGAGCAAGTCCGCGCTCAGGAACAGGCAAACGTTCCAAAATTCCAACTCCACAACGACAGTCACCATTGAACAAACCCAACAAACTGACAAAAAGATAGGGCACCTTGCGCTGCACAGCTTTTTCTTTGTGCTTTGCCTATTTAAGTTTCTAAGATGTAAAAACTATTGTGTAAAATGTGATGTTTGATTATAACCCTGCAGATGGCCTTAAATGTATATTTGTCCTGTTTTTTTACACATATTTTTATCAACATTTCATTGTCTTATCGTTTGGAAGAGTGGAAGGGGGATTCAGTTAAACTAACCCTTTGTGTGCCGAACATCCACTAAATCAGTTGTTGAATGTATTTATAACTCTCTCTATTCCGGAAGACAGTACAGTGTGCCCATCACGGATTCATTAGTTACCAATATGAATACCTCAGATTGCCAGGATTTATACTAGTGCATAACAGGTGAAACAAGCTGGAATTACAAACACTAAATCTTTATTCACTTGAATATATATAAATGTATGCACACTGCATTTATTTTCGCAGTTTTAAGTTGGGGATCTCACCGAGGGTATTTAATCACATTTTTGTAAACAAAGTCTGTGAGATTCTGTCCAATAGAATGTCAATTGTGTCCAATTAACCACATTACGTGCATAAGTGAGTTTTCTTTTGCTTGAGTGGATGATCACTATGTGTCATCAGACTACTTTTGTATGAAATCTGTTTTGCTTGCGAGATCTAAATAATAAAACATGTCCAAATCCGACTGCACGGCTGGAAATGGTTCTATCATCTATACATTGAGGAGAAAATTCAATACCGATTCCTCAACTTTAAAGGCGGAGTCAAAAGTTAACCTGATATGTCGGTGAACAAACATAATCTGGAAGCAGTTGATGTGTTTTTAAACAGCTGACAGTATAAGCTACCTGATTAGTTACCAGTTGCTAGACAAGTATCAAGCTTAGACCATACATTAAAAAAGTCCTGACTGCAGAAGAGATTACTGCTGCAACTGTCTCACAGTTTTACAGTACATTTATAAATATCTATAAAGCCAGGTTTTTTTTTAATTAATGTATATTAGAAATTTACTTAAAATAATTTTTTTATTTAAAAAAAAGTGTGGATTTCAAAGGTTCTGCTTAAAGGTGTAAACAATTATTTACCCCTAAAGGCAATGTGACGGTTATATTTCTCTAAAAAAATAATTTTATATATATATATATATAAAAATTAGAGCTATTAGAGGTCATTTACTCACCAAGGTGAAGTGTGCATTGGAATTCTGGGCACAAATCAATGTGTAGATTCTGTGTTGTAGGCAAGTGCAGTGTAATCATATATCAGCCAGTACAACTGCTTCAGGGAGAGAATTCCACAACTTCAATGTAAAATACTCTTTTCACATTTCAGGGAAGGATCTATTGGTAAGTAAAAATTAGAGAGTAGAGTTTTTGGGTCTGTGGCCAAACATAGCATCATACTGCAAACCTAGGTATGGACTACATTAATGTACCAAAGCCCAGTTGAATTTTAAACTTACCAAATCTATATCTGACCCATTTGTGGCCATGTATTGGTGAGCAGGACCCCATGAATTGCCCTATAAGCTAACAATTCCGTCCAGAGGGCTTTTATGCAAGTGTTGGCTTCAAATGGCTGACCCAGTTAGATGACTCTAGACACTATAAATGTGTTCAAGGAATGTGTTTGGTAGAAGAATTCTTATGTGGGATGATGTGCTCCTCAACTGATGAAAGTATCCTTACAAAGAATTATCAGCCATTGGCTGGAAACAGATATTGACCGGAAAAGGCATTTTGTCGACAGCATCAAGAAGGGCTTAAATATCTGCCAACATATGGCCACATATAGTCACATTTCATTATAATGGTAGCCACTGTTTTGAATGGGGGAAGTTACATGATGCATTTAAAGATACACAGAAAAAGTGGAGAATTCCTATCATACCATAATTCTCTTTTCCTGGCCACTCTCCATATCAGCATTACAAACGGGAGCATCCTCCCGTCCCCGTCCCAGACCAGAATGTCCCTCCCTCCCTAAAACCTTAAAGGTACCCCTGGAGCACACATACCTCGTCTAATATAAAGCATCTGTACTAAGAGGGGTGGGAATGCTGATATGGAGAGTGGCCAGGAAAATAGAATTATGGTAAGTATGATAGGAATTATCCACTTTCCTGGCCATTTCATATCAGCATTACAAACGGATGTACCAAACCATGTCCCTTCAAGAGGGGTGGGAAATAAGCACGCAACAATGACTCTTATGAAATTAATTAACTGTGCAGAAAAAGCCAAGTGGGCTCCAGTAGCAAAAGCAAAGTTACTTGAGGATACCATATGCAGACGATGGTGCTTAATGAAGGTTCAAGCCAAGTACCAGGAAACCACTTCACAGGTTTGTGGTGTTGGGAAATCCGCTAAAGCTGCCCAGGATGCTAAGAGCCTTTAAAACCTCTGGAGCTATCTTGTCTTGTGCTTCATAGGCCTTTGGAATACATATGGAAATCCATCTGTTGATGGTTGAAGTGGCAGCAGCCACCTCCTGGTAGTGCTTTAGGGAACGAACAGAGGTCTATCTTAATCAGATTTTCTGAGTTTTCCATATCCTCTGAAAAGATATGGAGAGAAGCTTCCTTCCTCAGATGAAATTTGGAACCACGTTTGGGAAAAAGGCTTTTCAGTTTTCAAAGAAACTCTATCATGGAAAAAAAGAAGATATGTTATTGAGCACAGACAAGGGCCTACAATTCTCCTGCTCTGCATGTTGAGGAGATGGCCAATAAAGTCAGATTCTTGAGGGTGAGCAGCCAGACCAAGACAGATTCCACCTTAAAGGTTCTATACTGAAGACCCTTAACCAGGCCTGATTGTAGAAGACCTAGCACCTAAGGACGGGTAGCCTCTTCCAAAGCAGCTCCATTGTGGGAGCACCAGTAAAAATCTTGCCCATACTTAGTAGCAGGTGGAAGATGTCAAAGATTTTCTTGCTTTGAGCAAGCTTTCTAGGACTCCTTGAAGAAGACCTAGAGCAGCCAAGCTCTTGCACTGTGTTGCCAGTTTTTTTAAATCAGGAACAGCTCGTCCCCTTTCTTGAATAAGTTTTGAAGAACGCTCAGGGTAAGAGGGAAAGGAGGGAAGGCATAGGCCAGCATGAATTACCCTGTTTGAATCAGAGCATCCAACCCCTCTGCTGTTGGGCAGTATTTCCTTGAGAAAAATACTGGAAGCTTGGAATGGAGAGGGGAGGCTAGAAGGTTGATTTCCGGTAGACCCCATCTTTTCACAAGACTCTGGAAAATCTCTTGGTTCAAAGCCCATTCATGCCATGAAATAGTGTTTTGGCTTAGGAAGTGTGCTTCCTGATTGTCTACTCCCAGAGATGTTCCACCCTCTGAACCTCCTGCAGGAGAGGTTTGCTCCTTGTTCCTAGACATAGGCTGACGCACTGGTAATTGCTTATAAGGAGCTTGATCGAGGGATCCCTTTAGAACCTCAGAAAAAGAAAACAGGGCCAGCTTTACCGCTCTTATCTCCAGGATATTTGAAGGATGTTGGTCATAGGAGAAGGCAACATTCCCTGTGCCCATTTGGGCTCCCCAACCCCTGGCTGAGGCATAGATAGGTCAGGATTTTCCAAGGTAGCTAAGTCAAGGTGATCCACTTGCCAGATTCCTCTCTGATGTCCACCAGTGGAGGGAATCCCTGAAGGACTGGGGAAGGTAGATGCACTGATCCCAGTTTTTCTCCACCCTGTTCCATTGGTCCAGGAAAAGTGATTGGGCAGGTCTCATGAGCCATCTTGCCCACATCGTGACCTGGATGGCTGAAGCCATGGATCCCAACAGAGACTTAATATCCCAGGCTGGAACTCTGCCACTTGACAGGAAACCCCTGGTTAAATTAGCCAGAGACGAAAACATCTGTGGTATAAGGGAAACTAAATTCTCCCAGGTGTTGAAACAGGCCACCAGATACACCAGATACCTGAGAAGGCTCCAGTTGTCTCTTCTCCCAATTCACAATCCGTTCGTGGGAGACTAGGAAAGAAACAACTCGATCTTGGTTCTTGAGCAGAGTTCTATATTATCAGGCAGACAAGAAGATGTTATCCAGGTTGTGCCAAATTGAAATTCCCTCCAGTCTTAGTGATGCAGTCAGGGTAACTGGGACCTTTGAGAAGACTCTCGGGGCAGTGGACAAGCCAAACGGCAGGTCTCGGTTGGAAGTGTTTTCCTGCAATAGTGAAGTGAAAAAAAAACTGATGAGAAGCTTGCTACAAGTATGTGTAGGTAGGCATCCCTCAGGTCAATAAAAAGGAGCCAGTCACCTGACAGGAAGGCTGCGATGATGGAGAAAATGAATTCCATCTTGAAATTTTTTCACTCTCAATGTTATTCTTTTAACCCTTGCAGGTAGTGATCTAAGCTTTTCTTCACTCCTCTTTCCTTGGGCAAAGTGACCTCCTACAGGCATTGAGATGAACTTGAGATGATATCCTCTTGCCAGAATGTCCAACACCCAATGGTTTGAGATAGTAGAGAGCCACTGCTCCTGAAAAACTGCCAGCCTGGCTCCTACCTGCCTTGTAATGGGCGGATAGTCAGGAGGACTTCTTACCAGGCTGGAAGCTTGGACATATTTCTTGAGAAAAAAGTTTTTCCTTTTCTCCAAGGAAAGGACTTGTAAATTCTTCCTGAAGACCCAGCGTGTTGCTGCGCAGTTTTGAATCTCCCTGAGCCACGAAACGGTCGACTTGAAGTGCATGGGTATCTGATTCTTCTTTTCTTGGGGTAAAATTGGCTTTTTACCCCTCAAGGCCTTGGAAATAACAATGTCTAATATAGAACCAAACAGACGTTGTCCTCCAAAAGATAGGGTGCATAAACCCATTTTATAAGAGACATCTGCTGCCCAGGATCTAAACCAAAGGGCTCGGCGAGCTGCTACCGAAGGGCTATGGAGTGGGCTGCCAATCTGGTGAGATCTATAGCTCATTTTGATATGAATCCCATGGGCAACTTGAGCTCTGCAAAACTAGAAGAAATCTTTCTTATCCACAGCCTCAAAAAGGGCTCGGTCAAGACCATCTATCGAGATGGACATAGTCTAGCTACTGAAATGAGAGCTACTGCAGGTTTGCAAGCTGCTCCTGCTGCCTGAACCCTTATTGAGGTCTGAATCCACATTAGTGCATAGGGTCTTGTAAGACAGAGTTATTGTCAATGGGTAGGGTAGTCTTCTTGATAAATAACTGGTGGATCTACTGAGGGAGCAAAAACCCAGTCCTTAACCTCTGAGTCCTAAAAAGGATGAAGCTTGGAGAATCTTGTACCCTGGGACAGAAACAAGATCTTCTTTGCTGCTTTAAGATTTGATAAGGTCATAAACCTCCTAGAAGTGAGAACAATGTCGATTCTTTGAGGAGGTTGGTAATTATTTAAGGGAGATATACCTCTCCTCATCTTCTTCTGCCTCTAGAGTCAGTCTCACTGCTTTTATGAGTGTATCAGCCAAGGATAAGTCAAACGCACCACTGGGGCTATCCGCCTCCTCATCCAAGCCCAAAAGAGAATCAGAAAAACATCTCTGGAGGCAAATCTTCATCAGAGAAAACTTCAGCGGCACCCCAGGCAGCTTCCCCCACAAGGTATCTGAAACTTGAATATCTTCCACATACCCTGGAGTTATAGCCGACGAGGAGGAGGCTGAACTGCAGAAAATCATCCAGAAACTTTTGCAATATATATATATATGTGCTTTTTTTTTGCAGGCAGGCAGGCAGGCAGTAGAGGGTTAAGACCTCCCATGCATTCTGGATGACCTGAGAGAAGATTTCTAGATATTCACTTCATAGAGGGACCATGATAACAAATCCAGGCAAGGTACAGGAAATCACCTTCTTGGAATTTGAACCCCAGACTCCACAGGGGAAAAAAAGTCTGTGCTTTAGCTTGCTGTGCCACAGAGCTGGTCTTCAGGCAAGCTGGGGAAGAGAGAGGGAAATGACAGAGAAAAGAGAAATACAATTTAAAAATGGAGGGACCTACTCAGCTTGGAGAGCAGAGACATCTGAGACTGAGGAATCCATGTGCACAAATGAAAAACCAGCACAATACTGAAAAAAACTATAAAAAGAATGAGGCATGTAAACCTCCTATTGAGAACGGCTAAGGCATAGCATAGCATAGAACAGCTAAGCATAGCAAACTGAAAAACAATAGACTTACCTACAAAAGAGGAAAAGGCTTGAAACTATCCAGAACAGAAAACCCCTGAATGAGGACAAGACAGGCAGCAAGAGCCGCTGCCTTTCCAAAGTTTATATATCCTCTGGGCTGGAAGTGTAGCTTCCTCTGAAAAACTGCCCACAACCAAAATGGCCACTGCAGCCTCCCAGGGAAGGAACCGGAGATTTGCCCTAATCCAAGATGGCCACCACAGCACAACACAGCATGGTCAAGGATGAGAGCTACACTCTCCCCTACTCCCCAATTTCCTTCCAAACACCTGATTTTCCCAGGGAGGAGGGGGAGGAATGGGGTAGGATGCCAGGCAGATGTCTCCCCATTTGCTGGGGGGGGATATAGTACCTAATTATATTGGATTCCTTTTGGCACAGGCAACTTAAAAGCCACCTACATGACAACCCTCAGAGAACCAGGGCATTGGGACAGCATAGAGAACCAGCTGATACCCCCCTGTTCCAGCCTTATTGCCAAACATCACACGAAAGGGAAGGAAGGTAAGTACTCTGCTCAATTCTCCTATGGAAGCTTGAATGCTCAGGGAATAAGAAGCCCAAACTAGGAAAGGACCCTAAGGTCTGAAAACGAGCAAGGACAGAAAGAAAAAAGATGAGGTATGTGTGCTCCAGGGGTACCAGGTTTTAGGGAGGGAGGGACATTCTGGTCTGGGGGCGGGGATGGGAGGATCCTCCCATTTGTAATGCTGATATGGAGTGGACAGGAAAACACTGTTACATAGTCATCAAAAAATTACTCTGCTCTTGAATCCTCTACCCAAAAATAAACAAGAGCTCTTAATTGACTTTTTATGGTTGAGTAACTTAGTAGTAATGATGGAATTTCTCAAAAAATATCATCAAACACATGGAATGAATAATGGCAATGGTATC
>CM044440.1:79637591-79665410 GCA_024363595.1 Xenopus borealis
CCCCTTCCATTGAAGACCAATTAAAATAAATGTTGAAAAGAAAATCATATAAACATTAGTTAAACCCGACAGAAAAGTTTGGCCTCCAATAAGGATATATGATATCTTAGTGTGTGGATCAAGTACAAGGCACTGTTTTAAAAGAACATCATTTTGTGAAAAATGTGAATTATTTGATTACAATAGAGTCTATAGGAGATGGCCTTACTGTAATTCAGAGCTTTCTAGATAATAGATTTCCAGATAATGGATCCCATACCTGTATTTCTGAGAAACTTAAAGAAAAACTAAACACCCAAAGTGAACACTCAAGCAACAGATATCATGTTAAGTAGCGTATTTAAGAATCCTATCTAACTGGAACATACAGTATTTTAAAGGAACAATTCAGTGTACAAATAAAAACTGGGTAAACAGATAGGTGGTGCAAAATATTTCTAATATATTTAGCAGGCCAGATAGTATCCTATGCCTTAGGGATGATGCAGTCTTGTGGAGCAGAGGTGGCAACTTTTCCTCTTCTTTGTCATATGGCAATAAGCTTTGTTCTTATTGGTTCAGTATTGTGACTGACAGTATTGCTTCACAGAATGGTTATTTTATCTGTTTTGTGAAACAAAGCCTTCATTTTGTTGAAAGAATGAACACTGTGCTATAAAATCTTGCTTTCTGTCATAAATATCTATTTTGTCATTCAAATCTAACTTGGCATGCACTAGTTAGTTACACTATTATATATTCTGTAAGTAACTTTACACGTGTGTCTGTTACATGGAGGTGATGCATTTGATTGTTAAAATGTACAGAATTGAGTTTGTAATATAATGACATCCTTTTGTGCACTTACCAGAGTTTGTTCTGTTGCTTTCATAGAAATGTCTTTTGTATATTTGTTTATCTTTGTACTGTATATGGTCACAAATACTTACAGTGAAAGACATTCATTCTGTGTGCTAGGGATAATTTTGTATACAGAATGTATTTGGGACAAATGGCACCCCATAAGTGACTGGATGTCTAACATAACATAACAGAACACAACTTCCTGCTTTTCAGCTCTCTAACTCTGAGTTAGTCAGTGACTTGAAGTGGGGCCACATGAGACATAACTGTTCAGTGAGTTTGTAACTGATCCTCAGCATTCAGCTCAGATTCAAAAGCAACAGTTATGACCCACATGCCCCCCCCTCAAGTCACTGATTGGTTACTACTTGGTAACTAGGTTAACCAGTTAGTGGAAAGCAAGAGAGCTGAAAAGTTGTATTCTGTTCTATTATGTTAGACAATAAGTCACACCAGCCTTTCTACATTACATTTTTGGCTAACTAACTATATTAGAAACATTTTTTTTGCATAGCCTATTTATCCAATTATTTTTATTATGAACAATCCCTTTAAATAAATATTGCCATTTTACATGTTTTGCCTTGAGTCCCCTTTTATGATATTCTCTGTGCTGCCTCAGAGATCACCTTATTGAAAATACGGCAGCTCTAACTGTAACAGGAAGAAGTAGCGAAGCAAAAGACAGAACTTTGTCTATTAATTGGCTCATGTGACCTAACATGTACTTTTTTTGTGTGTGCACTGTGAGATCCCAGGGGGTGGCCCTTATTTCTTAAAATTGCAATTTTCTATTTATGATTACCCAATAGCACATACTACTAAAAATTATATTATCATGAATATGGTTTATTTACATGAACTAGGGTTTTACATAGGAACTGTTTTTTGCAATATATTTTTATAGAGACCTATATTGTTCAGGGGTATAGTTTTCCTTGAACAACAAAACTGTAACCCTATTACAGCAATCCTGGGCATTTATTTCCTAAAGACAGAAACCAATTATATAATCTGTTGTCTTTCAATTCAGACTCTCTCCAGATGAGAAGAATCTTTGGCAATTATGCTAACCCTAAAGGAGATATTTTGGCAAAAAAACATGCATGCAGTGTTGTAGCCTGACATCATGAATTACAGAGCAGACCAGGCAAGTATTCAAGCTGAAATTGTGCAAGGGAAAGGGCTTACTGCCACCTATAGAAGCACTGGGAAATGTCTAGGAAATGTATAATTCAATGAAATAATCTATAATTCATAGGTTGTGGTAACCCTAGCCATTTGCACGTCCGTGATAGACTTTTCACATCTGCTTGGGATTTAATGCCATGGTTACTCAAAATGCAGTGGAAGCAACATTATCTCACATCTGTTGTGTTGCTAACATATCCCCTTTAACACTTTCTGTATATTGATGGGTCAGTAACAAACTTAGTGGCCAACTTGTCTTGCTGGTATGGGATCTATTATCCAGAATGCTCAGGGCCTGGGGTTTCCCCATTCATAATTTGAATCTCCATACCCAAAGTTTACTAAAATCTGCTTAAATCTAATGGACTTATTTTACTTCCAATAAGAATTAATTATATCTTAGTTTGGATCAAGCACAAGGTTCTCTTTTATTATTACAGAGAAAAAGGAATATTAAAATGGAATCAGAACTGAACAGCACGTAATATTATCTTTTGAGCTTAATGATGAAATAACGTAACATGGTCACATGGTAATCAAGGCTATTAGTAATAGGTATAAGCATTTACTCTGTATTATGTTATTTTAATACGTTGTGTTGCTGGCTTAATTTAAAAAAAAAATTTAATAAAATGGAATCAACGAGAACTCTTTCTGGATAAGGGATGTTCGGGTTTTGGATCCCATACCTACTACCTGAGTGCATGTGATAAATGATATGAGTTAGGAGATCTAGTTCTTTTATAATTAGTTCATATCTCCATAGTTAAAAATACTTTTTTTGTGTTTCATGAGAAATGCACACCAGCTCCATTCAAACTGAAACTGATCAATGAATGAAATGCCAACCATGCTAACCATATTCTGGGGAACCAATTCACTAATCATGTGACTTGTTGGCACAATCAGAATCAAAAGGGAGATGTCTGGTTCAGAGTAATATTTTATGAAAGGATCTATATTAATGAGTCACTTTTGGTATCAGAGCCTGTTGTCTTGACTGGGTTGAAAATGCATTGAAATATAATATAGATATGTATACACATTAATAGTTGTATTTTTCAGAAAAAGTCTGTGGATAGATAATGATTTGTTTGTAGCAATAAATATATTTCACAATAAAACAAATAGGCTCCAGAGTCCTAACATATTTATAGGACAAACCATAAAAAGGAAGATTTGGGTCTTATCTGTGATGAAAAGCAGATGGCCCCCAAATCTGGCCTAAGAGATAGAAATGCTGGCTTTCTTGGCCTTGAATAATGATATGTTTTAGTTTCATCATCATGTTCCTCATCAAGCATTAAACAGATGTTTTATCAAAGACTAGACAATGACTAATTTATTCAGAGTTGTTATTAGGACTTAAATGATACTAATACAGCCAAACTTACTGTAGGCTGCAATATGTGATAAACCAAAAATCAGTTACTCTTTTCCATAGGGAATATCTCCCCCCATTTATGTCAATGCAAAGTTACATCTTATATTTAATGCCACAGAGATGCCTACAGAAGTGGGGTACAGGCCTCTCTAGAAGGTACAAGATCAGAACACAGAAAAAAATTACCTGTGCACATAGTTGCTTTGCACTCGCATAACAAACAAATTCAATTCACAATAAGCAGTAACTGCTTCCTTACATGTATTACTTACGTATGACTATGATTACTCTCCATATATATTTCAGTAAGATACTCAAGGCAGATGAAGGCAGTATCTATCCTGGAGGACAGTAAGTGTATCCAGAAAGCTTTTTTTCTGGATAAGGGATATTTCTGTAATTTAGATCACCATGCCTAAAGTCTGCTAAAAATCATTTAAACCTTACATTAGAAAAATAAATGAGACCCTACTGTGTATTATGAAGCACAGCCCTGCTTACTTGTCTTTCTGTTGACACCCTCTACTATTCATATCCTCTAATTCAAATCAATGCCACAAATTTTTTACTTACCTGCAGATTTGGGCCAAGGGAGTTCACAGCAGCCATCTTCTTCTTCTTCTGCGGGGTGGGGAGGATGGAGGGGAGTCTACACAGGGGAGGGGGGTTTCACTACAGGTTGGATTCACTAGACTGAAGGGGGTGAAACAATGTGCAGAGTGGGAGCCCAGTTGTGGTGTAATATTAATGCAGGGGACTGCAAATGTTAAGGTTCAGTGTCCCACTGTGTATTTTCTGCTCCATGGTAAACAGATGACCATATTTGTTCGTTTATGTCTATGGCATCATTTAAACAGTATAGCTTTCCATGCATTTCACCTCAATGACTAATGCAAATAATTGTTTATGGTGCTAAACTGCACATTCATGTAGACACAATGGAGCAAAAGGTCAAGTTTTGTTTTCTCTAAAAATTCTAGTTTTTTTTTAGTGAAAAATATAGATTTTTTTCTAGATTTATTATGCCCCAAAGAAGTAAAAAAAAAATCACAGAATCCAAAAATACTCCATCTAAAAGCTGTCAAATTCATGAAAAAGTCAGACACTGGTTTTATCTCAGAAAGTTGTACTTTTCAGTGCAGATAGAGGAAGCTGCTAATTTGCTTTTCTCTACCTCATTGAAATCCGCTATCTGAGGGTAGGGGCAGACGGGCAGATTTAGGGAGATCTAATCGCCTCTTCTGCCGGACAACAGTCTCACTAAACTGAGTTCCTGCCTTCCTTCTTCCTATGTTCCGATAACACAATAATTTTGTGGTTGATTTGATCGAGTTTGTGCCAACACACAACTATTTTACATTTATTAATAAATATTTTCACCAATTGAGGGGAACAGCCATGGGCAGTACCTGCGCGCCATAATATGCCAACCTACTGTATATTTAGGTAGGTGGGAAAGAAACTTAATGTTCAGTGACAATTTGGTGGAATGTAGCCAACACATGTGGGTCCACTATATGGATGATATAGTGTTAATATGGAGAAGTACAAGTGAATGGTTTTCCGAGTTTGTCAATACACTTAATATTAACAGCATAAATCTGAAGGTCACCTCACAGATTGATAGGGACACTGTAAACTTCCTTGAAATTCGTATATATCGTGACCCAGTGAGCAATAACCTGTCCACTTCGGTAAAGAAACTGCCACCAACAGCTTATTACATGCCCAGAGTTAACATCCCAGAAATACCATACTGGGAATACCCACTGGCCAATATTTGAGAGTGAAAAGGCTGTGTAGCTCCACAGCAGAATTATAAGGTTGTTGCTAAAAAACTTTATTGATGGTTTAAAGAAATAGGCTACAGCCGCCATAACTCTCTCAAAAAAGCCTATGATAGAGCTCTCAGAACAGATAGAACCCTTCTCCTTGCCACTAAGAAAAAAACTATTTACCCAATGGATACTAAAGTCATCAGACTTATTGGTCATTATAGCAAACGGCACAAGAAAATACTACAGATTCTCAACCACCATTGGCACATATTACAACAGGATGGCGAGTTATCTAAAGTGCGAGGCAAGAAACCCACAGTAAGAATTTGCGCAACCACTTAACGCAAAGCCACTTTGTGAATCCTATTCAAAGCATGTGGCTTACGAACGTGCTACAAATGTGACTATTGTGTCACCTGTCTGTTCATACTCAAAACCACCACAATAATCAAGAAGACAGACAATGTACAGTTTAACATAAGAAACTTTATTAATTGTAAAACACCAGGAGTTAATTATCTCATGTGCTGTGATTGTGGGATGGAATATGTAGGGAAAACTATTAGGGAGTTCCGAAGCAGAATTATGGAGCATGTAGGAGATGTGAAGCATAAGAGAAACACCTCTGTAGCCAACCATGTTAATACAACACATGAAGGAAATACTGCAGTTATGCACTTCTTGGGTATTGAGAGTATCCGCAACTCCACACGAGTCGGAAACCTAGACAGGAAACTCCTTCAAAAAGAAGCTGGGTGGATTTATACAATGAACAGTAAGGCACCTCACGGGCCTTACCAATCGGTACCAATCTCTATAGAAGTTCCAATCATTATAGATGTTGTCTGCTACTTACTACATATATCCATTTTAATAAATCCAGTAATTCAGATCACAACTGTATCTGTGACTGTTCACTTTGTAACTGTAATCTAACTTTACCTTTTATTTGAGCACCGTTGTGTACTGTCACTTTGCAACAAACCATAATAAACTTACAAATAGTTTATCCCGGTGGCTGGGCTGTGTAAGTGTGATTTTAACAACACGTTTTTTCTTGTATTTGATTTCCTAATTTAGCAGTAAATAATTATTATTGAATATATATTTGTCCCCTCTCTAAGGCGCCAGCGCTGTTGAAATAGTAAATGCGCAGGTGCATTTACGCCAAGAACTGGCAAATTAGATTTTGTGCTGGGGCAATCGTCCCGCGGCTCGAAAATGGGCAAAACACTTCTGAAACATCCGGAATTAGGCACCCATTATGCACAGTGACTGGGAATGACACCCATTCATGGAGCCACCACGAGGAACGCCAATGGAAGGCTATTTAAAGCCATTCCAAATGCAGCATCACCATCAATGTCCCTCAGTATTGGCGAAATGCGTAGGGCTGCAAAGGTGGATGGTGGGGGACCAGCTCCCACTCGATCCCCGCGTAGACAGGCAGAAATTTACTGGGGAACGAATTGTAAGTGTGGGTCCTCGGGGTCTTCCGTTAGCTGTAAATACTCAAGGTCAAGCCTGACCGCTTTACTAGGCACTTTTTAACAGCTCCAATAGGGTACCTCCTGTCCACCACATGCCTGTGGTTTTAGCTTTATGTTTGGTAGATGTCATGGTTAGGAAGCTTGAAAGGGGCAAAGGAGCAGCATTGGAGTACAGTCATTACTGTATTGAATTGATTGTAACAAAGTTAAAAAAAGAGCCACTCAAAATGGAAAAGGTACAAAGGTTCATTTAGGACACAGTGTGAAAAATGCAACATCTGGATGTAAACTCTCAGGCACATGTTAAAGGAACAGTAACACCAAAAAAAATTATTTATATTGTCCTGCACTGGTAAAACTTGCATGTTTTCTTCAGAAACACAACTACGGGTTAGATAAACAAGCTGCTGTGTAGCCATGGGGCAGCCATTCTAGCATAGTATAATTATACTGTATACCAAAATGTCATTGTTGAAAATTGTTTTCTTTGCTTGATAAGCACGAAAACATTAAGACCATTTCCATGTTATGAAAATCTAATGGTTTTTTCCTTTTTCTTTTGGGCAAAATAGTGGAAATCGCTTCTGAAATAATTGATTAAACAAACTGAATAAAGAAATGATAGGGAATGACAACAACATTACTAATTCTGCTGGAAAGCATGGAAAGCATGAACACACTAGTGCTCAAAATATGACCTGACGACACCTTGGCTTCTTTGCCTACCCACATTTCTTAGTGGTCTCAGCAGCAGTTAGTTGTGCCAAACACTTTGGGCCTGATGGCAGGGAGTCTGCAAAATAGATTTAATACTATATGTGCACTTTGGTTAATGATTTGCAAAGTGTCAGTGTCTGCCAAATACAATGCTTACTTACTTTCATAGAAATTCTGAGATAATTTCATTACCCCTTTTGTATCACAATGCCAGCAAACTGTATCCAAGCCATATCATTCTTGTGCTGTTTTTATATAATATTGTTGGATTTAATATCCTTATAAAGCAAGTCATCCTGCTTACTCCATTTCTCTGCATCAGTAAAATGCAAACATGCTAACAGTTTTAAAGGATTTGATGAGCCCAGATACTGTTCAGCACAAAGGGTTAGGATAGCAGTGTGAGCAGCCCTATGGTTCACAGAGGAGGTGTAATGGAATCCTGTTGAGTAGTGATGGGCAAATCTATCCCGTTTCGCTTTGCCGAAAATTTGCGAATTTCCAGTGAAATTCGCGAATTTGCGAAAAATTCACAAAGTTTTTTTTTTTTTACGCCAGTGAATTTTCGGCAGGACAAATTTTTGCTGGCGTTTCGCAAATTTATTTGCCGGTGGCGAATCGCGGGAATTTGCTGTGAATTCCCGCCTGGTATAAATTCGCCCATCACTACTGGTGAGAATTGCAACAGAACAAGGACCCAAAATTATAGTAATATAGATAGGAAATCAGTATACTCATAAGAGAAATCAGAATTGGCCATAAACTTTAAAAAGGCACCAATGTTAAGTAAAGACCCATCATGCATTTTGACTTAAAAACAAATACAAGAGGTCATCTGGGCTCAACCCATCATCAATATATATAAATCAATAAGACATTTTGTGCCTTGAGCTACAAGGCCTTTAAACTAGACAGGTATCTTTTGTCCATATATTTTAAGATGGCCAACTAAGACAAAGGTATGCCTAGTCAGGCCAGTCCTATACTCAACCTATAATCTGATTTATTAAGAATTCTACTGCATCATTATACATTTAACAAAGGAACTACATTTTACTGGCAACTCACTTGCTTTCAAGGTTAAAACTACCAAACACGGTTGTCCTTTTACTGGCCACCATTGGGATACCAGAGGTATAACTGTGTGAATTTTTTTGGTCACAGTTTCATTGCACTCCCACTTAATAGTTTAAAAATTATAGGCGAGTACAACTTTCCCTTATTTGCTAAAACTACCCCTTGGAAGATACCCTCCAGGAGATGCTAAGGGTGACCCATATGTTTAGTTGTAAAGACAGATGCCTCCCAGATTTAACATATGCGATTCCCTATACAACTGGAGGAACTTGTAGGAGTACCTATTTGTTCATTAAGTCCTGTATTTTCTCTTCCTTGCTAATGTCCTATTTGAAATTATTCTGATCTTGTAATCTTACCCTTGAGTTTGCTTTCTGTGTGGGGATTCTAACATTGGGATTCTGTGAGCATTATAACACTACAGAAGTGCTTTCAGCCAGAACAAAAATCACTTGCTGGATGGCCTCCTTCAATACTTGCTGGATGTCCACCACTTCTTGCCTGAGCAAACAGGTTCTATGGGGCAAATTCACTGAAGCGCGAAAATGCCCTATCGACAGCTTCACCGGTGTTCGCCATACTTCGCCAGGCGAATTTATGCCAGCTCTACTGTTACTTTGCCAGGCAATGTGCATTTACGCTAGCGATGCCTAATTTGCTTATGGTGCAAACTTAAACATATAATAGAGGTTTATGTTACAGCCACTACATTACATTACACAAGCCCAGGAAACCTTTAATAAATTAAATAAAGTTGCCCTATTCTCCTAAACATGTGCCCACTGTATAGTTAAGTTGCCATATGTTAGGAAATGTAGGGGGGGAAGGAGGGTAACCCCAAAAATATTTTAGCTGTTTTTCAGAGTATCACTTTTTCAGACTATCACCCAACATAAGGTAAAAGACACCAGTGTTTTTTGGGACTTAGAAAAAATTTCAAACTCCTATCTATTGTATTGAACTTCACCAGGTCTGACCTAGCACAAGAGGTAACGCTCAGTAAAATGTTCATCTTGTGAAGTTGCGCAACTCTATCTACTTTGCTAGTGAATTTTCAACAGGGACACTGTGAATCGGCGAATTTGCGAATTGACGTCACGCTGGCGAATTAGTGCTAGCGTTAGACGCTTCGCACTTTAGTGAATTTGCATGTGTGAGTTAGGATGTTCCAGCAATCTAGTTAGGAATTTTGTCATCTAATTGTGCATGATTTCGGCCTGTCCGAGCTTCCAATATCCCTGCTACTGTGTTATTGATTGACAATTTGAGTGTATCTGGTCTGCAGTGATGTAACTAGATAATAATGGCCCCATAGCTAATTATTATTCAGGCCCTAGAAATGTCTAGTGGTTGACTTGGTTTAGCAATATTTAATGCAATAGTATATGAATTAGGGCCTCATAGGGCCCCTATACCTCTAGCCCCCCCTGCAGCTGCAGGATCTGCTTCCTCTGTAGTTACACCCCTACTGGTCAATATACTGGTTACTCCTATGCTCAGGGAAGCTCTGGCCATGAGCAGGGGTGATCCTGGTGATATCATCGCCTGAGGCAGCCTTCGATATGCCGCCCCCCCTTCCCCACGGCGCTCACTTCTTCAGCGCCGAAGAGGGGTAGGGGGGGTCAACAGTGCCTGTGCAGAGCGCTCACTTGCGGAAATTTGGCTCTTAGTTTCCAGGAGCAGCTTTTTTGCCGCCACCTGGTAACCAGAGGGGCGCTGCTGCCAGAGGCGAGTGCCTCAACTCGCCTCATTGGCAGAGCGCCCCTTACCATGAGGCAAGGTGAGACCCTTGCCTCAGGTGGCATGGAGCGGCCTGTTACCAGGGCCGGCAAAAAGCCGCCTCTGGTAACTTTAAGAGCCGAATTTCCGTTTTTTAAAACAGAAATTCGGCTCTTCTAGTGCAGCGAACGCAATAGTGCTTGCTAAACTAGAGATGCGGACCCTCCTCCACCCGCTCCGATGTTAGAAGCGAGGAGCGGAGGGAGAGCGGCATCAGGGCTGCTGCCTCAGGAGGTGGCAGCACCTAAAATGCCCTGCCTATGCAAGTTCTGTGCATGACTCGGCCTCTTCTGTGACTATGCCTTTGTAAGTTCCTTGGTACTTTGTCTTGGTAAATGATTTATAAGCTGCTGAACCCCTAGAGCTGATTTCTATGTTCAGTCTGTTTCACGTGGCACCTGCTCTGCGGCTTCTGAGATGAACTGCAAGTCTCATCCGCAGTGAATCATCCCCCTTTAGGGGAGGTACAACAGTTTGTGCAGATTTCAATTTAGGTTTGTAGTTTTATATCTTTATAAATACAAGTTCCACAAATAACCTGTAACATATCTATTTATAAGCAGTGCTAAGTTTAGCGCAGTTACAGCCAGATACAGCAGTCACACGACTGCTGAAACACGTGTTATAAAAACCAAATGTGCAAACTGTTTTAAAAAATCAAGGATGTTAAAATTGTATAAAGCTCTCTGCCTACTGTCGTCATATGGCAGTGAATTTTGGCATTGCGCAACTGAAATTCACAATACAATAACAGTTTAAGGAACAATATTACATTGCGAGATGTGGATTTTTATTCTTATTGGTGCAAATCATTTTTCTTTTTGCAACTTTAATTACATCACCTTGATAGGGTTACCAAATTTTATTACATTACCCCGCAAGTGTTTTAAGCAAGGAATTAATGTTAAACATTTACAACAGGGCAACACATTACATTAATTAAATTAGTTCAGCTTTTATACCTTAAAGCCGCTTTTAAAAATGTAAATCACTTTCACCAATAGTAATTTTCATAGAATTTCATTATTTTAATGCAAGAAGCTATACAAGCACACCACTACTTTCCACCAATATAATTGAAAGCTCTCGCTGAACTGCCAGAAAACTTGGAGATGGAGACCAATCAAATTATTAAGACAGCAAGTTCCACCAATGATGAGAAAGTAGAGCCCCCAGGCACCAGAGGTGCATTTTGCTGAACAAAGATAAGAAGAAAGTTCCAGCATGAAGCAAAAGCTCTGCCCATCTCACTGACTCCTCTCTGCTTGGTCTTTTACTCAAGTGTCCATAACTGACTCCAAACAGCTGCAAGCTTTTCTTCTCCCCTCTCATATTATGAAAGGTAAGTTATTGCTTACTTCTCTGGAACCAGTGTTTTTTTATGTTCTTTAAGCATACAAATACCTATATTCTACCATAACCGTTGCATATTGAGAAAACACAGTTTTTGTAGAAAACAAAAAATAGATTATTTTTTAACATAAATTGTACCAACACTCTATGCACATACTAATATATAAACATACTGTAGCATCATATTTAATGGCATTGCATTTCTGCTATAAAATTGCCATGATGCTCTAGTTAACACAGTAAATAATTTTGGGGGGAAATGTGATTTGTAAAGAAGAAATTCAAATTTCTTCATTGTTTCTCTAATTTCTTGAAAGTCTTGTCTATCTGGTTCTGAAAGATTTTAAGGCAAATTTTTGAAACATTTGTGGTGACAAGTTAGAGAGTGGGTATTTTATATGTCCAGATAAATTTTCCCATTAGCTAAAATCATAGGTTATTTTTCTGCCTTGTATTTTCTCAACCCAAGGCAGTATTTATTACAAGTGATACTTACAAATACACAGATGATCTTGCACAGTGGAAATGTGTTATTTAGTACAAGTAGAAGACCCAAAGAGTAAATTCTTTAATTTTCCTTACTTATCCTTTGTACAGGCTTCTCTCTCTTTCATGTTGGTATCATTAATGCGCAATTCACATTATTAGCTGTTAACTTTGAATTTGTAACAAGGATTATAACAATGTTTTCCATCCTGTTTATGTTTACATTTTAGGTTATTGAGATTTGTCAGTTTTTTATTAGCATAAAACATACATGACCTGACTATTTCTAATTGCAATATTTTTGTTACTTTCAAATATTCTTTTAAATTGGTAAAACAATAAAATACAATTTATCTGAAAATGAATAGCTAATTCATCAGAACTTGAGAAAACAACAGCCGAATATAACATTTACCTGTGAAATATTCCTCAAGTGCTTCACAGCAAACTGTTGGTGGGAAATCCAATGCAGGTATTTGCACAGAGTTCACAGAGAACAGTGAAAGCACTGATGGATACTGAACAAACGTATGAAATAATGAACGTCAAATGGACAAAATCTGTATCACTTCAACTTTTGTTAAACAACATCCCTCAGTCCACAACCTTTGTAAAACACAAATTTTGGTCATGATTTGATAATCGGCTGGATAACATGGTGGGAAAAGTTTATGTTTGGTGGAATAATCATTCTGTAATCATAATGGGTAGTCAGCAAGTTCCAATAAGTCAATAACTCCATATAATCAACAAACTGCATTCTATACCACAATATACTGGAAAGGCACAAAATATAAATGAAATAGATGCACATTTACTTTGTACTTCAGCTTTGCTATATCCTTTAACAATAGTCTGTGAAATTCTCAGAAAATACGTATATATAGAAATTATTTTTGTATCATACTTTAAGCTTATAATGATGTCAGTAGTAATGAAGTGCAGGGGGCCAAACTACTATTATTGAATAGTTATTTTTAGATGGTAGAAAAGTTATTACCATAACCCCTGATCCATAACAAACTAAAATATTTTATTATGGATTTATTGAATGCATACTGAGCAGTAGATATGGGGTTTTGGGATACTGAAGCCCCTGCCCAGAAGGCTGGATGATCACAAAAAAAAAAGATTTGTGATCACATTGGCCTTTGTTTCCAACCACATTACTAGGCTAATTGAATCCATTTGATCAAAAAATGATCAAAGATTGAGTAGTGAATCTTGGAGGTTTCCTGCTCCTAAATCTTTTCAGTCAGGGACAAGCTGATTATTGGTTACCACTATGTTGAAAGTAAACTGTGCTTTGTTTATATTTTAAACACCTACTGTATGCAACCAAGTTCAACCTGTAGAGTCATGATCATAGGGACCAACGAACACAAAACATGCAAGGCAGATTAAGTAAGGGTTACTGCTTGTCTAAACATTGATTACCACTGCCATGATCTAGATCTGGGGTACCCCACATTTTTAACCCATGAACCGCATTCAGGTGTAAAAAGAGATACGGAGTAACACATGCATAAAAAAGTCCCTGGTAGGCCAAATAAGAGCAGTGATTGGCTATTGGGTAGACCCTATGTTGACTGGCAGCCTACAGGAGACTCTATTTGCAGTACACCTGGTTTTTATGCAACCAAAAGTTTCCTTCAAGCCAGGAATTAAAAAATAAGCATCTGCTTTGAGGCCACTGGGAGCAACATCCAAGGAGTTGGTGAGTAACATGTTGCTCAGGAGCCACTGGTTAGGGATCACTGATCTAGATGGCGCAAGGATTGCTGACACAAATAAAATATGACATAGAAGAAAGTCATCTTAAAAATCTATACACTAAAAACTGTTTCATATTTATTTAACAGAGAATAAGTTTTACTTTCACTTTAAAAGCACTATACATTTAGCTTTTCGTTGAACTTTTATTAGTACAGACGTATCAATCCACTCTCAAAATGTATCTTTCTAGGTTTATTTTGTTTCAAACTGCTAAGATGAAACTCCAAGCTCTTATCTTTTTCCTGACCTTACTCTGTTATTCACAATGCCAAGAACCCACGTATCCTGGTGAGTCCTTTAATTTTAAACTAAATTTTCAAAAATGAATCTAGTTGGTACTTATTCACATGTGAATGAAGAATTTAGTTTTCACAGCATATAATTAAACAATTTTCTTTTGATTCTCAGTCTTTGACATTCTTAAAGAACTTCGATTATCAACAGCTACCAAGGAGAATATAGTCATTGGTTCAAATCCTGATCTGACTGCATTCCGAGTGAACCCTGCAATACAGTTAAAGAAACAGAGGTATGCACTCATTCAAAATAAAGACGTATAAATGAAATTACATATATGAAGTTATTACACGTAAAGGTGTATTGACACAGGGACTAATTATCTATCTTAAGTGTTAAATTACACCGGTGTAGTTGCCAATAGCAACCAATCACAAATCAATTTTGATCAGTTTATGATGATTAAATAACCAATAGATAAATCAGTCTACCTAAGATCTGTATAATATATCCAAAAATGTAATGCAATCTGGACATTTTACAGCCTAGAATCCTAGAATTTGTACCTAGGGTGGCAGTTTTTACAACTGACATCAATACCACCAGAAATGTATGCTTAGTTTCCTCTAGTAGAGGCCTAACTTTGGTCATAATTCTTGCCCATGAAGAATAGGTCAGGGGCTTTTGGGCAACCTGCAATTTAGACCTGCCCTCAGCCCACTCCCCACAAAAAAAATCTATTTGCAATACAGTTATGGGATTCATTTCCAGTGGTAAAAAAAATGTTTTACCTGATGGGTCAGGCTGGGTTGATAATAATTAGCAGTATAAACAAATACAAAAATTAAGAAAATTTCATGGTGTTTTTTTTTTTAGTGTTTTAAACAGATTTTACAAATTGCTTCCTTTGTAGCTCTTTCCCTTCAGATGGGTTGCCCCCAGATTATTCCATTCTTACGACCTTTAAAGTACTGACAGATGCACCTTCAACTGTCATGAATTTATGGCAAATTATAGATTCCAATGAAAAACAAAAAGCTGCACTTCAGTTCCATAATGATACAAAGTCTTTGATGTTTTTCTACACAACGCCAGAAAAAACTCTATTCTTCAAGTCATACATTAATGTAAACAATCTTCTTGATGGCAACTGGCATAAATTGTCACTGAGTGTGAAAGGCAATGAAGCCAAAGTCATTTTAGACTGCCAAGATGTCAGCACAGTTGCCATAATGGAACCAAAGAACAAAAAAAGCAACCAGTGGAAGTCACTGATTAAAAGAGACACAGATGCCTCATTGGTAAGTACTAACTGGTTTTGGGGATTAGATTTTGTTGATACTTTTGGATGTGTTATACACTCTAAAGCAACAGTAAAGAACAGTTATTGTAACAACTGAAAATGGGAAGCTCACACTTTGGGTTACCTTCAACTCCTAGCTGAGTTTAAGCATGTAAATATTTTACCCAAGTTGGACCTCTCTGTTCTTGTCAAAAAGGGATTAATCCCACTGTAGCACACACAAAGCTGATGTTTCAATAATCATGGGCATCAGCAGTTTTTAAAACAGAGTTGGCAGCATATTGGCCCATGTGTGGGGCTCTCGAACGGGCTTCCCTGATCGATATCTGGGCAAAAGTGGCAAAAAGACCCCATCGGATTGCAGCCGCATATGTTAATTGAAGTTGTCCACTCCACAGGGATGGTTCTTTTATTCAAACCCCAGAGGTAGTACTCACAGATTGGTGAACAAGTCCCAGAAGCTTACAGTGGTCACTTGTTCCAGGAATATCCTATTCCTAACCATGAACATTTCAGTCCCTATACTGGGTACTAACCCTTTCTGGCTGCTCTACTAATTACCTTAAGCAAGATATTACAAAACTATCTAGCACTCAGTTCACCTACTGAGACCTACCTGCACCTCATGTGCCCCAGCACACCACCTCCTCCAGCTAGTGGGACTAAAGAGACAGAAGACTACAGAACCCTGACAACCCAGCCAATTACTGAACAATCAGGGGTATACTTTAACTTAGAATGGGAAAGACTCCTCTTCCCAACTGAAAACAGGACCTGCTCATAGTTGGCCAAAACCTTCCTGGAGATTACCTGAAATAAAATTTGGCAAAACTTTTTCATTGTCATTTGATGAATTCTATTCTTTGCGAAAAATATGATATGTGTAATGAGGTGAAACATCATCACTTACTGTATGTATTATAAGGCCATATTAACCCATTCTTTCAGAAAGAAGGGATATTTGTAGTTAAACACTAATAGGATAATAACTGAATGTCAACATAGTCATGCACTTAAACAGTGAATGTCTATTCACAGTCACTGATGCATGTTCCAGTATCTCTCTCTCTAATATCAAGGTACACAATATGAACAGTAAAAGTATGCATAAGCTGTTTAGCTTCTCTTGATGCCAATCTTACTGAGACATCCTACTGAGATGCATTCCATAGGGGTTGGCTTTCAGCACTAGCACCTTGGTACTTTGTCTCTGACTGACTATAGGTACCGCAAGGTATGTCTTTCCCTTGCAGAATTAAATCAATCACAGGCATGTCGAAATTTTCACAGGTTGACCTCCAGCAGCTTGAAATACACTGTGATCCACAAAAAGCTACATCTGAAGAATGTTGTGAATTATCTGATCAGGTAAGAATTCATAATTATACCTAACCACCAATAGTAAGTGCAACATAAAATTTAGGGTAAGATCAAGTTAAAAACAAAAGTCATTTAATGGTCAGAATCCATAGGATATACTTATTGTTGGATTGGGTACAAAGTCCCCATATTAGTCACAAGTGGCCATGATTTTCTCAGTTTGCACCCTGCCATATTGATAGCAAGTACGGATGCAGGTCCCCACACATTCCCCCTAAATATAGTGCAGTCTCTGTATTCACAATGGACACTGGCAGGCACATGCTGCAGAGGGACCCTGTACTTACCACCTGACCTATAGTAGGCACTAAGGACAGTGCTGCTAGTGCTATGGTCTTTACCAAGTGCAGGATCTTTAATTCAGGGTAAGGTACCGACCCTGGTCTCAAGTGCTGCTTAAATAAGCATTGCATTATAGCACTTGTGTCCAGGCTTATGGTAATGGAAGCAATAAGTAAAGTTTGACCATAAGCAATGTGTACTGTGCACTTGAGTTAATAAAAGATGCTTAATCTGTACAAATAATGATGCAGATTTAAACATTCGGGTTTTTGTTTCACTAAACTGTAAATAAAATAAGGCCATCTAAAGAAGTCCTCAATCACATTCTTTGCCATTAAAGGACCAGTAATGGCAGGAAATGAAAAAGCTCCATTGAACACAATATACTAGGTGGGCATTTGATTATTCAGATAATGGAAGATGACTGTCTGAAGCAAAAGAAGCGATAGCAAAAATACTGAAATAAATATAAGATGTTCTGCTCTATAAGAACATTTATTGCACATATGTGAAAGAAAAAATGGTATATCTAACCAAATCAATGCTTTAAAATTTTGAGTTACTGGCCCTTTTAAGATTGTTTAATATCACATGAAAAATGTTTATGTGTGTGCCCTTGATTAATACGCCACTTGAACTGTTCGTGCCTTAGGCAACCAAAAACTATGTCAAAGTCATCCCTGGTCTGGTCAGTCCTGCACTCAACCTTATCTGGTTCATTAAGAATTCTATTGCTTCATTATAAATTACACAGTTTACAAAGTTTTACCTGCGACTTACTTGGTGCTTTCAATGTTTAAAGTCCCAAACATGATTTCCCATCTCTGGGATTACCTGATACTGGGTGGAAGCTACATGGAGCTGGCCACTGTTCCTGTATAAATTATAGCAAACAAGGAAAATTTGTGGTCACCTAAACCATTAAGTGGGGGTGCATTGGCACTGTGACCACAAAATGCATACAGACAAATACAAGAGGTCCTCTGCACTCATTCAATTATCAAAATAAAATTACACACACCTCAATAAATTTGCTATTAATTTTACATAGCTTTCTAGACCATTTTTTGGCAAATTCTGTTTTACGCAGCATAACATGCCCCATAATGTAGATTTCTTGCAGTAACAGAATAGGGTGACATAAAAAAAGATGATGCTGCAGAGCTTATTAAGTTATTATTAATCAGTTCAGCTGGAGAATGCCCTGTTTTGTAGAACATGCTGAAATCTAATATGAATCTAAATTAATTACAGATCAGCTGTATGATGTATTGGTAGTTTTCTATTGTAAATTTACTGTAATTGTACATTGGTCCATAAGTTCAGGTAGTTTATAGCATCCCAGGGCATTTCCTGTAAATTAGGAGATTTTCTCTGCTAAATGGATGTGACACCTTTGGCTCATGTATTATCCAAAAACATAAGGTCTTGCATTCCTAGATTAATCCTTTTTTGAACTTTAGTATACCACTAAAAAATGGCAACAACTGGAATACTGGACAAAGAAAGAGTTAAATCAGACTTGGACAAAAAAAAATGTATAGTATTCAATAAAGGGGAGTAAACCTGAAAACTATCTTTTAATGGTATTCTAAAACAATTTGTAGCTGGACTTCATTTTCAATTTTTTTTAATGTTTTTATATTTTTGGTGTGCAGATGTCAGGCTTGGAATTTATCTCATTGCTAGGGCTTAGTTACTTCAGTAGCCAAGCAGCAGGTTGAAAGTCATACAATATAACAACAAAAATACTTCTCTGTCATTTGATTAACTTGTATTTGGGTCATACAAGAGTAACAACATCCACTGAGAAGGTTTATTCATTCCTGATATGCAACATGCGTAGAATATGAAGAGTTAGATTTCTTTATACAGTATCATACTGCCCATATGCCCAGTGTTTTTTATTTTTATTTTCCAGTGTGGTGGCGCAGCAGAGATGGCTCTTGGTTCGAGTCCTCCAAGATGTAAATGTTCCCATGGACTTATAGGTCGTTTGGGGGCTACTGGTCCAAAGGTAATTTAATAAAAGAAAACCATGTCAATAAAATATAGACTAAAATAGTATTTTCTGTATTTAAACTGCTTTTAATAATTTTTTAGGGTCAAAAAGGACATGAGGGGCAACGAGGAGAACCTGGCAGAATAGGAAATTTGGTAATGTACTGTACTTTATTGGAGATAATATTGCACCAAATTTTTCAAAGTTGAAATAATTTTTTGTGTTTTTTTTACTTCTGCTTGTCATGAAAAAGGTCTTGAATTATGTGGGGGGAAAATGCTGATTGTAACAGTGTTTATAACTGAAGCACAAAAGACCCACAGAAAAGAAACAAACTTATAGCATTTTCCTACCATTTTGCAGTCCTCCTTCCATAGTTGAATACTCCCAAACAGCAACTTAGTTTCAAAGTTCATCACCAAATGAACATCTCAGTGTTCTCACACACTGTAATTCACAACATTTCATCAATGTGAGTACACAATATATTTAAATATTTCTTTATCTGCATCACACAGAAACAATGTGTTTCTAGCCCCGAAGACTCTTTATCAAGCTGAAAAATCATGAACTATGCATATCCACTTAAATATCCTTCCTCACACATACATCTGCTTGTAAATAATCAATAATACATCAAACACCAGATACTTTTGAATGTACATTGAGAAAATAAGAATGGAACATTTAGATACTTACAGTATACCAAGACCTCTGACTCTTTCATAACACTAAATAGTCATGGGCGAATCGGCGGCGTTTTGCTTTGCACCCACCAATTGTAGATCTTGGGAAGGAAATTACAAACCGGTATTCCGGAAACCATTCAATTGAATTTTTACAGCATATTCCACTAAAAGTGCAATCAGTGGGATTCCCACTTTCTTTCTTTGCCTGGACAACCTCAGGCAGGCCCATATTTGTGGAGAGGCCACCTAGGCCCAGGCCTTGGGCAGCAGGATTTTAGTGGGCGGCATGCTACCCAACCACACCCACATTGGTTCTGAAATTTTAATTTGCTGTGTGCCAATTCCCATTGATAAAAATTTGAGCAAATAAGACAGGGGTGACAAAAAACAGCGGGCCTGGGGGAGCCTGCTAGGTAAATCCGGCCCTGACCTCAGGCCTGAATTTCCCATTTGGCTGCTCCTAGGACAGAGGGTCCTCTCACTCACCCTATGAGTGAATGTGCTGGTTTCCACCAGAGTACTGGAGATTAAACATCCCCAGTGCTCCTTAATATGAGGTTGGGCAGCATGCCGCCCCTAAAATATTGTAGCCATAGGCCTGGGCCTTTGTGGAGCCACAAATCTGGGCCTGAACAGCCTGGATAGCTGTCTATTAGATCAATTTATATTTAGTTAGAAACCCTGGTTTCTAAGAATTTGCTGTCTAAATTGTATATCGAAGTATTCTGGCTTAAAAAGAGGTGTTACATGAAAAAAGATGTTTAACATCCATCATTGAGCCAGCATTTCACATAAGTTTTCACTTATATAACAGAAGTGCCATGTCAATCTATTTCATTTATTTTAGCTGGCCCTTCGCCTGCAATATGTAATCAATTGGCATAATTGTGGAAGCCCTGTTTTTGCCCTTAATAGGGTTTTCTTGAGGACATGCATGTATCTAATGTGCTTTTTTTCTGAATAGGGGACTCGAGGTAACCCAGGAGAATATGGCCGAATTGGGGACCCTGGGCTAAAAGTAAGGGTTTTGTCAAGACAGTGATACTATTGTTTGTAATACAATGATCTAAATAACACTATATTGTGTTTTAGGGGGAGAAAGGAATTCAAGGGGAGAAAGGAGCAAGGGGCCTTTATGGTGAAAGGGTATGTATTCTACAATATGTTACAAAATTACACAATCATATTTCTGATTAGTTATTTTTAGTTTAATTTTCACCCAATGCATAAGACTCAAATGGGGTTATGTAATAAAAGGCGCTAAGTTTGCCCAGGGGCAGTAACCCATAACAACCAATCAGCAGGTAGAATTTACAAGTCACCTGTTCAAAAGTAAGCATCTTATTGGCTGCTATGGGTAACTTCTCCTGGGCAAACGTAGTGGCTTATATTACATATTGATGAAAGTTTTTTTAGATGGCTTATGTTTAGTAAGTACTGGTATGGTAATTACGAAAAGGAAGAAAAATTGGTGTAAAAAGCTGTGCAAAATAAATGGCGAATTTATCAAAGTGTGTGTAATTTTACCCCATGCATACATCAGATTTGATGTTGTTTCCAGTTAAAGTCACTGTAAGAAAAATTGCGTAAAAAAATGTATACTTAGCCTGGTGATGCGTGGTGTATTATCCCCCAGTGTTTGACACACATAATAAATATGCCCCTGTGTGTACATATATTACCTAACAGGCCCAACACAAGGCCCAAATATTTATAAAGGAAACAATGTACAACAAGCATGTAAACTCTGTATAGATTAAATATATTGGGACTGATTTATAAATTTCACACAGGGCAGAATAATTTGCACACTGAAAATATGTGCCCTGAGCATGGATATATGTATAAAGCTGGATAAGAGTTTGTGCTTAAAGTTGGAAATATAATTGCAAATTTTTTTACGCACTGCTAATGTCCATAAGAGCCATTTAAATATGGCAAAAAAACAGCAAATTGCAAATACTCTGTGCTTGAGATAAACCACAACGAGCAAAACAGTGCAATATTTTAGCGTTCAGGAAAAAAACATGGGCAATACAATGATTTGTGAATAAAAACAAGCTGCACAAATTATATAAATGACTCCCATTGTGTCTAAACAAATGGCTACCTGAGTTGTTTGAGTTGAAAGCTCACTATTTAGAAGGACTAACCTTAGAGAAGAAGTCCTAAGAAATACTAAGCCTAACTGAATATTCTGCCTTTCATATTCCTATAGTCAGTGTTGCACAATAGTCTGGAAACCCATTTTACTAGCATAGAGCAGTTACTCATGAGCAAATAGTAATATAGTGAATGTGCAGCATAAGAGTAATTGCACACTGAGCAATTACAGATCCTATGCCATGGGTTTTAGTAGCTCAAACACTTACGTATAGCCAAAACTTCTGAAGCAAACCTCCACAGGCCACAAAGAAAATACAGTTAACATGTCAGCTGGTTCTTGCTCCTTCCACTAATTCTGATAAGTGACAAGTGTGATTTTAGCTATGTGGCCCCATGTGTTGGATCTACAGTACTGAAAAGAAAATGTGGTGGGGCTGTATGGCATTAAGCTAAGCTTTAGTGTTTTATACACATTTGTACAGGTATTTGCCAGGCCTTGCCTCTGGTGTCACTAAATGTTTCTAGTTCTCATTTCAAGAGGCTTTAAAATTGAATTAGATCCTCAACATTATACATCAGAAAGCAATTGAGACTGAGACATGAATAAATTCAAAAAAGAAAAAAAATATTCTTAAACATCTTGTTTCAAAGGGTGATCGTGGGGATCTGGGATTCAAAGGATTACCAGGGGCAGATGGTTTTAAAGTAAGTATATAACTACATTTTTGGTCAAATATTATGGACCAATTCAATGCTGTGTAAACTTAGCAAAATGAACATTTGTGGAAATATGATGTCTGGACAAATAAAACTTCTGATGCTGGGAAGTATATGGGTAACGCAAGCTACTGTTGAGCTAAATATTTTGCAAGCTACTGTTGAGCTAAATATTTTACAAAGTCATTTGTGGGATATCAGTCATACCAGCACAATGCTATGGGATCCTCAACCAGTAGTGATGGTGGCCCTTGCCATCAAACAATATATCAAGGCTCCATAGGTTTTTCTAAATATGTGTGTAATAGGAATTACTAAATAGCTGTTTTTAATTCAGTATTGTTCATTCAATATTTTTACAGTACTTGTTTGTTTTATTATGAAATGATGTTCTGTGTTTATGGTTTGATTTAATTTTCTTACCATTGTTTTCTGCATGTCTAATGCTACCAAAGCATTATAACGTAGCATCAGGTTGGTGGATCCAATAGAGGCTGTTTATTGAACCACAAAAATGTGGATTTAGTAGAATTTGAGTTTTTGGGGGTAAGGATTTTCATGGATATTATTGGTTGGGGAAAAGGTTTTTCATGGGGATGACAAATTGTGGAGAAGAATTTTAAGGGAGATAGTTAATGGAGGAGTAGGCAGGGAGATGTTTTTGTTGGTTTACATCTATGTAAGTATTACATATACATTTATCATTATAGGGTATTGCAGGCCCACCAGGGAACAGGGGGGCGACTGGACCAAAAGGAGAGAAGGTAAGCATGAATCTAAAAATAGAAACATCTCTAAAAGTCTCTACAAAAAACATAAACACTTTTTACATAAACAAAAGATAGACAAAAGTTACTGTTTACCTGCTGGGATACGCATTGATTTTTTTTTTTTTGGTGATAAAAGGAGGGGCTCTAGTATTTAATTCGGATTACCAGAATACTAATCAGAGTTCACTATATCTAGTCCATGATATTTATTACACTAGAAGAAACTCTTGTCCCCCATATCAGAGAGGAATATTTCTAGTATAAAAACAGCGTAGAAAAATAAAAATAAAATTAATTTATTGTTTTTATTAAATAGCCTCCAAGAGGCAGTGTTGTGACTAACTAATGCAGAACAAACTAAAAAAATATACTAATACTCTGACAATGATTATAACTCCAGTAGTAATAGCTATAATATATGTCTTTAATGATGCATCTTTCATACAAACATACTGGTTTGTATACTTCCCATCTAGGGAGACCAAGGAGAGACTGGATCTGAAGGAATCGCAGGGCTCAGAGGAGTGAAGGTGAGCTTTGGTGTTTTTTTTACTGAGTAAATGCAAATTTGTCAATAAACATAAATAAAAGGCAACTAACCATTTAAATCAAGAAAAATGTTGCTCCACATACAAGTTCTTATTTGATGGAGAGGTTTTCATTTACTCAAACACATATGGGGTATCTGTCCTACCACCCTCATCTACAATGGGACTATGGCACTAATCGAAAGGGATTATTTTTGTTATGGAGTTTATTGCATCCTCTTCTCAGTATGAGGGGGATGTGAATTTGTCTGTGTAGCTTCTTGAGGCAACTGTTAAAGTCCAATTCCAATGAACAAATTATTGAACAAACATAGATGTAAAAGAGGACCGGTTACACGTATAAATAATTCCAAATGTTATACTGTTAGTCAAGAAAAAATTATTTAAATTATAAAAATGTCTTAAACCTTGTTTCCTTCATTCATTTGGATCACAAATTACAGCATCCAGGCAGCTGCCATATTTGGAACCTGCCATTAAGGCAAGATTTGCTTCATCCTAAAATCTAATATGCATCATAATTGCGGAACTGATATGCATGCCTACCATAGCCTACACAATTATAGACATGAAGGAGGCACGGGTCTATTTTAAGTTTAAAGAGAGTGCAATGTATTACAGGTAGTACTATTCAATGATATATGGTAACAAAAATGATGTTCACTGAGAAAAATCTTGCCAGTGCAACACACACACATACACATACTTGTATACAGAAATAATTTTCTGTGTATACTACTGAATCTGGAATAAAATGCATACAATATCTTGAATGCTAAAGGATAACTAAACCCTAAAAAATGGACATGGCTAAAAATGCCATATTATATATACTGAACTTATTGCACCAGCCTAAATTTTCAGCTTATACTGTATAGCGAAGAGGTCACACAGGTCACAATAGACTCACCCAGAGGAGGTACAGGTCCACCACCTTGAATCTTCAGCTAAGGGAGTGGATCCAAACCGTAGAACAAAAGGACAGACACTCAATGGGCCTATACTCCACACAGATGTGTAAATGAAAATAGTTTATTCGGAATCCATGACACCGCCTTATGTTTCATATCAACACTGATACTTAATCAAATGATTTTCAACTTCTCAAAAGCAGCAGGACTTCAAACTTGTCACAGGGGGTCACCATATTGGAAAGTGTCTGTGACACTCACATGTTCAGTGGGCTCTGAGCAGCTGTTGACGAGCTAAGTTTAGGGGTTGTCTCAAAATATCAAGCAGAAAATGGAGTTGGCCTGTAATATAAGCTGATGCTACAAAGCTGCTTATTAAAGTCTGATGCTAATTGCACTGGCTTCTGTATTATCATGTAGTAATTAGTTGAATTAATTACTAATCATCCTTATATTGTGACATTTATATGTGAAATATAATAAAATTCACAAAACTTGAATAAAAATTCACCTGCTGCAATGCAATATTCTTCACTAGGCTTTTATTGCATTGCAAATCTTAATTGCGCACTGCAAACTTTTAACAACTGCTCTGCAAAAAATGGTTGGTCATTGCAAAGTTTTATTAAATACATTGTGAATTTTTGAAAAAGCAATTTGGTTTCAAACTATACAAGGAAGTCCTCAAGGTTTTTAATTAGTCAGAAATGGTGAAAACAAACACCTTTGCGAATGTTTTTTGCACTAACTAAACATATTACATCCACCCCATATGTGTACTATACATTGTGAGTTATTCTCAAAGCTCAGTAGCACAGAGCATGTTCAGTGAATCAGCAGAAGAAGAAGTTATTCCCTCAGCTCAGAAAGTGACATCAGCACAGAGCATGTTCAGTGAATCAGCAGAAGAAGATGGGGAGCTACTGGGGCATCTTTGGAGACAAAGATCTTTACTGCTAAAGGACTGTGGTTGTCTTGGGCTGGTACAGAAGCCCAAAACATAATGTGTAACATTTCTAGCTACTTGTTTAACTAAGCTTATATTCTCATTTGAATACATACATTTTAAATTGTAGGGTGATGATGGCTTCCGAGGAAAGGATGGGCCCCGTGGCAGACAAGGGAAAAAGGTATCAGATTTCACTCAATTTATTTTAGCTTTATATACTGCAACTAAAACAAAATTTTGTGTATATCTGTAAAGTACAAATAAAATCATAAAGATGCATCATCAAGATGCAGGAATAAATTATTAAATACACTGTATGTGTAAATAATAGCCTAAGGATGTATGATACAAATACTGTAAACTACTTTGTCTTCCAAATGATGGTTCACTGAATTTCTTATTCTTCACAACTTTTCCATATACAACCAGCTAACAGATAAAAACTAACATGAGAAGAATGATTTAGAATTATATTAACAGAGGCTAAAGGGCAGATTTACTATTGGTCGAATTTCGAATTGAAAAAAAATTTGAAATTCGACCATGGGAATAGTGGGTGAAGTAAAATCCTTCGAGTTCAAAGGTTTTTTCCGCAATTCGAATGATCGAACAATTGAATAGGAAAAATTTGATCGATCGAATTTTTTTTATTCGATCAAAAAGAATGATACCCAATTTGGCAGCTTGGATCTGGTGAACTAGGTGGTCGAATAAAATTTTAAAGGGAAAGTACTTTGAACATTGAATAGTCGAATAAAATTTTATTCGAATTATTCAAATTCGAATATTCCATGGTCGAATTTGCCTAATTTGCATATTCGAAGATTCAAATTTTTTTTAAATTCGATCGAACTTCGAATTCTTCATTTGAATTTTGTAAATCTGCCCCTAAGTGTGCCAAAGGTATAAATAAAGTGGTGAGTGCCAGAAGCAAATGAGACTGGTAATTGATGACATTATTCAGTACTGACAAACTATATAAATTATTTGCAGGGACTTATTGGTGACCCGGGTGATCCTGGAATAATTGGCTTAAAAGGCACGCCAGTAAGTAACGTAATGATTGACAATATGGAATTATTCTCATCATTTCAGTATAACTGTGAAGTACTTTATTGATTCTAGATGCATGGAAGCATCCCACTGAAAAATACTTTGATTTTTAGGGTGTGCCTGGTTCAAAGGGGAGGAGTGGTACCCAAGGTCCACAGGTAAGGACAAATGTATAGTTCACTGCAGAAATGTTGCATACTGTAATGTGATATAAGGTTTGTTTGTATTCTCACCCCTGAGATTACATCCACAATTTAGTGTTAATTATTTTGGCTTCAAGCACCACCATGTAGTCAAATATTTGGTTGTGGCTCTCTTACCTTACAAAAATTTTTATAGATAGATTGTAAATGAAAAGCATGGAGGCAAAGACCATCTTACTACTAGTCATAGGATATTCAAGAGATTAAAATACTCACATTTCCTACACCCCAATAAAAATGTATCTGAAATGGGTTTAAGGCTAGGTCAAAGCACAAAAATAGGAGCTGCATACTCCTTTGTAATTGGTTCTAAATTTGTTATTTAGTTATTACCAACTGGTCCCCAACTACTGCTTTGAATGAACTTAGGGTTAAAAGGTCCATATTTATGTAAGTCTAGAATACGACTTAGTAGAATGAGTAGATAAAATAGTAGAATTATGAAAACAAAAACAATAATTTTAACATTTTGATTCAAACAAGACTATTCTTTGCAATAGAAATATTGTTTAGCTTGAAATTATTTAATTTTATATGAATTAATATAGTATGTAACTGGGAAAACTTTAATTATATGTATCCAATGTTTTTAGCATCTGGGTGCTTGCACAGAACTGGTATACATTAATCGAAACAATGCTAATAACTATTGTTTATTATGAACATTTGTCTTTTACAGGGGATAGTTGGAGACCCTGGTTTACCTGGAAGAGATGGTGATAATGGAATTGAAGTATGATCTTTCTAAGACAAGACTGACAATGAAATGCTACTGAATTGTTTTATTATGGAGGG
>CM044440.1:79702672-79718535 GCA_024363595.1 Xenopus borealis
TAAATGTTTAATTCTCCACCAAGAAGAATGTAAACCTTATCACAAGCAGACAACTGTATCCTGCAATGACTCATTAACTGGCTATGTTGTACTTTTTTCCTACTTTTACCAATAAAAAATTATAAGTTACAAAAAAAAAATAACTTTTCATCATAGGGCTTTGATATACTGATATATATTGCAAATGGTTTTTGTCATGATACATGCCTGTAAGAGTTAATAAAACAACCCAAGGTATCATGAAAAATAATATTTCTGCAAGTACCAAAATCATATAAGTAAAACATACCTCCCAACATTTTGGAAGTAAAAAGAGGGACAAAAAAAATGTTTTCGCAAGTAGCGTGGCTAATTTTTTTGACCATGCCCATTTTTGTGGCCACACCCCCTAATTACCATGTTCATTTTACAAAAATTGGCAGATTATGAGAGTTTGAAATCATTTCTCCTGTTACAATTACTTATTTTCTTATCTCAAAACTGTTATAAAGTATCTTATTTACACCTGTTAGCTGTTCTAAAGTTTCTTTTTCTGGCTGTTCAGTGCAGAGAAAAACAGGACTTTCCAGTACAAATGAGGGACTGCAGGTTGAGCTGTCAAAAGAGGAACTGTCCCTCCAAAAAAGGGACAGTTGGGAGGTATGAGTAAAAGGCCTCTTCACTAAGGTCTGGAATCAGCCATGTGTAAAGGGGTCACAGCCTGTGATGCCCTGCTCCAAGCCCTGGCTGATAACTGACTGATAAGACCTATTCTGTGTGGAGGGGTGACAGCCCAAGGGGGGGGTATTTAAAGTTCCCATCAACTATACCCCCCGAACAATGTAGGTCTCTATAAACAGATATTGCATTAAACAACTCATATGTAAAACCTTGCTTTGTGTAAATAAATCATTTTCACAATATACTTTTTTAGTAGCATGTGCCATTGGGTAATCATAAATAGAAAACAGCCATTTTAAAAAATAAGGACAGCCTCCTGGGATTGTATGATTCAACGTGCACACAAACATACCAGACAAACTTTAAAGTTAGGTCACATGAGCCAATTAACAGACAGAGTTCTGTCTTTTGCTTCAACACTTCTTCCTGTTACAGTTATACTTGAAATAATTCTGGTCAGGTGATCTCTGAGGCAGCACACAGACCATCACAACATGGTGGTTCAAGTAGGGGCGCTCTGCCATTGAGGCAAGTTGAGGCACTCGCCTCAGTCAGCAGCACCCCCTGGTTACCAGGGGTGGCAAAAATGCTGATTTACTAACATTTGTAATTATTTTTACACAAGAATTCAAATAAAGTAGCATTATTTTAACGTGAAATCATATTTGCAATGTAAAATAAATTGAATTGAGGACAAACGTTTTTTGGCAACCTTTTATTTTTCTTGGGTGTCACAATGTTCTACATAGAAAAGGCCATTAACATTATTCTTCATGTTCCATGCTTTGAGCATTTGTTCCTTATTTAAAAAAAAAAAAACTTATTGTGTTCAAGCCGGTGCATGAGAATCATTTCATCAGTATCTGGCACTGAGCACCTAAAATCATGACATCTGACATAATGCCATCTGCCAGTTTTAACGCATCAAGCGCCTCAGATAAATTGCTAAATTGAGACGGTAAATACACTGGAATTATTACCAAGAACATTTCATAATGTGTGTGGTTTAAAAATCATGGCAACTTTTAGCCAGTATTGCACTTTGCATGATGCACCTTAGTGAGTAAATTAACCTTATACTTCTCTCTGTCATGAAGCCAAAACCATATTTTCTCAGGTTCAGAATTATATCTAATTAGCGCAAAAGCCCGAAAACTCCTTAAAATTTTGCTTTGCAGCGAACTCCCGTGGTTCACCACCGGCAAATATATTCACGAAACGCCATCGAAAATGCGCATGAAAAAAGATGAGATGCACGTAAAAAAAAGCACTGCGCACCAAAAACGATGCATGAGCCGTTTCGTGAATTTTTCGCCAATTCACGATTTCGCTGGAAATTCACAAATTTTTCAGCACAGCGAAACGGGATAGATTTGCCCATCTCTATCAGAGACAATAGGAAATATACTAAAATATTTTTACCACTGTTGAGGCTTCCATTAGAAATGCTACCTTTTCTTGGTTCCCAGGGTTGGACTGGCCCGGTGGGAATCTGGGAGAAAAACCCAGTGGGCCCCCGCCAGGGCAGATCCCCTACACAAAAAAAAAAATTTGCTGCGACGGGCAGCGCCGTTCAGACATGCGCGCCTTCTATTGCGCATGTGTGTGGGCGCTTCCAATTGCGCATGCACGCATCACAGGAGAGGGGCCCTGGACAGGAGTCCCGGTGGGCCCCGGTCTCCCCAGTCTGACCCTGTTGGTACCCACAAAATGGGGATGAACTTCCACAGTAAAGGTCTCTTAAAGGAACAGTAACAACAACAAATCAAAGTGTTTTAAAAGAATGACAAAATAATCAACTTTTACCCTGCACTGGTAAAATTGGTGTGGTTGCTTTAAAAACTCTACAATCGTTTATATAAACAAACTGCAGTAAAGCCATGGGAGCAGCCATTCATGCACAGGATACACAGTGTCCTTTGTGTGTTTTTTTTACCTTTGAATGGTGTTTTTTTCCTTCAGTTTTTAAGTCATTAATACAACTAGCACATACCGCAACAAAATATAGTTTGCAATTTCCTTTTCTACTGATTTAACATTTGGGCAACATAATAAAAATCTGATGAGTGCAAAGAAAACCTGATAATCACAGTGTGCTCTGTATTTTATTTTCACCACAAAAGGCCACTGTGTTACCCGTTCTTTTTATTAAAGTAATTCCAGATGCACAGACAAAATACTACTAGAGATAGATCTTTTGTTAGCTTTAGATGCATGAGGGAAAAAGAAGAACATTTTCAACAAAGGTTTTTAGGTAACATAGGGATAACTACAGATGCTGGCACAAAGCCAAATGCCCTAAAGACTATACACTGAGGTTACATTGATCCAAAATGACTCCTACACAATGACAAGGCATATTTTGAGTTTTTAACTATACTTGTAGATGGAGCCATTGTGTTAGAAATGTTTCAAAAGATAGTAGATGTGTTTTGGTAGCCGAGGATGAGGATGAACCGAGTGCTTTATTAGCAGTTTCATGTAGCCATTACACAACAGCAGTAATTTGAACTCTATTGCTTTTAAACAGTATAGAAGGTAAAGTGTATACATAGTATAACTCGTGCACAATGACCTCTACAGGCTATTTGTTTAAGCACCATAGTAGGGAAAGTATTTGTGCATTGTAATAAAAAACTACAACAATGAAACGGTATGCAAACAGTAAACAATATTATGCACTCTACACATCACATAGTCCTTGGTCCATGCAGGTAGTTTTCTGATTCTCTCAGTATGCCTCATAGGTTCACCTTCTTCAGGCACATTGCAGTTGGCATCAGGAGTAGGGAAAATGTCCTTCATCAAATGGAACGTCTCTAAAGTGATATCTAGCAGGAGAAAGACGACTAGCATTCCATATGTGTCCAGTTCGTATGTGTATGGTCCTTGCTGGCGTATCAATTCGAGTGGTGTAGTAAAGTTAGATTGTCCTTGTTTCAGTAGTCCTGGTTTCTTAATTCTGACTAAAGATCCAGGCTGAAAGTGCACTTCTCTTGCACCACGTTTTCTGTCAGTATAAGCCTGCATTTGGCTTGTTGATGTTTGACAATGTCAGCAGTATATGATTTTGTAGGAACAGTATTTTGTGCAAGTTTGATATCTGCAACATGTAACTTAGTGCGCATCTGTCTGCCATGTAATAATTCAGCTGGAAATGCTTGGGTTGTTGCATGGCACATTGCTCTGTAGTTATGTAGGAACTCTGTTGTAAATACTTTCCAAGATTTTCCTAAAAGATTTGCTGTCTGTAGAGCTTCTTTGAGACTTCTGTTGAATCGCTTGTTTTATCCATTTGCTTGTGGGTAATACACTGAAGATTTTCTATGCATTATATTTAGTGATGGGCGAATTTATTCACCAGGGGCGAATTCGCGGCGAATTCCCGCGATTCGCCGCTGGCGAATAAATTCGCGAAACTGGGCAAAAAATTCGCCCAAAAAAATTCGCAAATCTGCAGTCCATAGGAGTATCTGCAAAAGGACCCACAATCTCAATAGCCAGTTCTTCCCATGCTGAATCAGGGAATGGTACTGGCTGAAGTTGTGGTGTATGTGTGAAAGCTGCATGTAAAGGTAAACATGACAAACAATCAGCAGTAACATTTTTCAAACTGGGTTGTATTGCACTTTGTAGTTGTTATGCTAGTATGCTGTCTTATAGGTCATCAGCCATCTTCAACATGTGCTTAGAGCTAATGTAATATGTTCAAACATGCTGATTTATAATGAATTAGGGTTGCCACCTTTTCCTGTCGCTGAATCCGGAAAGGGGGCAGGCCCATGATGTTGGTGGGCGGACCAGTGACATCGGTGGGCGGGCCCATGACTTCATGAGGCAGAGCTATGATGACACGATCGCTGATTGGCCGATCGCTGCGTCAATCAAGCTAATCCCGCCCAGTTTTCCTTATTTGGAAAGCCGGGCAGGAAGTATTGACCCGTTCAGCCCTTCAAAATACCGGGCTGTCCGGGTCAAAACCGGACAGGTGGCAACCCTATAATGAATGCTGCTGTATATGTTATTCATATGTTTTTTGTTGTATACTTATACAAACCATTTGTATCTTTATAGTTTTACCGCAAAGATACATCGACACACATACATCGTTGCCCCCTTTTACTAATTGCAACTGACCACTTACAATCAAACAACCTGTTATCAATAAACAAGTTAGATTACAAGACTTATTTGGGAGACAGGGATGGTTAAGCTGAATGTTGAATGCACACTGTGAGAATGTGTATGATGGCAGAACAATCAGCATGGTTCTGTGTGAGAACTGTAATAGTCTGTAATGTCTGTAGTAACAGAGTGGGTAGTGCATGATCAAATAAAGCTAGCACTGGACTGTTCACACAACTGTTTCTTTATTTCAAAACTATGTTGAGCAGTCTCTGACCAAACCCGACCTGAAGTTTCACTTAGTAGTGCTCTAAGTGGTTCCACAACTGAAGCATAGTTGGGAATGAACTTGGAATACCATGAAGTAAGACCTAAAAAAGCTCATAAGGTCTGAAAATCAGATGGAGTAGGTGCTTGTGTTACAGCATTGACAGGGTCAGGGTCAGGCAGTAATCCCTCTTGTGAAATTATATGACCCAGAAATGACAGCTGAGTTTGTCTGAAGTGGTATTTGGAAAGGTTCAGTTTCAGTCCTGCAGAATCCATGCATTTAAGAACCTTTTCTAGGTACTTGTCATGAAGATCCATTGTTGGAGCATAGACAATTATATCATCCAAGTAGTATTGTACACCAGGTATGTCATGGAGTATAGAAGACGCTGTCACGGTCTGCACCCAATGCCAGAACAAACGCTAAGCACCCTGGTCTAGGCTCGTGCTTCACCAGTAGTGTGGCCGCCTTTGGCTTCGGGAGGAGCCCTCAGCTACTCAGATGCCACCTGGACTTAAACGAGAGGTGCAGGGCAGGAGTTCTGGCCAGCAATGGGGCACGACAGTATATAAAGTCTTTAAGGCCGATGGTCATGGTACAGACAGGAGTAGGCAGATTCGTAGTCAGACAGGCCGGGTCGAGGCAGGCAGATAGCTAGGGTCGTCAGGCAGGCAAGGGTCAAACCAGGTAATCAATCAGGTAGGGTTAGGCAGAATCGGTGGTCAAACAACAGGCTCAGGTCAGGATACAGATAATCAGAGTAGTCAAAAGGCCAGGCAGGGTCAAATACAGGAATCAGGAACAAACAGAAACTAATAGCACAAGTACAAGGCACCAGGAATAAACCTATCATGGGCAATGAGTTATTTCAAAATGCCCCTTTAAATATTTGAATGTTCGCGCCACTGCGCGCTGACATCAAAACGTCAGCGCGCAGGCGCCTATAAATACAGTGAGTTCTAAGCACACTAATAGGAAGGCTGCCGAAGGGGAAGGAATTGGCGTAGCGGGCGTCCGTGCCGCATCGCTAGATCACCAGGGTAAGGATTCCTTACAGATGCCAGTCATTGAAAACAACTCTCTGCTGAAGCCAGTTCATAAGGCACATGCTTGAACCAAAACAAACCATCATGGGTGATAAATGCAGTTAGGTCAATGCTTTCCTCATGCAGTAATACTTGATCATAAGCACTCTGAAGATCCAGGGTTGAAATGAATGAAATCAATGGCAAGCAACCAAGCACAGAGATTGGATCCTTTAAGTAACTGACCAGTCTCAGGGCAGGTGCAACAAGCAGATCTTTTGCAAAGTATTTCAAGAAAATAAACTTTGGCAGTATAGAAACAGCTGAACCTATCAAGCATCAAGTATCAAGCATCAGGGTAATGGAGCGTCCCTTGTCAGAAGAAGTAGTATTGACATTGACAGTGCATATAACTTGTCAGGAATAAATGTACCAGCTTTATCCACACTTAATACTGTAACATTTGTAGTAGTGACTTCATGAACATGTTTAGCAGAGCTTAGCCAAATGACATACAGTTATCTTAACTCATTTAATGCATTTAAACTTTTCATTAGCATACCAAAGCACAACTGTTCACATTGGTAAACACTTTAATTAGATGTGATGCAGTGACACAATTTTCTGTGTTAGATGGGACAAATGGGAAATCTGTGTTTAGTTTAGCAACCACTCTTGGCATGAAAAAGTTCTTTATAGCAGTAAGAGCAGTTTCATAAGTCTCATTAGGTAATGGTAATGTATAGAATATACGCTGTCCCTCTGCTCCCAGGTAGTGAATAAGTAAAGCACGGCCTCTAGCAGCAGAAATCTCCCCTTGATCAGCAGCAATAATGTAATTATTAGTAGGCTCACCAGGGTTTGGGAGAAAAGTTGTCGGCTGTTGTGTTTTGGTAGCTGAGGATGAGTAGGTATAACAGTGCTTTATTAGCAGGTTCATACAGCCATTACACAACAGCAGTAACTTGAACTATTGCTTTTAAACAGCATGGCGCAAAATTAAAAATTTTAAGGCACATCTCCTGGAGTGTCATTGCCCAATATAAAGGTTCTTTCGGGTTCCTGGATGCTTGCACTATTGAATCCTTAATCAGAAGAGGGTGTGGCCCCCTCTAGAGAGGGGGTAATATAATAACTGCAATGTGGCGGGGATGATGTTTTGACCCTTGCCTGTCCTTGATTCCACCTGCCTGCTGCCTGTACTGACTCCTACCTGTTTTTGACCATACTTCTGATTCTGATTTGGTACTATGTTCCATTTTTCCTGTGTATGACCTAGTCTGTGACCTTGACTTTGCTACTGCTATCTGCCTTGGTACTACGTTATCCATCTGGTTTGACCCAGCCTGTTCCTTTATACACCACTGCTCCTCCGTCCTATCCGTACATGTTCGGTATCTGTGCTCACCCCAAACTCTCTCCCTTCTTCTCCCACAGTAAGACTTGGAGGCATTTGAGTAGCAGAGAGCTCCACCAAAAGCCAAAGGTGGCTGCTTAGACCAGAACCTTGGAGTTTGTTCTGGGTTAGGGATACTATACGTAACAGTCCAGAAGTTAGCTAATCTTCCTGTAGGAGTTCATAACATACTAATGGAGATTAAATATTAGATTAATCAAAATTTATTTAGATTAACTAGTATGAGATGAACTACAGATTAACATCTGATCATGACTGGTGTTTTTTTTATTTACATTATAAGGATTATACTCCATTTCCATTCAAAATTACTTTTTTGAACTTCATAAAAATTATTCTACACAGTGGCAGATGGACAGGATCTAGGACTGATGATTGATCAGTCTATAGTTACTTCTTGGATCCCAATGACCTGTAGCTCTGTATTACGAAGCAGGGGTTAGTTGGGCAATACTCCCCCCTACCCTTCTCAATTCTGGGGGGATTGGGTAAATAGCCAAGCTAAATTGCCTGAGAGGTTGGCTGGGGGTGTTATGCAAAGAGAAGTAAGCCTACCGCTACAGTCAATTCTGCATTATTGGGGCAGCAGTTCACAATGTGCCACCTTTCCTCACTTAGGGAAGATTGATCAAGGGTCGAATTTCGAAGTGAAAATACTTCAAAATTTGACCATCAACTTTTAAGTTGAAGTTTTTTTATTTAATCGAAAATGGACCATTTTTAATCGAATAGGTCCATTTAGAATTTTTTAAATCGTATGAGTAAGTCGTTCTATTTGAACGATTTCACCGAAAACACTTCAACTTCTCAAACTTAATCCAAAGACTCCATATAGGTTATAGAAGATCCCCCATAGGTTAAAATAGCAATTCGGCAGGTTTAAAGTGGTGAATAATAGAGGTTTTTAAAGTCAATACTTCCATATTCGAATGGTCGAATATTTTCAATTCGACCCTTGATAAATCTGCCCCTTAGTGTATGTTTATGTTTAAGAGCAAACAAAAGAATCCCTTTAATCGATAATTTTATCCTTCAATTGTGGTTGGAGTCTGACCTCAGTCAGAAAATTCAAATAAATTAAATTAAGAGAAAAAGATACCCCACTTTCCCACAATCCAGTTTGAATTATTACGTAACTACTTAAGATTCAGGGTCATATAATTCCTCAAATTAATTAACTTGATTAAAGCGATAATATTATTGATAATCCTAAATGGTGATTAATTTAATTACAATCAATACCTTTCAATAAATTAATTAATCATACAAAATCAATGATTGACTTCAATAATTTAGACAGCCAATCCCAATAATGTATAAAGTGCAAGTGCAATAGTTAGGTTAAGTTAAAGTTCATTAGTTAATCACAAGCTCATAAAATTAATTTACGTAAAGTGCAGTACAGTCTAAAAAAGTTCATAAGTATAACCTAATATTAGATAATGCCCTTGTATCAGGCTTAAGAGCGTTGTAATAGAAAAGTACTTAACGTGCTAATGAGGAATCAAAGAGACTACTGGTAAATTCAAACTGGATTGTGGGAAAGTGGGGTATCTTTTTCTCAAAATTTAATTTGTCTGTTTATATGGTGGTGGGATTTTTACTATAAGTAACACTTTTTCTTGCAGCACACCACTTACTTTTTCTTCTGTAGGTGCTTTCCAGGCCACTTTCAGTCCCAACAAACCATACTGGACACTGGTAACTGCCTTTTCCACATTTTATTGCAGACAACTGTGACTTCAGGGACCAACCCCTTCCAAATGTGAATTACCCAATTCCGCAGGTAATGAACCTGAGGAAGGGGTTGGTCTCTGAAAGCATGTGTGACAATTTTTTGCAATAAAATGTGTTTAAGACCAGTGCCCAGTGGTTTGCCTCTTCCCTGTCTAACTGGCTTCTTTACACTGAGCCACAAGGGGAAATAAAATGGGGTATTTGACGAATATTATTATTATTAATAACATGTATTTCTATAGCACCAACATATTGCGTAGCACTTTAAAGTAAAGTGTTTATACTGCTAAATCACATGAATTATATACATTTGGAGTACATACATCACAATCAATGCGGTACAAGAGGTGAGGAAGGCCCTATGCAGAAAGAGCTTACAATCTAAAGGTAAGGGAGTTATACATAAGATGTAGGAATGGGCAAGATCGAATTAAGTGGGTGAGAAATGTGGTACTGTATGTAGTGTTGCATTTGGTTGGTGAGTTAGGGTAGGCTTCTTGAAAGAAGTGCGTTTTAAGATATTTCTTGAAAGCAGAAAGGTTGGGAGAAAGTCAGACAGACCGTGGGAGAGAATTCCAGAGGAGGGGTGCAGCCCTTTCAAAGTCTTGAATCCGAGCATGTGAAGAGGTAATGAGAGAAGCGTTGAGTAGCAGGTCAGTAGAGGAACATAGTAAGAGGTTGGGCGAGTATATAGAGATGAGTTCAGAGATGTAGGGAGGGGCAGATTTATGAAGTGCTTTGAAAGTCAGGGTCATTAATTTGAATTTAATTCTGATGGGTGATGGAAGCCAGTGCAGGGATTGGCAGAATGGCGTGGCAGAGGAGGCACGGTTGCTGAGGTATACGAGTCTCTGGCGGGGAAGGCTAATTAAAAGAGAGTTACAATAGTCTAGACATGATATGATGAGAGAGTGAATAAGAATTTTAGCAGCATCTTGGGTGATAAATGATTGCATTTTGGATATGTTCCTTAGGTGGAAGTGACATGATTTAATAAGTGACTGGATGTGAGGAGTGAATGACAGGGCAGAATCTAGGATAACCCCAAGGCACCGGGCCTGGGGAGACGGGGTGATAATGGAATAGTTAACTATGATGATAACCCCAAGGCACCGGGCCTGGGGAGATGGGGTGATAATAGAATTGTTAACTATGATGAATACTTCAGGGATGTTCTGGGTTGCGATCAGGAGATGAGAGATAGATCTGAGTATCATCAGCATAGAGGTGGTAGTGGAAACCATATGAGTTGATTAAGGAGGAAGTATAGAGGGAGAATACTAAATGTCCCAGGACAGAGCCTTGAGGAACCCCAACAGAAAGATGTAGGGGAGAAGATGCTACTCCATTGTAGGAGACAATGTAGGAACGATTAGTGAGGTAAGAAGAGAACCAGGACAGGGTCATGTCACAAAGGCCAAGTGAATGGAGGGACGGGAGGAGGAGAGGGTGATCTACAGTGTCAAATGCAGCTGAGAGATCAAGTACTAATAGTAGTGAAAAATGATTGGTGGCTTTAGCTGTTAAAAGGACATTAGTCAGGTCAGTGCAGTTTCAGTGGAGTGTTGTAGCTTAAAACCAGATTGTAGGGGGTCCAGTAGATTATTGTCAGAATAGTTTATGTAGCTTGGTAGTCCTGGGTCCTCCTGACAGGAAGGTAAGCAGCCTCACTTTAGAATTGAGGAGAAGTATTGGAAGTATTCATATTGCTTTAGGTTGGTATGGGGGGCTTTGTCCCTTATCACCTGAAACGGAGGTATTGAATGATTTTTTGAGTCCAGTATCTCTCTTGTGGTAATAGCACGGGTCTCGCTCCACTTTTATGTAATATGATCTTGACATACCTGGAGGGAAGTTCGGATTCTTTAAATATATAACATTTCCAGACCATTTCAAGGAGCGCTATATAAATAAAAATATACATACATACATACATACATACCATTTCAAGGCCAGGTTGTGTTTATGTTTGAGTCTTTCCCAGACTGACAGAGTAGCTTGTGTTGTTGGTAGTAAAGAAGTGAGGGTTCCCTTGTCCACAACGTTGGACCAAATCACTGAATTAAAATGGGTGTCCCTAATCATAGAGTTCTTAATTTGGGCCCAAATGGTCAGTGGTTTCCAGTTTGATCATGCTAGTTCCTGTTTTAGTTGTGTAGCCTCATAGTATCTCTGGATATTTAGCCCCCCCATGTCTAACTGCTGTCATGATTACTGTTTTAGCAATTCTATGCCTCCTATGGTCCCAGGCATAGTTACTGAACCACGTTTGGATATCTTTCAGTGCTTTAGTTGGGATATTTACTGGCAGTGTTGAAAATAGATACATAAACTTTGGTAGTATATTAATTTTTAGGGCTGCAATTCTCCCAAACCAGGAAATTGAACCTTTGGACCACTGGGCTTAAGTGGATTTGTTTTTTTGAATTAAGGGTTTAAAATTTAAGTTGTAGATTAAACTATGTTTAGTTGGAATCTGAGTTCCTAAATATGAAAGTGATTCTGTCTTCCATTTATAGTTGAAATTTGTTTTTAAGGAGTTCAAGGCCTTCTGTGGTATATATAGGGGTAGGGCTTCTGTTTTGTTCAGGTTTAGTTTATGCCCATATTTGTACAAAATCTGGTGCAAGTTCGGAAGCGAAATTATAGGTTTGGTGAGGGTAAGTAAAATATCGTCCGCAAACAGGGCCACCTTGTGTTTGGTCTCCTGTATTTGGACCTCTGTTATATCTTGGTGTGCCCTAATGGCTGCTGCCAATGGTTCGATGCTCAGCGCATACAATAAGGGAGATAAGGGGCAGCCCTGGCGAGTACCATTGGAAATTGTAATTGGCTTAACTGATTGGCCTTGCAGTTTTAGATATGTGGTGGGGGTACTGTAAAGGTTTTGTATGGGGTGCAAGCATGGGCCTGAGAGGTTTAAATGCTCCAGAAGGGCCAATTTAGACTCTGAACTGTTTTTATTTAGTTGGGATTCTAAATCTCTCAAGCATTTAGTTAGAACTGAATACTTTAAGGTAGTTGCCTTCTTTTTGTATGCTGACTGCGCTATTAGGTGTCCTCTAATGGTTGCTTTGTGTGCTTCCCATAGTACAGACAAAGCGTCTGTGCCCTCATTTAGTTGGAAATACTCTTTCAATTTAGTCTCTATATATGTGAATGTTTCCTTGTCATGCAATATGGTGTCATGCAGTCGCCAGTGTGGTTCCCTTGGTGGTGTTTTTGTCAATTCAATAGATAATATTAGCGGGGCATGGTCTGACCATGATATTGGTACAATATCTACTGTGAAATGTAGATGTAGGCAAGGGTGCGAGAGAAAGAAGTAGTCGATGCGTGAATGGATCTTATAAACTGGAGAGTAATAAGTATAATGCCTATCCCTGGGGTGTGCGATTCCCCATGCATCGAAAAGAGAAGACTGTCGTATAAGCTGCCTGAACAGCAGAGATAGCTTGTGTGCGGTCTTTAGAGGATGATGATCTGTCTGTTGCCTGTGAAAAGGTTAAGTTAAAGTCCCCTCCTATTATCATGTATGAGGCATTAGTAGATGTTGAATTTTATCTATGACTTTTTTCAAGAACCTCCTTCTTTTTAGGAGCATATATATTGGCTAGCAATGCAGGTGTCCCAGCATATTTGCCCAATGTAATTAGATAGTGTCCCTTTGGGTCTCAAAAAATTTGGTCCACTAAGAGTGGGCAGTTTCTATGTTGGAGTATAGCAACACTTGCCCTTTTATAGGGTCCTGAGGCATAATAATCTGTGGGGTAAAATTTAGAGCGTAGTGAGCTAGTTTCCTCACTTGGAAAGTGTGTTTCTTGAATAAAGGCAATCTCCGCCCCAGATGCTTTAATTTCTTTAAGTGTTAGATATCTTTTATGCATGCTGTTAAGACCCTTAACATTCAGTGATATAAACCTAGCCTTGTGTGTTTTATTTATTGGTCTTATTATCTGGTTGGTCAGGTTTATAGGGATTATCTAAAATCCACCCCTGTTGTTGGGTTTCGCCCTTGGTTATATTTGCAATGTTTGTCATGTGCATTAAGGTATAATAGGCTTCCTATGCTAAAATACACAGAATTTAAACAGAATAATGGAATTGTACAAACTATATACATACAAATTAACAACAAATTGAACATTGCTGTATAGCTGCAATTGGTTTGTTCCTTTATCATATCATGGGGGATGATCATGTACCGCTTTGTAAGTATGGGATTTTCCCTAGAGCTTAGTGCTGAGACTAAGCTAGTGAGGATACAAAAAGAAAACAACACTCCTCAAGGTGGGGGTTTGGTTGTCTCAGTCACAGTGAATTCAGCTGCTTGGAGACCTGGGACAAGTCGCCCCTTTCATTTATCCTGTTGTATACAGTAGGTTGAACAAATAAAGTTCAGCTTGGGAGTGTACATAGGTAGTTTATTTATGTTTCCAGATGATTTATCTTAACATAGATTCTCAAGTATCCTGTAAGGGGGAGATATTCCGAGCCAGTTTCAAAGGTGATGTGGGCTTTGTAGCTGTCTGTCATTGAAGGCTTGGGTTGTGGAGAGGTACCAGGTTGGGCTGGGGAGCTTTTAGGGTTGATGCCTAAAGCTTGCAAAAACTTGCTTCTGTTGTGCGGATTATGCAGGATGTATGATTGCCCTGCACAGTTCACCATTAATTTAAAGGGGAACCCCCATCTATAAGGTATGCCATGCTCTCTTGGTTTTGCAGTGATTGGTTTAAGTTCTCTCCTTTTCTCCAGATTGATGGGTGCTAGATCCATGAATATTTGAATCCTATGGCTGTATGGCTGGCATTGCAGACCTTTGCTAAGATGGCCTCCTTATTTTGGAAATAGTGGAAGCAAGCTATAATGTCCCGTGAGGGTTTACCCGCTGCTGGTCAGGGCCCTAGTGAATGATGGGCTCTGTCTAGTAGCCAGGATTCTGCTGGTTTATCCGGGCAGAGGTGCTTGCAGAGGTCTTTCAAATTATTTGGTATCTCTGATGGTGGGACCTCCACCAGAATGCTCCAGAATCTCAAAGTTTGCCTCCATGACCTACTCTCCAGGTCTTCACACATTCCCCTTAACTGAGACACTTCATCTTTAAGTAATGAATTTTACTCCTCTATAGATATCATGCGTTGTGTCATATCATCTGTATAAGACTCCAGTTGGTCTGTGCAGTCACCCAGATCATTAATGTCCTTCTGCAACTCCTTAATAGCCATGTTGACTGCTGTTTGTGCAATAACAGAGGTAAGAGTCTGCTGTAAATGCGCTAGCTGATCGACTAAAATTTGCGCTGTCACAGGCATGTCATCTTGTAATGGGCTGGAATGGGAGTGTGTAAGCTGCAGGGACTGTGGCATAATATGCGGATTCTCTCGGATCTAATGCACGGAGGTCTTAGTCCAAGCGCCTGTTCTCTGCCATGTCCTGGCTCCGCCCCCCTCTAGACCAACTTTTATTCCTCATCTTTTAATTTCTTGGATCTATGATTTGGGAAACAGTTACAACTGTTATTATTTCTAAGAATAAATGGAAACATGTAAGTCAGGTTTCACAGAAATGGCACATCAGTATACTATATAGGGTAGCACATTTGTCACTTAGGAAATTTAGGAATATATATTTTGATCAGAGGATCATGTGAGCCTTTAGGGTGTATTTTAGTGTTCTGACAGACATGACTTGAAGCTGATGCATTAGGGAAATTCAGCAATCAGCATCTGCATAGACTCTGTGGACATGTATCATTAAAATCAAATTTCTTTAGCTTCATCTCTATCTGCATCTCTCTAAAATAATTTGTAACATTACATTTGGGTGCCTCTTGTATATTTCCATGTTATTTGCTGAGTGTATAGGCTATTAAAATGTTTATAGTGATCAGTGAGTAACTCAATAAACCTCCCCCATAATTCTTCCCATTTAATATAAGAATGAGCACCAACATTTGAAAAACCCAAACAAATGTAAGCCTTTGATGCTCTTCAAACTCAACGTGGGTTTTTTTTGGCTTGAAAGATTTCTTAAAAGAAGCACGACAGAGAGTCAGTTTACATGGGAATATTTATTTAAGTTTCTGCAAATAACGAATTATTTATTCAAAGGAACTAATTGAACATAAAATGTATATTTGTGTGAAGACTAACCCAGCCAGGGTGAATATTAAAAAATCAGAAAAATCAGGGAAATGCAAACCTAAAGACATATATTATACAGTTTAAACAACGAAAAAAAATACATTGGTCTATGAGTGGTATTAGGGCTCAAAAGTAAAGTGGCAAGAATGGGTTCAAAACTAAGCATACTGCTGTCCTCAAGCCACTGACCCCCATTTGTCCCCGTGTTTTGCATTTTAACCACAGTTTTGGAAATTACTCCTAGTTATTTGGATGAAAAAAAATTGAGGCTATTTGATTATACTGCAACATATTCAAAACTCTTCATCCAATCACAGGTGGCCACTGGGTCATCTTGGCATCAAATGAGAACTATTTGGGTAATTTGATCTAGTGACAATAGCAAAGGAGGGTAAACTGGCTGCAGGTCTGGTCAATTGGCATCCTATGTGAGATTGCTGTAAGTCCAGACCTGGTCGACCAGGAGCCCTAGTCAACCCAGCTGG
>CM044440.1:79744169-79758258 GCA_024363595.1 Xenopus borealis
TGAACAACACTCTCCGGGAGGTAGGTGTATCCATAGCCAAGTCTACCAGAAAAAGAAGACTGCATGAACGTAAATACAGAGAGCGCACTGCAGGTTGCAAGCCACTCATAAGCATCAAGAATAGAAATGCTAGATTGGACTTTGCTAAAAAAAAAGCCAGCACAGTTCTGGAAAAACATTCTTTGGACAGATTGAACCAAGATCAACCTCTACCAGAATGATGACTAGAAAAAAGTATGGACAAGGCATAAAACAGCTCATAATCCAAAGCATATCACATCATGTGTAAAACATTTGGGAGGCAGTGTGATGGCTTGGGCGTGCATGGCTGCCAGTGGCACTGGGACACTAGTGTTTATCTATGATGTGACACAGGACAGAAGCAGCCGAATGAATTTTGAGCTGTTCAGAGACATACTGTCTGCTCAAATCCAGCTAAATGCAGTCAAATTAATTGTGAGGCATTTCATAATACAGATGGACAATGATCCAAAACATACAGCCAATGCAACCAGGAGTTTATTAAAGCAAAGAAGTGGAATATTCTTGAATGGCAAAGTCAATCACCTGATCTGAACCTAACTGAGCATTAGTGATGGGCGAATTTATTCGCCAGTGGCAAATTCGCTGCGAATTCCCGCGATTCGCGAAACACCAACAAAAATTCGCAAATGAAAATTCGCCAAAAAAACGAGTCGCGAAATCTGCCCCTAAACTTCAGACAGAAAGGCCCACAAACAAACAGTAACTGAAAGCCATTGCAGTAAAGGCCTGGCAGAGCATTAAAAAGCAGGAAACCCAGAATCTGGTATGTCCATGAGTTCAAGACTTCAGGCTGCCAGCAAAGGGTTTTCAACCAAGTATTATAAAATACTTTTTTATTTTCAGTTTTTTAATTTGTGCAATTATTTAAAAAAAAGGCTTTTGTTCCTCACATTTTTATACAATCTTTTTGTTCAACCCGCTGAATTAAAGTTGAAAGTCTGCAGTTCAACTGCATCTGAGTTGTTTCATTTAAAATTCATTGTGGCAATGTACAGAACCAAAATTAGAAAAAAAAGTTGTCTGTCCAAATATTTATGGACCTAATTGTATATTGTGATAGCAAGAATCAAGCACTTTTGTTGCACAGAAGCAATACCAGGCTTGTAGTTTCAACAGGTAAGTCTGTAAGTGTATCTCTGTGTCACTCCCAGCTTCAGTTCACAGCAGGCTCCTTAGCCCTCACACACACTAAAATTTAGACACCTGACTCATTTATGGGTAGGTGGCTAACACCACACCCAGGTCAGTCTGGAGTGGAATGGAAACCCTCCCAGATCCTTCCCTTCATTCCAGCCTTGGATACCCTAAAGAAGAACATTGAGTTTCTTAACTGCAATAGCCTTCATCCAGGGACCTTAACCCTGGAACTGATCTATATATATACATTTTTTTTTCCAGGAAGAGAATTAGGTTTATTGAATTTGGAGAAAAAGTCACAAATTCTGGATTTTGTCCAATGCCTTTTAGGTTAAATGGCGGAAAAACTACTTATGGTGAAAAACCCAAGTTAGTTGGGATAAAGATTTCTTTATGAAAAATACGAGAAGTCACAAAGGAAAGAATTCTGGCAGTATATCACAGCACAAGTGTTTTTATTCAATATACACAACCCTAAGTTAAGTTCAGACCTAATTGCACTAATTGCACTACATTTCTATTTTTATTACTAATTCTCCTCTGCTCTAAAATCTTTTTGAGCCAACATTTGCCAAAGCTTCCAAGAGGCTCACAGTATGTTGAGTCATGACTTATCATTTACACAAAGGTGTACAGTAGGTATTCTAATGCTCCTTTTTTTTGTAATTTACAGGTTGTAGAACTGCTCCAAATGACTTGGTTTTCATACTAGATGGCTCATGGAGTGTGGGCCCTGAAAATTTTGAATTACTTAAAAAATGGGTTGTCAACATAACTAGCAATTTTAATATAGGGCCAAAGTTCACACAAGTTGGAGTTGTTCAATACAGTGACTATCCCATCCTTGAAATCCCTCTTGGGAGCTATGAATCCGGTGATGACCTCTCTAGAAGAATGCAATCCATACAATATTTAGGTGGAAATACACAAACTGGAAATGCTATTCGATTTGCTATTGACAATCTCTTTGCAAGGTCTTTAAGACCTTTAACTAAAATTGCAATTGTACTTACCGATGGTAAATCCCAAGATGAAGTTAAACATGTAGCAGAAGAAGCAAGAAAGAATAAAATTACTTTGTTTGCAATTGGTGTGGGCTCAGAAATTGAAGAAAGTGAACTTAGAGCAATAGCCAACAAACCTTCTTCCACATATGTGTTTTATGTTGAAGACTACATAGCAATATCACGGATTCGTGAAGTCATGAAGCAAAAACTTTGTGAAGGTAATGTACTTATTTATAATTATTTATATAAGCAATCTGTATATATTGTATAAGTTGGCCTTATTCTACAGTTGAGTGTTGCCTTATATTGACAGTTTGTTAATTATTCAGTGACCAGATCTTTCTGATATTATTACTGAAAGGGTGCAAGGTTGTGTATTTTTACTTTCCATATAGACACAAATAGGATCTCAAGCCACTGCCCAGACACATCCCTCGGTTGTCTTCAAAGAAACTATGGTGCTGGGGATTTGTATATTTTATTGATATATAACATATACTTTATTGTATAAATATATATAACTGGTCTTTTCATAATTTGGATCTTCACACCTTAAGACAAATAGAAAATCATGTAAACATTAAATAAACTCAATAGGCTGATTTTACTTCCAATAAGGATTAATTATTAGTTTGGATCAGGTGGAAGCTACTGTTTTATTATTACAGAGAAAAAGGAAATCATTTCTAAAAGTTTGGATTATATCATTATAATGGAATCTATGGGAGACAGCCTTTTCGTAATTCGGATTTCTGGATAATGGTTTTCCAGATAACGTGTCCCATGCCTGTATATGTAATGAAAAATACTGCTTAGATAATGGGTAAAAGGGTAGGCCTTTTTAAAAAAGTGTAAATTGTAATATATTCAACTGAGGGAGAACACAGTATTCTATTATTTTCCAACAATTTTTCGTTGCATCATACTTTGCAGAGGAATTTCTTTAACTTTCACCAGCCAAAACCTGGCGGGACTTACACAAGCATTGACTATTTTTATGGTGTAAAAATAACTACTTCAGAGCCACAATGAATGTTCATACCTACCAATATTTGATTTTTCATTCACCCAAAACCCTGCCTGATTTATGTTATCTCCTGATTATGATATCTGTAATTTGAGACTGTCCTGGAGAAAATCTAGGCATTTGGGTTTTTTAATGCGTGCTACATTATTTGACTTCATTAACCTCTATATTTGATTGATTGATAAATTGATTTCACTGGTTTTATATGACTTGGAAGAGGGGGTTACAGCCCCACGAAAATAAAATAATTACTACTTTTTTTAAAACTTTGAGTAATTTATTTTCCTTTAATCCAGCCACTTTTTCTCCAAATGTGTGTTCCCTACTATTTCCTTAGGCATTACTATTATTGCTCATGGGAACACTTGTACAAAACTGTAAGGGTACATTTTTATTTGCTTGTTTCTCGGACCAATTTTGCAAATTAAATATAATGATTGTTGCCATCTCAGACATAGCAGAATGATGCCAAATAAGTGAAATTAAAACAAAACCTTTAAAAAAATAAAGCAAAATTTTCAACTTGAAAATTGGAAAAAGCCCAAGAGCATTTTTCCACTTGTAATGAAAAACAATCTGAACGTAATCCACCTGAGATAAAAATGGATGTTTGATAAATCTGCCCTGTCTGTATTGGTAGGGCAGAGAGGTTTTAAAGTTTTACATAGCTGATCTGCCATAAAAGCGGAGGAGTAACATGTATAGGTTTTTCATGAAATGGAAGGTGGCCATGGCAAAATATTTATTTATATTTAAATTTATAAAAGATTTTTTAAACCTTAAGAAGATAAAACATGGACAGATACACAGTTTATAGTGATTTGAAAATACTCCACAGCAGTTGGCTTTGGTGAACATGAAATCAAGCCTCAGTGATGTCAGATGTTCAATGCTCTGTTTTCTGGCCTTGATACTTGGCTTTCAAACTAGTATCAAAATATAATTTGTATATACTGTATGTGTCTGCAAAAATGGAAATAGAAAGTAGGAATGTGTTGAAACTCTGAATATACTCAAAGTATTTAATGGCATTAAATAGCTAAGATTCTATTTTTACACAAAAATGTTCCATCTCAGTAGATTTTACACTGTATGTAAAGGGAAATATATTTAATTTCAATTGTGGCAAATACTGCTGTGTACTTTTCTCCCATTGTGCATGCTTACACAATCAATGCTGGAAGGCAAGATGGTAGCATGGTTAGTAGTACTGGTTACATAGCTTCTTCAATGTCAAATATTGCCATTACCTGACAAATAATTAATGGGTCATACGTAAAAGGGTGTGATGTGCAAAGCTAAGGCTCTCTGATATGCCTTTTTACCTCTTGCTCCTGTACTAACCCTATCCCTAACATGGACATGAGTTTGAAAAATCTTGTTAAAACTTGTTGGTACTGTTTGTGTGTTGTTATACTTAGTGAGCAGTTAAGAAATACAGTATAGTGATTTTAAGGTATTAAATATATCACACCCATAACAGAGCTCGTTCATTATAAGAATATACTGCACTATTGGGAAGTTTACAAATGCATGTTAACTCACTTCAGGCATTTATTCATGCAAATTCATGATTTTGTGTTAAATCAATTCAGTAATTACATAACACATGGCAGTGCCTCATATCCATTCCTCATGCAAGCCACACCCTCCTGACACGTTTTGCACCATTGGGTGCTTCATCAGAGGAGCCGTGGCTGTTACAGGTCACAATCCTTATATACCCGTGTTCCTAGTATAATAGGAACACGGGTATATACCATATTATGCTCCCTGGAATTAAGATAAAGTTATTCAAACTAAGGATAATAATGGTAATAGCCAGGAAAAGAGACCAGTATAATACCCTTGCTAATTGTGCACTACTTGCAGACAGTAGTATTCATAAATACTATTACCTATATTGTGATAATAGTAAATAAATAATACAATATTTAATTCCAATTTCATGTTGCTTGCATGAGGTATGGAGACACAGATGAGAAACTGCCATGTGGTATGTAATTAATGAATTGATTTAACACAAAATTGTAATGAATTTGGTGAATTTTAGTGATGGGCGAATCTGCAGCATTTTGCTTCACCAAAACGTTGAAAAATTTGCGAAACGCCACTGGCCTCTCATTCTGCGCACATTGCCATTGTAAAAAAAAGATGTCTGCTTCAAAACCGAGACGCCGGCTAATTTTCGCCAGGCAAATTTTTACTGGCGTTTGCGAATCACGGAGAATTCATTGTGAATTCACCCGTCATTAGTGAATTTGCATGAATAAATGCCTGAAATGAGTTAACGTGCATTTTTAATACTTTTTCTTACTATACCACCCCTTAATGTGTTCCAATTGGGATCTACAGTATATAGATACCACAAGAAGAGTAGACCCCCTTTGCAGTGGATTTTTGCTGCAGTTTCTCAAACAAATTCACAGATTTTGCCGCAAATCCATGCCTGGGAAAGTCTTAAAGGGTTGTTCAAATCTGATTTAACTTTTAGCATGTTGTAGAGTGTGATATTCAGAGACAATTTGCAATAGGTTTGCATTTTTTTTGTGATCTTTGAGTTGTTTAGATTTTTTATTTTGCAGCTCTCCAGTTTGCGGTTTAAGCCATCTGCTTTCTAGGGTCCAAATTCCCCTAGCAAACAAACACTGTGAATAGAAGGATGAGTAATAAAAAGTAGTGATAACAATAAATGTGTAGCACTACAGAGCATTCGTTTTTTTAAATAGGGTCAGTGACCACCATTTGAAAGCTAATTCAAAAACTATAGAAAATAAATAATGAAGACCAATTGGAAAACTGGCTATTCTATAACATAATAAAAGTAAACTTGAACGTGAGCTACTACTTTAAGCAGCTGGACTTTCTGAGTTTTCTTGAAAACTGTAAAATTACTTTATAGTATGATTAGGCAGTGGTATGCTGAGACAATTAAAATTTTTCCTAAATGTTTACTTATGGCTTATTTAACTTAGCAATCAGTTGAAGCTGAATCTAGAAGGACCTTAATAGATAAAAGATAAGCAATATATAATTAGAATAACAAGAAAACTAAGACTTTACGGAAGCTGAACAGGAAAGCTAACAGTTCAGAACCCATACAATAACGAAGAACGGCTAAAATTTGCTTAGAATAGGTCAGTCTATAACGTAATAAATGTTTATTCAAATATGAATGTCCCCTTTAACACACAAATAATATTATTTGAAATTTTTAGTACAGCATAATTTTGACTATATCAGACACAAAAAATGGTAAAGCTTGCTGTTCCAACATGTGTGCCAACTATTTCTTTACAAGATTTTTTCATAGAGAAATTTCTGGAGATCATTTATATGAAAGAAACTCCCTGGATTAAAGTGGCAATGTTATAACAGTGTGTGTGTGTACTTTTTTGATGATCAGGAGCTTTATGCAATTCACCCCAACATAAAAAAAAAAAAAAAAAAAACTTTTATTAATTATTCATATATTATCACTGGAAGACTATTGTGCCCCAAAACAGAATTGCTGATCACTTCTTCCACTGCATGAATTGTATTAGTGCATTTATTAAGCATACATGACCCAGTAGAATGTGATGCCAAAAATCCATCTAAATAATCCTACAGAAAGCTGTAAGCATTTGTAACCAGAAAAAGGTATTTCCTTTTATATGTCTATTGTATTAAAAAGAATTTTTTTCAACTTCTGAATTCATTTAAGGTAGCAAATCCTACTTTGCATACTTGTTTCATGCTATAGCGATATTTTTGATGAAACGTCTATACCTAAACTTCCGGCAATAAATTAGCAAGGGTTTGTCCCTGCCAGCATTACCCAACTTGTGCCGGTGAATTATTTTTCGTTTACATTGAAGGAGAGGTTGCCAATTCCTGTTTCACCAGGCACCAGGGATTCATATTGTGTGGAAGGCTAGAGAGTGTGAGGGTAATTCCTTTTTTGCTGTACCTAAACTTGCCACACCCAAAAAAATGAAAAAGTTGCCAACATATGACTTGGTTTTCAGTAGCATATAATGTAAGTGATAGCATCTGTAACCTTTTATTATTATTATTATTATTAGTGATGGGCGAATTTATTCGCCAGGGGCGAACGCGCGTCGAAATCGACGCGCCATGATGAAATCAACACACGAAAAATTTCAGTGAAATTCGCAAATTAGCCAAACAATTCGCAAATTTCACTGGAAATTCGCAAATTTTTTGGCGAAGCGAAACGGGGTAGATTCGCCCATCACCGATTATTATTAATAATATTAACATTGGTTTTTAGAAGCCAACATATTTCTGTAAAATGTAATGTGTTTATACAAAGAACAAAAGAACTTACAGAATTATGTATATAGAACTTTAGAACATACAGAATTACATTCATAGCGACCAGAAGGCCCTGTGCAAAGAGATTACAATCTAAAAGGGAAAGGAGTTGAGACACAAGGGGGCAAATTCACTAAGATCCGAAAAGTCGCTAGCATTAGCTTCGCTAGCGTTTGCCGCACTTCGCCAGGGGAATTTTCGCCAGCACTACGCAAACTCACTAAAGTGCAAATTTACGCTTAGGTCGACGAACAGTAGCGTAGAATAGAAGTATATGTTAGAGCCACTACATTCCACTACACAAGCCCAGGACACCTTTAATAAATAATATAAAGTTGTCCTATTGCCCTACATGTGCCCCCTGTATAGTTGTGTTGCCATATGTTAGGAAATGTAGGGGGGAAGAAGGGTAACCCCCCCAAAAAAAATATCAATCTTTTTCAGACTATCACCCTCCTATGCTAAAATACGCCAGCGTTTTTTTGGGACTTAGAAATTTGACATTTTTTTTTCAACCTCCTATCTATTGTATTGAACTTCGCCTGGTCTGACCAGGTCTAGTCTAAGTGCTAACGTTGAGGAAAGTGTTCATCTTAGTGAATTTGCGTATTTGCGACCCTTTGTCAGTGCGCAACTTTGCCTGGCGTAAGGGTGCGAAGTTGTGCAAGTCTATCTATCTAAGTCTATATAAAATTCGCCAGTCAGTGTTAGTAAATTTGCGAAGTTATGAAATGACGTCACGCGAATTAGCGCTAGCATTAGGCGCTTCGCGCTTTAGTGAATTTGCCCCAAGGTGTGGGAGTGGGCAAGATCAGAAATAAGCAAGATGAGCATATGGTATTGCACTTGGTAGCTAAACTGCATGAGGATAGGCTTCTCTAAATGAATGTGTTTTAGGAGCAGAAAGGTTGGGAGAAAGTTGGTCAGACTGTGGTAGAGAATTCCAGCCCTTGCAATGTCTTGAACGCAAGCATGTGAGGATATAATGAGAAAAGAGTTGAGGAGCAGGTCACTAGAGGAGAATAGTAAGTGGCTGGGTGAGTATCTAGATATAAGTTCAGAGATGTAGAGTGGGGCAGAGTTATGAACTGCTTTGAATGTTTTGCATGCTATGAACTGCTTTGAATGTCAGAGTCATTAGGTAGAAGAAGGGAGTGCAGGGATTATCCAAGTGGTATGGCAGAGGAGGAGCGGCTGCTGAAGTGTATAAGCCTGGCAGCTCTATTCAAAATGGACTGAAAGGCTGATTAATAGACAGTTACTGATTTATAGACCATGGCAAGCTATGAGTTCTCCAATGACTTTGTCTATCACATATTCTAGTATAGGTATGGAACCTGTTATCCAGAATGCTAAGGACATGGGCCTTAAGTCTATTATAAAATCACGTAAACATGAAATAAACGCAGTGGGCTGGTTTGGGTTAATGATATCTGGTTTGGGTTAATTATGTCTTAGTTTGGATCAGTTGCAAGGTACTGTTTTATTATTACAGAGAAAAATGAAATAATTTTTTAAAATTTGGATTATTTGGATTAAGTGGACTCTATGGGAGACAAAATTTCTAAAATCCAGATCTTTCTGGATAACGGGTTTCTGGAAAACGAACACCCCTTATATATACATTGTACTTAAAAAATTAGAATTTTACCTATATATGAAAAGTTTATTAAACACAGTATTTTCAGCTGTTATAGGTTTGTCTCCATCTGTTATAGCAGGAAATACCTTATGTGTAGGAGAAGCCTCATGGGAACCCTGCTCATGAGCATAGAAGTATTTCCTTCATTTAATTTATACAACATTGAAGGCGAAAAAAGATGGGATGGGAAGGGGCCATAAGTGAATAAACTATGGAAGTTTAGCAAGGAATGTAAAAACAGGGCCTTCTGAATAAACAAAAGAAGAGATCAATGTCGTTATAAAAGACCAGACTGAATCTAAGTGCATTCATAATTCTTAGAATACAATTTTATGACAATGCAAGAAATGCTTTTTCCAACTACTTGCTGTGATATTCTGTAAAAATCTTAAACTTATGATGCACGTGAGTGATTCTTGTCCAAAAGCACAGATGTCCATTACAGTCCTTTCTTTGTCTTTATCATCCTTTGTAATATCATTGCAAAGTAAATGCTCCCATTAGGCCCATGCTCCTGACAATCAGAGGCCCAAATGCATTCAATAATGCCAGAAAGAACAATGATTTTATGATGGTAATTTTTTATTATGCCTTTTGCACTTCTGAGGTTTTATTATAGTACCATGCAGCTATTCAAGTAAGGAACTTACAAGCAGTGTGGAGAATAGAAAGGGGCAGCATTCAGTGACACGTTTACAAACAAGACTCTAAAACCTTTCATTAAAATGGACCTGTCACCCAGACTTAAAAATCTGTGTAATAAAAGTATTTTTCAAATTAAACATGAAATCCAATTTCTATTTTTAATTAAAGCATTCATAGCTGCTCGTTTAAAAATATCCAATGACATAGAGGTGGAGCAGACAATTACTTTCACTTTCCATTCAGTACTTCCTAGATATAACTGATCTCCACACATTCCCCCATTTTCTTCACTGTTTTATTGTGTAGCCAGGGCATGGGGATGGACATTGGGTGATGAAGATGATTTAATGCTTGCCTTTATAACAGTGTCCACAAAATGGCTCCTGCCTGATTGCTATAATTTTGAATTCCCAGACTGAAGGAAACAAAAATCAAATAATTTATATAGTGTAAATAAAGTTCATTTTGCTTGACTAATGTGATAAAATAGGATGTTGAATATCTCTTTTGGGTGACGGTTCCCCTTTAAAGGACACGGAAAGGGTTAGTATTGCACATTTGTCAATATAATTGTTAACCTCCAACTCCTGGTTGAATTATTTCTTTTCTGAAAAATGCATTAGAATGATACCATCAAGTGGCTGCTGAGGTTCAGGCAGTGAGACTGCACAAGGGCCTGAGCCAGGGCATATGAGGATGGCACAAGGGGGTTCTTGGTACAAGGAAATCTTCAGCACTGGTTATGCCACTGGCACCTACTGGAGAATAATAAGCAGAGAACCCTCTATGTTACCCAGGAGGTGTCACATGCTCTTTAAATGTTGTTAGAGATTAAAAGCGACCTGCTGTGCAGCATTTTTCTCATTTCTGTTAACTATTAGATTGAACAAAATTAACAGTTAAAACATGTTTATTAGTAAATGTTGCCCTGATTAAATATTCCATAGGGTGTAATTCTTAAACGATCTTCCCATAGGATATAATGGTTTATGCAAGCTTCAAACATGCGAGAAGGATCCGGCATGTCTGAGTTTTTAAACTATTCACTGTTGGTAGAAAATGAGTACGTCTATGGATCTCATATCGTTCAGCCAAGCAACTGTAAAGAAATACTCTTAACATATGTCAGTATAAGCCATGTAGGTAATACATTATTTTTCATTGCAACATATGCTTCCCATGTGTGCTAATCTCCCACAGGAACTAGCGTCTATTATAATTGTAATGTATGTACCATTGTTATATGATGCATGTTGTACCCATGTGCACGTTTCCTATTCAGAAATGTTTTACAAAATGCAACGAATCATAAAAGCACTGTGCACTGAAGCCAAAAAAGTGGCAATTCATTTTATTGTATTGCATAATGTTCCCAGAAATTAGACATCCCTTGGTTGTGGAGAATTTGCAGAGGCACAGTTCGGAGTATTTGTCCTGGAGAGTAGAAGAAGACAGGGAACCCAACATGCATATAAATAGCAACATCTGCAAAGCAGAAAACAACCTGGGCAAAGCGAAATATTGTGGCCTGTCTAATCTGGATACCAAGCTGAAACATAAGCCATATACTGTATAACTTAAGTAATGCCCCTGTCGGACTAATACTAATAATATTAATACAATATGCATAACTTACTGCTCAAAGTAAAAGTGTCTGCTTTAAAGACAATGAACCACTTAAAAAATCAGTTGGGGTACAAATGGAAAGATCAGAACATCCCATGGCATGGGGACTCATCAATTGACCCTTTGCTTTCAGCCATCCCACTGAAACCCATAAAGGGGTTGTTCACCTTTGAGTTAACTTTTGGTATGATGTACATGTATGGAATCCCTTATCTGGAAACCCATTATCCATAAAGTTCTGAATTACAGAGATATTCTGGTCCAATTTGTATTTGATTTTCATTGTTTATAATTTGTACTTTTTTAGGTTTTTTTTTTTAGCTTTTTATTCAGCTGCTCTCTGGTTTGCAGTTTCAGCACTCTGGTTGCTTGGGTCCAATAAAATGGTAATAAGATTAGGAGAGGCCTGAATAGAAAGATGAGCCTTGCAGAGCATCTGTTTTAGATGGGGTCATTGACCCCCATTTGAAAGCTGTAAATAGTTAGAAGAAAAAGGCAATTCATACAATTGAAAGGTTGCTTAGAATAAGCAATTCTGTCATATACTTAAAGTTAACTTAAAGGTGAACCATAACTTTTAAACAACACCAAGAGCGAGAAATGGGTAAAAAGTCCACCGCATGTATTCACGTTTTATCAAATAAACAGGACCTTGCCAATACAGCTTTATAAATATTGGTTATTAGTTAATAAAACATAGAAAAAGAATGAAAATTAAATATTCACAAACTATACAAAACATTTTATTTGTATCACACATTCTGTAACATGGATGGAATAAAATTGGCTATTAGCCTTTACGAATAAAAATCTAAATCAATATATATATATATATATACACACACACAATGTTTATATATATATATATATATGTATATATATATATATATCCAACAAAAAAGTCCTTTAGGATCGTGAGCATACACATCCATTTCCTGCTGAGTGCTTAGTGCGCCAGAATCAGGCAAACAACCAGTGTGGCTGGGCAGCATGCCACCCCTTAATTTATGCCGCCCTAGGCCCTGGCCTTTGTGGCTTTGCCGCAGATCCGTGCCTTTCTACCCCCCAACTAATCTGCAAACTGAGTGTTGTGAAACTGCAAACAACATTGTGCAAAGTCCGGGAAAGTTACTGTATTCAGGCTTTGCCCTATTCCCAACAAAGCGTCACTCCCCCCTCTGTATAATACAACTACAGCTCTCTGTATACTTTAATTCCTGCTCTCTGTATACTCTAGTGAGTTGCAGTAGCAGCAGCTCAGTGTCACAGGCTGGATTTCTATATATAATACAGAGAATGCCTTTCAGGCCCTGCTGCCTAGGTGACTACAGTGAGATTAAGTGCTGTAAAATTGTGAATATACAGCAAGATACTAATAAGCAGCTGTTCAAATAATTCTTCCCCCAAAGTCAACAGTATAGTGAGAAGTTAATGTGTATATACTGCAGCTAATAACATTATATTACAGAGAGAGCTCTGCCTCATGATTCTACCTGTTCAGACAATAAGAAAGTGAACTACTTCTTCCCCGGACATCACATTTCTCTACCATCAGCCCAGCATTCCCCCGTAGCTCATTCCTTCTCACCCTCTCCCAGCTGCATCTGATTCTGCCAGTCTTTAAATATAAACCAGTGTAATCTGGCTGCTGGTCATACATATCCCCTGTCATGCAGACCCTGCGATTAAAGCTCCAGGGCTTTCCTTTCAATGTGCAAACTTGCTATATCTTTGAGGAGAATTAATTCAAACTTTGCTTTTCCTCATAATAAAATAGTGCATAAACTGTGCTGCTTAGCAAATCAAATACAACATGTTATTAATACGTATAGTGCTTACATAAGATTATATAATAAATGGCTAATGCTTTCGGATAGCCCTGTGTAATCTGATAGCTAATAAATGTTTTTGTGGATAGTTCATATTCCCAGTGGTGCAATTGCATCACTGGCAATCACTTTGTTTTACTGTAGCAGTAAAAACAGTATTTTAACCACAAATTCTTTTAAACAAGAAAAAAATATTTCTAGCAATCTACTCTGGTTTCCTTTATCTGTACTCAAGCAAAAAACTGCCAATAGCCGTTAAATATGCTTGAACAACTGTGTTCTTATTAAACAACGGGTTTTTCCAGACCCTTAATCAAGAAGTTGTGTTTACCAAACTATTCATGTTTATACTGTAAACACCGTGATCAATGAAGTAAAACATCATCTTTCAACACTGGGCAAATCTGCACTTGGGCAGTAACAAACAGCAACCAATTAAAGGTTTGACTTCATCTTTGCTGGCTGAAATATAGCTGATTCACTGATTAGTTGCTATAAGTTGTCCAGGTGCATTTAAGTGTATAAGGAGCATTTTGAAAACACCATTCAAACATGTTGTCGCTAATCCATATATACAATATAATTCAAGTTGGCAGAGGTGCAGGAACATATAGCAACCAATAAGATGTGTACTTTTAAATAGGTGACCACTAAATGCTACCTGCTGATTAATTTCTATAGATCTAGATTTAGACTAGATATGCAAAGATGCACATTTTATTACATAAGCCCATACCTGTACAATGTATAGTTTTAAGATAAGCCTTTGATGCAACAAACTATGTTTAATGAGAAAATAATGAAGGGCTCT
>CM044440.1:79759110-79773137 GCA_024363595.1 Xenopus borealis
CTACTATAGGTCATATAAACAAGCTGCTGAGTAGCAATGGCAGAAATTGAAAAACAGCTACAGTATATGGCACAGGATACATAATGGAAAACAGATAACCTTACGTTCTACAGTACTTATCTGCTATCTGCTGTGTAACTTGAGCCTTTTCTCCTTTGAATAGCTACCCCCATGGCTTCACAGCAGCTTATTTATATAAGCAATAGTAGTGTTTCTGAAGCAAACACAGCAGTTAGTGCAAGGGCAGCACTGCATTATATTTTTATTACTTTAAAACTTTTTTTTTATGATACTGGTCCTTTAAGTTTAATTACATTTAGATACTGTTTGTTTTTCTCAATTTCACATTATTTCCAAAATGATCATTCCAGTTTTATGTTTTTGACCTCTAGAATCAAGTTTCTAAAACTGCAGATGTCATTTGACAGGATGAAGAATGCTTGAAAGTGATTAAACGGTTGAAATGGCTGTGCTCTAGTGTTTTCTTGATATTTTTTCCAAAATATAAAACACCATGCCATAAGGTTATCAAAAATATTTAAATGTTATAAATAGAAGGACGGTTTTGCTTCCAACATGGATTTATGGTAGCTTAGTTTTGCTCTGTGATGATATACCTGTGAGCTCTGTGTGCTATTCTTTGAGTGCCTAAATTTTTTGATGATGCTGTGATGATGTGGGTTGCCTAATTCTGAACTCCCCAATGAACAGGACTTGTTCTGTACCTAGGGGAACTGTTGCCCGAGGCCACCTACTCACCTGCCACTTCAACTGATCTCCGCACAATTCCTACTCACTGAAAACCACCACCAGACCTCAACAACACCCTTCCTCCACAATCACAGCCAGTACCAAGCCCACTCCTGATTACCAGCAGCAGATGGGAATAATGTAGGGAAAAAAATATGGGTGGGGAAATGCACCCACAACCTGGTATGCCCTATGCAACCTCCTATGCTGCCTATTCCCTAGCTCTGTCACTGGGTAAATAAGTTAAAAATGTGCAATTAATTGTAGTAGAAGTATAGGAAATGGCATATTTTAGAAATATCTGTATACAAGTTTCCAGATAATAGATCCTCTATAATATTTTAGTCACATGCAAATAAAAAAAATAGATTAGCTTTTTTTAAAAAAATATTTATCACTCAATATTGTATGTATGGTATTTTTTTTAACTACACTAGTCAACCTCATCTAATTTTTTTCCAGCACTGGAAACAGATATGCATACATATGTTACAGATACAGATGCAATTGTGATATTGCATCTGAGCTACAAGTTGCATTTAGAAATTTCAAAGTGGGGGTTGTTTCTGAGGCACAAACCCAATTTCAAGTCTATTGAACCTATTGATGCAACCCATTGTGGGTACCCTGGATGGCGCTAGCCCAAGGCTCTGGCTTAAATATATAAATATAGTAGAAGTGCAGTAGCATGTTTGGGATATTAATTAGTTGTCTCAATATGCCTTCTCAATTGCATCCATTTTTAGAAAACACTAAATTGTAGGTGCGTTTCCAAATTAACTCCTGTGTCTTACATTAACTGTGACTATACCATGTTATGAGTATCAGAGACTGAAACTAGTAGAGTTAGGTCCAAAGCAACTGGACAGTCCTGATGAGTTAGCTCTCCTACTGTATGCTGGACCATCCTCTTACTGGGTGGTTGTTTAGTCTCCCAAATGTAAAGATCCCAGCATTCTTCACTAGAGAAGACAGCACAGACCACACAGACATCATAGACCAAATTAATAAGTTAAATTGAACCATTGTGATTGGATGTCTGGAACTTAACTACCCTTAAGGCTTACCTTTTAAGGGAATTTGGATAAATGGTGAAACATTTTCAAGAAAACTCAAAGTTCTGTTGCTTTAGACTCTACTAAACACTGTATTTCATGACCTGATGAATGTGAATCTCCATAGACATATCAGACACTGAACATTGTATTTACTTGACATGCATTCTCTTTACTGTACAAATACTGCCATAGATGAAATATTAATACATAGAGATTCGCAAAACGAGTCATGTTTTTGACGCGTATCGCTTAGTTTTCGTCGTGTCGCGTCAAAAACGATGCGCGATTCGTTTTTTTTTCGGCAAATTTTTTTTGCCGAATTTTCGCTGGCGTTTCGCGAATTTATTAGCCAGCGGCGAATTGCGGGAATTCGCCGCGAATTCGCCCATCACTATTAATATACTACTTTAGTCTTTAGTCATATGTCTTGTTTTCTCTTTCTACACTAGTCAAAAAAAGCCATGTGACATTAGCCTTAGAATTTTACCACAAAAGACTGCTTTAGTAATTGCAAACTGTGGTTGTCCTGATATTATGGGAGAGAACAGTTCTTGTTCCGAGAGAGACCTGCTCCTTTTTGGACTGTGCTTCATGAAACATTGTTTTAACCTACAATATCTTTGTCTTTTTATTATTACAGAATCTGTATGCCCAACAAGAATTCCTGTGGCAGCACGAGACGAGAAAGGATTTGATATACTTTTAGGACTGGGCATAAATAAGAAAAAAGCAAAGAGAGTTGAAGGTTCTAGACATAAAAACAAAGCTTATGATATAACTTCCCAGATCGACCTCACAGAATTTACAGGGTGATTACATGCTGTTGTTATATGGTTTATACAGTATGACATCTTATTCTTTATAATCTGTTTTGAGTAGTTTAAAACTAAGTCAAATTAAGACCACTTGAGCAGTTTTGCTTGTTTCCACTATTGCTTGTTTAGTTTAACAGCTACTTTGGTATCTATATATGTCACAAATAATACACCTACTTACATGTTATATTCAGGTCACTGGTCTGATTCAATTAATTAGAATCTATATTAGCTTGGAGATTCTGTTTGTAGGACTTTTATAATCATAAAAGGTAGTTTAGTTGAACTACATGACAACAAAGGATGTGGATGAAATAAAAAACAAAAACAAAACTGATGGCCTAGACGATGAAAGAAGGTGGGAATTAGAGAGAGAGAACATTAACATTCTTTCTTCTTCTTGTACACCCTCCGGGCTCCAAACATCCTGAACTAAAAGTTTTCTGAGGCCCTTATATTTCTGGAAGTTCTTGTTCCCACGTGCCATAAACATTGTGGGAAGTAAGTGCCAGTTAGTCCAGATATTTTTTGCGGTTTTCAGTCTAAATGCATTTAATGAATACCTAAATATTATCAAAAGTTAAAACAGGAAGAGTATTTGGCATATATTATGTTACCAAGTATTGATATTGCAATATGGGATAGACATATTCTAGGCTGTAATAGAAATGTGGCATTGCTTACTGTATATAAACCAGTATAGATAATCACTGGTTGCAAAAGTTCCGCTAGTCTCCTCTTCCCCCCCTTCAGCCCCTGATAACTAACCTCTCATGGTCACCGAGAAAGAACTAAGCAGGATAGCACTGAAATGTATGTCTGACTTGGGGGATGGTCAAAGTTCTGTGAATAATTTTTTTTATTTGTCCAGTCCATCAGAATTATGCCACCACTGCCAAGCTTGACACCAAATTTTTTCCTGGCTTAACAAAGCTAATCACGGATTGGTTGTCATAGCTTACTTACTAATTCTAAGTAAAAGAACTCCACAATATTTCAGTATTTCTAAAACTGTGTGTAAACCTTTTTATCATAAAGAAGGCATTACTGAATGCCAAAATATTTTTAAAGCGATAAGGTATTGTGGTTCTTAGAAAATGACTAAAATGCCCTAGATTGTTGTTTTATTAAATGTGCCATCCTTTTAATTACAGAAATGTCTTTCCAGAAGGTCTTCCTCCTTCTTATGTATTTGTTTCCACCCTGAGATTCAAAATAAAGAAAAAATGGGATCTGTGGAGAATATTATCTCTTGATGGTACCACACAAACTGCTGTTTCATTAAATGGGGAGGAAAAAACATTGTCATTTACTACTACCCACCAAGATAATGGTACCCAGACCATTACATTTACTGCACCTGGTGTTAAGGTAATTCATTTTATACTTGGGCATCATAAAGGCAGCAATATGTAATTAATTCAAGTTGTAAATAAAACTTTATATATATTGTTTTTTAAGAAGATGGGAAACAATGGGAAATTTCTATTTAATTTTGGAGAAATTTTCCATGATTATTTGTAAAGTCTACTAAGTAACTGCTGTTGTTTGTTGTTGCAGTTAGCTTTCGTTATTTTTGATTTTCCATACTGTATATCCAATGAAAACAAGTATGGGTAGGAGGTAATAGACAAATATATGGAACCAATGCAAGACTAGGAAGCTTTCCAGAATGACTGTCTGCCATTGTTCCTAACTGTGAATGCATTTCCTGGGCTTTGAGTAGAGGAATAAATATATTGCAGAGGGCATTGGTCAGTGAAGAAGTGTAAAGACTATCATGTAGGTGGGTAATATAGCATGAAATTAACCACCATATATAGTGAGCCAAGTGAATCAAGGCGATACATCATGATACTTTCTTTATCCAAACCCCGTTGTTAGATCAACATAGCTCTAAAACAAAAAGTCTGGGGGGAAAATTTACAAATTGGCTTTGGTACTGATGGCTACAACTTGGTAAAAAGTACTAATTAGCTTCAGTATTTAACAAGGTGTTCTCTTTTTTTTTTTTAAGTGAAAACAGTTGCAGGTCACAATTAAGTGATAGAATAAGTAAGTTCTTTTAAAAACAAGTTTTAATGCTCTTTTGTAGAAAATATGGCTGTTAGCAGTGCTACCATCAAAAATCTTAGAGCTCCATACTAATTATAAAAAAAGATAAATCCTGCCTGATCATACTCGTAATTATCCTCACATCTCCTTTATTATGTTTAAACATGCCCATGATCTGATGTGATTAGTGTTTTTAACCATCACCCCATTTCACAGCTCTTTGGATAAGTTGACTAAATGTGCATCACTATGAAACCCAGACCCTTGTACATAAACTTTATAATATTCACCATGCTGCAAACTACATGAAAAAAATTATACAATCTGTATTCATTTGTAAACAGAAATTGTTTGATGAAGAGTGGCACCAAATTCGGCTCTTGGTAACAGAAGAGGATACTACACTTTATGTAGATGACCACGAAATTGAGACAAGAAGACTACTCCCAGTTATTGGCATTTATATCAGTGGTAAAACACAGATTGGAAAATACCCTGCTAGAGAAGAATCAGTTCAGGTAAGTGTTAGGTGTGTTCAAGTGCAATAATGTGTTTTCTAAATATATGTATTTTATATCTGTAAAAATCTTTTGATTTATGTCATTTATATGTAGTCTGAAGAAAAATCCATGCAATAAAAGTTATTCAATATCAGTTTTTACACATGATGTGTTTATGAAGTGGCCCAATGTAACAATGGGTTAATCAGATCAAAGTGCTTTTCTAGCAAGAAGTACAGTTTCCATATTGGAATTGTGATAATCATAATTATTGTTTCCCACTTCAAATATCATTTTTGCAGTAAGGGACCCCCCTCCGGAAGAGATTTTTTTCTGCGAATTAACATTTTGCCAGCAGACCTGAGGGGTTGCAGGCCTCCTTGCACCCCAAGTAGTTCCACATTTCTGGACTGGTACATAGTCATCACATGAATTATAATTGGCACCTGTTGATGTTATTATGTCACATAATAATAAATAAAGCTTTTTATTCATCATGTAACATATAACATTTTAAGGATAATGCAAGTCACTTGTATTTATACGACCTGTATAGAAAACTTCTTGTTGACTCCTTATTTTACAGTAGTGATATGAAAATAGGCCTATATCTCAATGGTATGCCTATAATGTAATTATAGATTAATCTAAAAATTAATCACATGAATAATAATAATCTAATATCCCTATAATATATCCCTATAGTATGAAAGTGTCCAATAGGATATGAATCTACAATATTTTAAACAGATTCAATAATCCATTATATTATAGGGTTTGAGATCAGATCATTCTACCTGTGACCCATCATCCCATTAGCAAGAAGGGAGCCAATGACCAATAATTGTTTGTGGAGATTTCACTTAATATTTGTTACTTTAGGGAGACTGATATTCCTTGTTTAGTAATATTGTTGGCAATCTTAACATGACTTCTACCCTGAGATATACTGTGTTTGGGGACATTAGTAGAGCTACCACAATGCATGCCCTCTCGGGGGTTAGCGGGTAGTGATTAGTTCAGGGTCTTAGGCTTCTGAACCTTGTCTCCAGGCTAAAACCTGGCCTCAACATTTTCTTTTCCAACTAAATAATAATACTAATACAGTTTCTTGTTGTCACCAACACCGCTTGGAACCTCTTCAGGAGCTCCTGGAGGAGCATCTCTTCTTCCCTGCGTCGCTCCCAAAATGGTGGCGCTCATAGCCGCAACGTGGGTAGCAGCGCCAGTGTGATGATGTCACAGCGCTGCCTGAATTCATTGCCGTTTACTTATCGAGACTTCTCTGATGTCTTCTGCAAAAAGTTGGCAGAGTTACTCCCTCCTCATCGGCAGTACGATTGCTCTATTGATCTTCTTGCCGGATGAATGAAAGTGTTAATTTATGAAAATCTCCAGCAGGGATTTATCCGTCCTTCTACTTCTCCAGCAGGGGCAGGCTTTTTCTAAAAATCCATACCTCTTGCCTTTGATTTCTGAACGTTTTGACCAACTGAAAGGGGCTACAAACTTCACGAAATTAGACCTACATGGGTTGTACAATCTCATTTGCATTTGAGAATGAATGGAAGACAGCATTCAACACTTGTGATGGGCACTATGAATATCTTGTGATGCCTTTTGTTTTTCAAGAGTTTGTGAATTATAGCTTTTGGGATCTACTGGGGAGATCCATGGTTGTGTACCTGGATGACATTCTAATCTTCTCCAAAGACTTGGAAAGTCATCGTTCCCCGTTGAAAAAAGTACTCTCTCGTCTGAGGAGAAATTCTCTCTTTGCCAAGCTCGAGAAATGTGTCTTTTTAGTGGCTAAGATTCCTTTCCTCGGCTACATCATCTCTTCTAAGAAATTTTCCTCCGCAGAGCAGAATTATGTCATCGGAAATAGTGAACTTCTAGCAGTCAAGCTTGCCCTTGAGGAGTGGCGTCATCTCTTGGAGGGTGCTCCCCATCCGGTCACGATCTATACTAATCAAATTTATCAAATCTCTCAAAAGATTAAAACCACTGCAAGCAAGGTGGGCTCTGTCCTTTTCCTGACTTACATCTCCCCATTCTACAGCAGACTCATCGCTCTAAACAGACCGGCCATCCTGGTCCTGAAAAGACTTTTGAACTATTACGACATCTAGTTTGGTGGCCAACTATTCTTAAAGATGTCAAAGACTTTGTTTCTGCCTGCACAATTTGTGCCACCACAAAGTCTAGTCACTGTCGCCCATGTGGGTCATTACAACCGCTACCCATTCCCTCTTGTCCATGGACTCACTTAGGTATGGACTTCATTGTAGAATTGCCACCCTCGAATGGGAATACTGTCATTTGAGTAGTGATTGATCGCTTTAGCAAAATGGCACACTTTATCCCTCTGTGAAAACTTCCTTCTGCGGTGGAATTATCCTGACTTTTCATCCAGTATATTTTCCGGCTGCATGGTTTCCCAGCAGAAATATGTAGTATCTGACAGAGGATCCCAGTTTGTATCCAGATTCTGGCGTTCTCTTTGAAAGTCACTGGGTATCTCTCTCCAATTGTCCTCTGCTCATCACCCTCAAACTAATGGGGCAGCAGAGCGAGTGACAAAAGCCCTTGAACAGTTCCTAAGAAATCATGTCTCCCTCTGCCAAGACAACTGGTCTGATCTTCTTCCGTGGGCGTAATTCGCTCATAATGCCAGTCACACTTCCACTGGAAGATCTCCTTTCTTGTATGGTCAACATCCACTAGCATTTCCACAGGACTTTCTACTTTCTGATGTTCCAGCTGCTGATGATCATGTGGCTCATATGTCTGCCATCTTGGCTGCAACCAAGTCTACCTTCTGCCATCTCAGTGGACGGTCAACAAGAGTACTAAGTAGAAAAGACTCCAGACTCTCCAGGGGGTCCCTCCTGTATCTCATTGAGTGGAAAGGCTTTGGTCCTGAAGAATGCTCCTGTGAGAACCACTCTGATGGCCATGCCTTGTGAAAAATTTCCACACCAGGTTTCTCCAAAAACCCAGACTTGGTGGTCCTGTGGCCCCCCGTGGGGAAAGTGGTACTGTCACAACCGTCTCTTCTTCTTGGCATCACTCCAAAAATTGCGGCGCCCAGTGGGTGCCTGAGTATAGGTCTTGTTTTATACATTCATGGGTGTTCTATATTTCTCCTACTATTGATTCCTGGACTTTGACCCCTGCCTGAATTCGACTTTGCATCTAGCTGCCTGCGTTTGAACCCTTTGCCTGGATTTGACCTTGAGTATTGTCTGAACCCTGTCTGTACCTTGTATCTGGACATAACCCTTCAGCTTCCTCCTTGATCCTGACTTCTCCCCGCTGGGAGCAGCTTGGCCCCCTGACATTTGTAAAAACACAAGCAATCACTTAATATAATGCATTTTACTTCAAAGAAATGTACTTTAAAAACAGCTTTAAGAGGGTTTAGGAAGTTCTGTCTATGTTCTGTAAATGCTAGACAGTTCTTTTTCATCAGATTTCACAGGTGGTGCTATTAATTAAAAATAAGTGGGTTTAGGAAGTTCTATGTTCTGTAACTGCTAGACTGTTCTTTTTCATCAGAGAGAATATACAAACATCAGGGTGGTCTAGTCATGAAGTCCAGAAATATTAGATTAAGCAGAAAAGACTGACAGGTTTTTTATAGATCTCTGTACAGATTCCTGAATATCTTACTATAAGGATAAGACAACAATCTAGTGATAATTGAATATTTGACTTGAATTTATGCAGATTATGCAGATCTATAACATGTCTGAAAGACTTTTATGCTGAAATATCCTCATACAGTGTACAATATTTTCCAGATCAGAAATATAAAAAAAGATATTTGCATAATTTTCATTATTTAAACATATTAACCACTGCAAGTCTGGTGTTTAACCACAAAAAGGATTAGACTGGATAAAAAAAAATAAGTGTAGTGACTTTGTGGATATTTTTATATTACATGCCAGATGTCAACAAATTAAAGCAGGCTATGTCGTACCTGTACAATTTCCAGAAAAAAATTACATCTAACATAAAAAGGCATAAAAACACCATTGCCAATTTTAACCATAATATTTTAAACACATGTAAATCATTTAACATGGCCTGAAATACCACAATCCTGAGAGACAATCTTTTGAGTTACATTTAAAGGATTTGCAGGGTTTCAAAAATACAAAAAAGAACAATTGTTTTTCGTCTTTGCAGAATATAGTTTTAAGGTAAAGATGTGTGCAGCAGCTTGGATTGTAAATGTTTTCATGAGTTTTTTTCCTAGGCATTTGGCTAGGTTTTCTAATGCATATTCTGTCCAGTAAAATGGAGGAAGCCATGCAAACTGTTACATGTGTTGTAGCCAGCAAGGGAGAAATTGATTTTCCTGTTTACTTATTTTTATTATGTATATATATACTGTGTATATATATATACATATATATATATATACATATATATATATAGTTCATATTAATTTTACATGGAAACAGATGTGATCTGGGTAAAACCCTAACCCATAAAACTGTTTAGAAATGTATTCATGGGAAGCAGCAGATGACATACAGTAATTCGGACATTTACAAACCTGAATTACTTGGCTATGGTTTAACTGGGAACTGACCCAGATTTATGTTGAGCCTTAGGAGGTTCTTCTTTGCTAGAATATTCTCCTCTTCCCTCAAGCACCCCTGGGTTAGCTATATTGAGGAAGTCCTCTTTGGAAGTTCCAGCAGTGCATGAGAGAGGACCTTGCCTGGACTTGTCCCTGTGCATTGTGCTGACTGCATTGACCAGGACTAGTACTGTATCTCTCTTTATGGGCTGGATATGATATGCTCTAGCTCTAGTATTGAACAAACAGAGGTGAGCTTTCCTTATAAATGAAACAAATGCTTGATGACAACATTTCTCAGTGGCTGGCACTTGCTTCTTAATATATATTTTCAGTACATGATGATGAATTTGCTTAAATTATATTACTGGGCCTTTGCCTCACCCCTTCTGTTTCCCATTATCATACTGTTGTCCACTCTTCCTTTTTTCATATTCCCCTCCCTCTTCCCTACCCTCCATCCTGTACCTATCCCCATCTGCCATGTCCCTACCTCTCCATTCTATAGTGTATGTCTACTCCTATTCCCCACGGTTTCTTACTCCTGTCTCTTTACCTGGTCTTCCCTCCCCCCCAGAGCTGGGCCAACCTAGCCAGGCGGCTTAGGCAGCCTGGCCAGTAGTAGCCCCCAACAAGGCATGAAAAGTCGCGAGCAAGCATGCACAAAAAGACGTGAGATATACATATACTCTGCCTAACCCTTGGCCCTGCCTTGCTCCCCCTTTAAACATCTCTGCCAACTTCTCTATTGCTCACAATATACCTAAATCATACAGCACATTCCGTGTTCATATCCACATCCCCCTTGTCCTATCTGTTTTTCTGTCCCATCCAACTTAGTCCTCTTAGTCCTAACTCTTCCCAGACAACTTAAATCTCGAATCTGCATCACTCTAAAAAAACACATTGTCTTCCTTACCCCCTCCTCCCATTTGATGGTTTTTTAAGATATATAGAATTGAACAGTACTTTACAATAATTTATTTTCCTCTTCCTAACAATAGTAACTATACAAATCAGTGCAAAGATCTGTAAGATAGTAAGAATATTTTCTGTGTGATTTTAAAAGTAATCCTCTTTTATTTTGTGAATTGTTCAGTTTTTTAAAATATTCAAATTCATATTTAAAATTTGTTCAGATGTGTATATGGATCCTGGTGTGGGCTTGAGATGTTTTTTTTAGATATAAATCATGTATGATGTTTATTTCTTTTGTGGGTATTATGACAGGCATTTGAGATCATGATACATCTTCATTAGCTGGTGACTACCACATAAAGGGTGTAACATGTACCATCACTCAGATACCTTTTAAACACTGGAGTGTTTCAGTAAGAGCTGTGGAGTTTCCTACAGTATCACAAAAATGGAAAAATAAGTCTAATTTGTTTCCTTTTGAAAAATTTAATTATCCACTTATTTTCCTGAGCAGCCAGTTCAAAACACTGAAAAAGAAATGGGAGAATACAGCCCATTCCAGTTCATCATGATATACACAGTGAAGTATGTTATTTGCTATCATTCATTGTACTACTTTTTACCAATTTCTTAAAAATTGTAAACAGTACAAAAAGGACAATTCAGAGGCCCTTTCCATTAAACAGGAAAAGTAGTCTGGCAAACTAAAGTATGATCTTCAATCCTCCAAATGTTTGGCTGGGCTACAGGAAATTTAAGAGAGCATTCCAGTGATTACTTAACCATATAATGCATTTGTTAAATGTATATTTTGACATGCATACTCACTCTTTCTATACATATATTTATGTGATATTAAAGGGATGGGAACATTTTTTTTTCCAAAATGCATCAGTTAATAGTTCTGCTTCAGCAGAATTCTGCATTGAAATCCATTTCTCAAAAGAGCAAGCCCAAGTCATGTGACTTGTGCTCTGATAAACTTCAATCACTCTTTACTGCTGTACTGCAAGTTGGAGTGATATCACCCCCTCCTCTTTCACCCCCAGCAGCCTAACAAAAGAACAATGGGAAGGTAACCAGATAACGGCTCCCTAACACACGATAACAGCTGCCTGGTAGATCTAAGAACAGCACTCAATAGTAAAAACCCATGTCCCACCACGTACTATTCAGTTACATTGAGAAGGAAAAACAACAGCCTGCCAGAAAGCAGTTCATTTCTAAAGTGCTGGCACAAGTCACATGACCAGGGGCAGCTGGGAAATTAACAAAATGTCTAGCCCCATGTCAGATTTCAAAACTGAATATAAAAAAATCTATTTGAGAAATGGATTTCAGTGTAGAAGTCTACTGGAGCAGCACTATTAACTGATTTGTTTTTAAAAAAACTTGTTTTCCCATGACAGTATCCCTTTAAGTATTTACGCAAGCATCCAAATATATCAATCTCTATACTATACTATTAAGAGAACATTACTTTAAAAATATGTCAATCTATGATAGTAACCGTAAAGCTGTTATAGCATGACATCTACCTCTTTGGATATAGGTAGAGGTGTAAAAGATTTGACTAATGGAAAGGTAGAAACAATGAGGCAGACAGGAGTAGTGCATGAGATAGTTGTAGTCATCAGAACTATGGAAGACAACCGGATGGAAGAGAATGAAAGAGTGATGAAACAGTTAGTAGAGAGAGAGAACACTGCAACAGGCTTTAGAAATAAAAGAGCTGAACATTTCCCATATTTATTTATTTATACTGTAGCTATGGTTTTCCTTTGAAAGCATTAGTTCACATTTTTCTTTTCCTTTTCTTATTTATCTGCTCTGTGTGGTTTATTTATGTGTTTAATTGTTTAGTTGTCTTTCCCTGTCCTTGCTTTATGGAGGACAGTGTTGACCTGTTGGAGTCTTGTTTTCTAACCTGCATGTGTATAAACTGACATAATGTATATGTTTACTGAAAATTCTATAGAATTATTTCAAAACAGAAATAAAGATGAGTGTAGAAAGCAGAAGACGACAACGTGAAAGGCACCAAACAGGCATTTCCTACTCCATGCATGTCAGTAACAAGAAATGCAGCTAAGATTAGAGGCCAAACAAATAACTAGAGGCTAAAAACAATTAATTATTAATGGACTTTGCATTGCTTTGCTGCCCACATGGGTATTTTACAAAGGAGAGTTGTGGACATGTATAATCCTTTTCTTAACAATGAATTATATTTTGATTTATTTTCATGTTTAAACTTTTTGCCCGGCTGTCATGAAAATGTTCCTGCATGTTTTTAAATAATTGACATATCTAAAAGCATGCAGTAATTCGATCAGTATCCGTTCATCAGAACTTTATTGAGCAGTTGAACTTCAATTTTGATTTTGTTCATTACTGTAATTCAGTGGTGGCAGAACAATTTAGTGTAGAGCTTTGTAAATGTCATCTGTCGGTTTCTACTAAGCAGTGCACACTGTTACTGATTGATATAAAATGCATATACATAATAAAGAAATGTACTATACTTTTTGTTTAATATCCCCAAAAATTCCCCAGGGGAATTTTTCAATATCTAATAATATAAATTTGCTCTAAATCCAAATAGTGTAAACATATAACTTTTCAAATAAGCTCAAACAAATTTGGTGGTCTTTTTCCAGCATCCAAAACATAATTTTCCAAAAGTGCAGCCAAAATGAATTTGTTGCAGTTACTGCTTAATAGACAATAATTGCCTTCACAATATTTCCAAGTGAGCTTCCTATGTGCTTTTCAATGCTACATCTGCTTTTTTCCAAATAGAATCTGTGCTCGAATGTTTGAATAAAGTCTATAAACATCTCCAGATTAAATAATTTTGAATTATGTATCCACCTTCTTTTTTCAGGCCTTCCTCCTATGCTTTATCAACACTGTCAACCCAATTCATCAATAAGCTTCAATATCGAAACACATTTTCTCAAATAAAATGTTTCCTATCACCCAGAAAACCTGCTATTTCCAATGCAAACCAGCAAATCTAAAGTTGTCTTAAGGTGGCCATACATGATAATATCCACTTAACCCAATACGCCCACCAAAGGCAGGGTGATATCGGATTAATCCAAATGTTGTAGGACTGACTGATCAACTAGCGAATGTGGTCCTCTGTCTCAGGAAAATCAAGCCTGCCTGATTGATATCAAGATGATTTTTGGACTGATATCAATTGGGGAGTCCCGTTGGAAGCCCCCACATACGGGAGGAATAAATAGGACCCATATTGCCAGCTTTAATCTAACTATGTATGTCCACCTTTAGATTTGCTTTTTGTCTTAGAACAACCTTGAACTTG
>CM044440.1:79775926-79787328 GCA_024363595.1 Xenopus borealis
TATATATATATATATATATATGTGCTCTATTTATCTATCTATAGCTCTGTATCTATAGAAATGGAAAAGCTCATAAATACCCACTGCTTACTGCTTTCATTTTCAGAAAAATACATATTTTCATTATATAATGACTGAGATACAAGATTATTAAATGGAATTTATTTGTTTTACAGTTTACTCTGCAAAAGTTGAGAATATATTGTGATCCAGAACAGAATAAGCGTGAAACAGCTTGTGAAATTCCTGGAACGGTAACTTTTTTTGACTTCATATATTTCTGTTTGGAAAACAAACATGATTCAAAACTATTTATTCACTAAAATGAAACTATGCTTATCCTGTTTTTATTTAATCATTTTGGTAAATGCTTTTATATTTCTATAAAGAAAAGTAGACTGTATAACAATATTACTATTGCAGGGTTTTCCCTTGATTTAATAGAGGTATTTCTTAAACAAAATCCACATGACAATGTTAATCATGAGTGATTATGGTTCTAGTATAAAATTTTTGGAATGATCTGGCATCATTGTATGTGGTAACCTTAACTGCTGATTTACAGAGAAAGTGGTGTAAGCAAAATGATATATCTGATTTTTTAGATGTAAATATTTATCATAATGTCTGAGCATCTGCAAACATCATTGCAATGTTAGATTTTTATAAACCTATTTTTGCCAGACTAGCTTCATCTTACAAATTAAATTAATCAAACCACTACATCAGTTAAATCCTAGCAACCAGGTAATTGTCACACCCACTGCTAATTTCTGTTATTGATGAGAGAGTTCTTTATAAAATCATCAAAGGAAATCTGAATTATTTCTTCAGACTACTGATGTGCCATACTACTTGATGACTAGTGAGTGCAAGACATACCTTTCACAACATATCTCAGTTATAGACAGAATGATGGAAGTACGTTTGTTTGTGTAGGTATGTGAATTTAATGCATTGCAAATGTATTGTGTTTTTTCTTTCAGAATGGAGAGGTATGAATCAGATTTATTTACAGTTGATAAGGTAAAAAGTCATAGGTTAAAAGCATGATTTTAATGGAAAGTCCCTTTATGATATTGAGGAAAATCCTTATTCAAAACATACTGGAAATACATAGTAACATTGTAGGTAAACTTGAAAAAAACATAATTCCATCAAGTTCAACTTTTCTGTCTAAGTGAAAGGGGCCTACTAACTGGTAGTTCAGAGGAAGGTGACAACCCCTATCTGAAGCCTCTTCGATATGAATCAGAAGGTAAAAAAAATCCTTTCTGGATCCAAAGAAGGCAATTGGAGCTACTAGAGTTAATTTAATTTACTTGGTTTCCTACCCTTTTTTGAAATTATCTAATGTATCTGCCCATTGTATACACCAGCCTCAGGGTGAGAGTTCCACAACATCACAGTCCTCAATGTAAAGAACCCTTTCTTTATTTTAAGGTTCTAATCTGAATGGATGAACTTGTGTTCCCTGGAAGGACCTATTGAACAAAGCATAAGAGACTTTATTGTATGATGCCCTTGTATATTTATACAAATAAATCATATCCCCCTTAAGCACTGGAATTGCATTGCATTCCAAAGTCACCCCAAGTTGCCTCACGAGGAAAACTGAAGCCAAGAGCCATCCCGGCGGTAATTCACATTCTTGCCATCAGGAAGGCATTTCTGGGAGATTAGTCGCCTAAAGAAGAGGAGATTTGTCGAATCTCCACATCTGCCACCACCCTTACAGAAGTAGCCTAACCCTTTTAAAACAGCCCAATACTGCCTTTCTGCCACTAATGTTCTGTATTAAAGCCAAAAAAAAAGGAAAAAAAGATGCTGTTCTAATTTCACCATATCAAAACATATGCCAAAATATTTACACTGTGCATAATTACACAATGACGTCACCTACTGATAGGGCACACCTTCTTGTTCTTGCTATTGCTGCCCTTATTCCATATGCAGTATTATCTGTATCCAGCTTCCTATTCTCTGCAAGCAAAATTGATGAACATGTCCCTACACAAAGCCCCAATCCCTTGGATTCCTCTATGTGGAAAATTGTTATTCATGTTGAAGCTGTCGTTAATCTACTGGCCACTCCAAACATTACATAGTTTCCTTCATTAATCAAAGTGCCCTTACTGACATATCTGTACACTATTTGGAAAATGTGCACTTTGGCTAGTTCTGGGTTCACAGGTACACAAACACATAATATGACGTTAAAAATGCTGAACTAAAGGAAAAACATCCCATTACTTGTATCTTGAAAATAAGTGTTTGTGCCCCTTAAAACAGCCAGTACACACTTTGTAATGCTTTCCAGTAATAGCAACAAAAGAAACTTGAGCTTGATTATCAGCAAGTGTTCCGCTCTCCACATTCTTCTCATTGCTGTTATAACTACTTTTATTGCCAAAAAGCCTCTAGAGATTTCCTAGACTTGTATTAAAAGTATTCAAACTATGTAAAGCTGAATATTTTTCAGTTTTTATTAATTCACTTCATATGATGCCCATTTGAATTTGTAATTTGTAAGGATAGCACTGGCCTAAACGCTGTGTAAGCTAAACTATTGGATGCTTAAAAACTACTAAATGTTTAAAAACTGGAAACATACATTTTTCTTTTTAACTTTTCAAAGTGTTTAAATGGTCCCAGTGATGTTGGTATCACACCCGCTCCTTGTATATGTCCTCCTGGAGAAAAAGGAGACCCAGGTCCAAAAGTAAGTTGGTTTTATTTTACCCTAATCACCTTAAATGCTGTCTAATTTAAAAACTGGATCTTGAGGCTGTATCGAGAAAGGAGACATCAATACAGCACTTCAAAGAGGGGGTATTTTCTAAAGAACATTCACTAATCCTTTAGAGAATGCCGAGTACTGATGTCCATATCTGGCCCATTCTAGACTTTTATTCACACTAAACTAGTTTGAACCATTGTATAGATATTATATGACTCATTATTTGGTGATTTTGGGTGCATTATGCAAAATGCAAATGTCACCTTCAATTCAGGATATTCCCCATCATTTCAACGAGATAAGCTATCATAATAAATTATGGTGTCAAGATTACATGTGTTCTGGGAAAAAATGACTGTACTTCACTGACTGCAGGAAACTTGTGCAAGTGCACTTTATAGTCATAATAACTTCACTGTCACTGCCCTACTCTTAATATATACCTTTTGTACCATGCTGTAGTAGGACGTACAGACAATATTCTTCAGAATTTCCATACTGAAAGTTTTATCAAATTAAATTCACAGCAACACCCTTTGCTAATCTTTTTGAAAAGTATACAGTATGTAGGGTAAATCTATATGTTACAGAGTAAGTTTTATTCTATAAATTCACCTTTAGGAGCACTGAGAGTGTGGATGGCTTACGTGTGTGCTTTCTCCCTAATTGGTCCATTTACATAGTTGTCTTTGAAGTTACATATGTTTGAGAACAGAATGTCTCTGTCGGCTGCATCTATAGACTAGCAGACTTGACCCTAGGGAATTATGGCAAATGTCATATTAATGGTGAGCAACAAAAATGAAGCAACCCACACTCTGCTAAACTTTGGTGGAAATTGTGAAGGATATGTAAAGACAAGCACCCGTAATTACATTTACTTTAATGCATCAGTTTCAAATGTGGTGATTGCAAGACAGTGCATGCTTGCAAATGTATATTCATAAAATGTATATTCTTTAAATGTTTATTCATATAAAAAATGTAAGTCACAGAAATGATAATATAAATTATATATATTTTTGTGCCTATTTATCTTATATAATTGTAAATCATCTTTAAAATGTAAATGTGTTTAGTTTATAACCTTTATTATAAGCCTATTATATAAAAAAAACCATCCCCTGCTGTGCAGTACTTTTAATATGAAAACTTGGGCTACAGTGAACCTTTCAGACACTTCATCATTTTCTTCTATACTGACTGACTTTTCAGTATTTTCAGGCTGAAACTTTTCATCTGCAGTTTATAATCCCACCACACACAACATAAAATTTCTAGAAACATAAATACAATGTAAAATGTATAGTTGATGTTTCTTGGCATTTTTCCATTGTACCATGTACCTAATCAATTACATTAGGGCTATAATATAAATCTATACGTTGACAATTGTAACATCCAAGATCCCTCACATAACATTCCTCATCTCTGAGGAATCCATGTCAGTTCTGCTTTTAGAAGAGAATATTCCCATTTTACTATATGTTATAATGTATAGACTGAATTTATTACATAAACTTCTATATTACCATTAACCTTCATGCTGGGGTGCTTATGTATAATTCAGCAGGGGTGTTCTGATCTTCTGAATACAATGAAAAAGAATACCACCTTCCAGTATTCATGTGCCTTCACTTTTGTTAGAAGGGATGATGGGATTTGTGAGTCTCTAGCAATTTACTTGTGCCCCTTGTCTACTATTGGGGAAGTGAATATAAAGTTTACCCAAACCAATATAAATCAATTGAGGCATTAGAAAGTTAAAAGATAATTAAAAAAGGTATGTAACAACCCTATTTTTTATACAATTTGTAAGTATACAAACAAAAATATTGATACTTTGTGATTGCAACCCATATCAAAGGAATATTGTTAGCATTTATGGTAACAGATTAAAATTAGTATCTAACAACCACTTATTGGATAAACTAGGAATATGCTTCTACCTTTTTTCATCTATGAATAATTTTGACTTGACACTTTGTGAATTCATTTAGATCCATAAAAAAGAAGATATTGTTTGGAAAAGTCAGGTCTTAGGGGTAACAAAATAGTTTCTTGGAAAAGTCAAAAGCTATAGTAGTTTTCCAAGCAATTCCTCAGTGGAAATATTACTAAGCACACAAAGTTCTTTTGCCAAAGGCAATGCTAAAATATGTTATTCTAACAGAATGTCATATATAGCTTTCAACTAGACTGGTAACTGACAATGTCTGAATCATTTCAGTATCTTACATTCTAGCCACTCATGTACTATGCTAATTACATATAATACACATTTTGCCATAAGGAAGGACATCATCATTTCGGTTTAGTATTAGCTCTCCTTCTCCTCTAGTAATAATGTGTTTATGTATGGGTAGATGGATATTACATTTGGGGAAGATTTTCTAAGGGTTGAAGTGAAAATTCTAATTAAATAAATTCGAATTTCAAATAATTTTGGGCTACTTCGACTATCGAATATCCCAAAATTAGATTCAAATTGAAAACATTTTTTTTGTAATTTGTATTTTGAAGTACTGTCTCTTTAAAAAAAACTCAAATTCGATACTTTGCCACCTTAAAGCTGCCAAATTGCCATTTTAGCCTATGGGGGACCTCCTAGAACCATTACCAAAATTTTTTCTAAGTCCTGGAAAATCCAAGGTTTTTTTTTAAATCATTTGAATCGAATGATGCATTTGAACAATTCAAAAATTTTTGTTCAATCGAAAACAGACATATTTCGTCCATTTTCTATCGAAAAATTAAATGGTCGAATTTTCGAAGTTTTTTAACTTCAAAATTCGACCCTTAGTAAATCTGCCCATCGCATTGCAATTAAACAAAATTATGCAAAAGAATAAAAAACACAATATGATTTTTTTCATTGCATTAGTTAACACGTTGCTATTATTTTTGAGTATAAATTTATTCATTCCAACAAACTGAATTTCAATAGTACAGAATCTAGAAATTAATCTAGTCTAAATCAATCTAGTCTAGTCATCTGTGTGCCTTCTCCAGTTGGTAGCGGTAAGGAATTCCCCTGCACTTTAAACCCATACTAAAGAGTAACACAATTACTATATTACAAGTTCCATTGCATTCATGATGTTAGCTAAAACACTCCAAGGTGCGAATCCAGTCACAATCATACCTTAAATTTTGTCAATTTAAGCCCTAGGGTTTGAGTGAGGGGACCAAACATGACTTAACCAAGGATGATAACAGCTGCTTATCCAGATGCTTTATATGATCAAACTGAAGAAAAGTTATACAGCATTGCCTACAAGCCAAACATAAACTAGTAACAGTACACATGATATTGGTTTCAATATTTATTTATTAATACAGTTTAGGATACATGACATTCATATCTTTGTACAGACAAAAGGTTTTTGGAACACATTTTACATAATATGTACCTGGGCTTAAAGCCAGGGATTTTGTTCCTTTGGGGGGGTTCTTTCTTTATTAGGGCAGAAGGTCATGTACTGATTGCAAACAGTTTTCTACTGTTCAGTTTAAGACTTACAGACAAATAAAAGAACTTTTAAATGTTTTCCCGTAGGGGGACTCTGGACAGACTGGAAATCCTGGTTCCCCTGGACAACCTGGTCCAGATGGTAAGCCTGTGAGTACTACAACATTTCAATATAAATATTTTCTGTGCAATTAGAGGTATTTTACATGATGTAAACCAATGGACTAATGATACTATTATTGTATATATACAAACACATATATACATTAATATTGTGGCAGAGTTTCTTATTATATGGTGAACATTCAAGGCAAACATGTTTATGTTCTAAAGAATTAAAATGTTGAAATACATCCATCTCATCTATGGACAGAATCTCCAAATTATGATTTGGGTATTAATCTAAAGTTTTTATTGTTCTAAAGTGCTAAAATAACTGGGTATGAATAATATAATCATGCCTTGTTTACAAAACTACAGGATGGTGCACAGTGCAAAAAACCCTGCTTATCTATGATTAAGGTAATTCCAGGTATTTTATCATCAGAGGGATTTCCAGCTCAATATGCTATAAGGTTTTTGTGTGAATTCCAGCTTGGCCCATTTTGTCTCCAAACAACTATCTCTAGACCCAATATTTTATTATCAGAGGGAGTTCCAGCTCATTACTCTATGGTGTTTTGTGTTGTTTCCAGCTTGACCCATTTTGTCTCTGATCAGCTATTTCTGGACTGCAACGAGACAATAATTTTTTAAAAAGAGTTGATTCGAAAGATTTTGCCACCCGCTAAATATCACCCATATATCAAAACATCTGAAAATAGGCCATTGCACCTAACGTGTTTACATCTTGCTCTCAGGGGGTGTTCCACCAATGAGGCGTCTCAGGCAGCAGCGCCTCTCCCAGTAACGTTAAGAGCCAAATTTCAGGTTTTCAACCCAGAAATTTGTCTCTTCTAGTGCAGAGAGCGCAATTGTACTAGAGACATGTACCCCTTGACCTCTATCCGGTGCTGAAGGTGAGTGCAGTGGGGAGGCGGGGGGCCGCAAAACAAAGGCTGCCTCAGGCAGCAAAATGGGCAGGATCGCCCCTTCTTGCACTCCACAAACTGCCAAATAATGCTCATCACTAGTTTGTAGGCATGTTTGAAAACAACTTTAAATGGCATTCAAAATCAGAAGTAGAATGGAATCCGTGTTATCAAACTGTGAAAAGGGAACAGGCTGCACTGGCTAAACTGAAATAGGTAGAGTATTACAGCAAACAAATACATGAATGTTAATGAATAGTGATGGGCGAATTTATTCGCTGGCGAATAAATTCGCGAAACGGCAGCAAAAATTTGCAGCTGAAAAATTCGGGCAAAAAACGAGTCGCGTGAAAAACGACACGCGACTCGTTTCGCGAATTTTTTCGCCAATTCGAGAATTTTTTCGCTAATTCACGAATTTCTCTGGAAATTCGCGAATTTTTCGGCGAAGCGAAACACGGGAGATTCGCCCATCACTATTAATGAATATTAAATCAATTTAATCTTCAGGAACTAGAATTGTAAGTGTAACTGTAAATAAGCACAGATACTGTGAGTGCATCGTGTCTTTTTACAAGATCAAATCTACAAATGTTACTTTGAGACAAAAAAATTTGCGATGGCGAAATGCAAAATGTCGCTGTGAATCCAAGCCTGTTGAAAAAATTGGGTTCATAACCTCGTTACAAGGAGAGAAGCACTGGTCATGGGTCCCAGTATATTGTTTAAGATAACTAGTGGTTGTCTAGCAAATTGGCATCCCCAGTAAATTTTAGTTTGTCATCAAACAAAACAAACAAACAAACAACATTTGTAAAGCGCTTTTCTCCCGTAGGACCCATCATCAAACATACTGATGGATTGGGTGATTCAACCACTTTGTTTTATATTTTGGAACTCAATATTGATACTATCCCAACACTATTGTGTGCTTTTCTATCTTCTTTCAACATCCTCTGCCATTTGTTCCTTTTACAACTTCCTTTGTTTCTTTCATATGTATTTGTGATTGTTATTTTGTGCTATGCCACCTCTAAATGTGAAAAGTACTGTTTAATAACTGGAAAAAAGTATGTTCTGGCCCTTCAGTTAGCTTATTTCAAGAGGGAAAACCCTATATTTCACTTATTTTTTGGAACTATTTTATGTATCACCCATGTTGTTAGTTACAGCATGTTGACAATATGAAATGTCTTCATAGACATGTGGAATATATAAATGTGGTAGTGATATTAATGGTTGTCAAGATTGGGTCCATTATTAAATGCTAGCACGCAGAATGTAAAATGAATACAGGCATGGGCTCTACAATCAAGAAGCCTGTTATCCAAAAAAGATTAACCATTATAATCATCAGAGTGTATTTTTTTATTGTATGGTTAAAATGTATAAATAGATGGATACCCTTATTTACTTAATTACTCCTGTTTGAGTTAATAAATTAGCTTAAGTATTAATGGTATTAAAGAGCGTGCAATGAATACCAATAAATTATTTGTTTAATAGTGTATCTAATCAATTAAAAGGAATAACTATGATTTTACCATTAAGTGACCAAAAATAGGATAAAATATGTAAGCAATATGCTATATATCATTCGTCCCATTTAATAAAATCACATACGTATTGGTACAACCTTATGTGAATGAATGGACACTAAACACTCTTAACTTCAAAGGGCCATTCCTTTAGCTTAACAGGGTTCCACCTATTATCACATTTTTAAGCAAACCAAAAGATTAAGGTTCATTTAGCCACACTGGGTAGACTACATGGTCAGTAACGTGTAGCAACCATCAAATTTTTTGCTTTTCCTGTCCTGCATGAACAAAATAAGTAAACCTAATCATTGGTTAGTAATTGTGGGTTATGTCCCAGGTGTAAATATGGCCAGTGTTGGCAAGTGAGTCCCTATGAGTGTTTAATATGCACAAATCAAGACACAACAGAAAGTTTCTCTTGCCAATACCTCCCAACTTGACTGGCCCGACAGACATTCAATTTTCTGTACTCAAGCTCTTAAATGCACATCTTTTGAGAAAATTGGATAACAGATTATATTCCTGTTTATAAATTACAAACATTATAAATGTTAAAGGATATCTAAATAACAACTACATTATGGAATCTGATTTTTTTTCTTACCTTTCAGGGATTTCAAGGAACACCAGGGAGTCCAGGGATTCCTGGTTCACCGGGTGTGCAGGTAATACTATTAATTATATAATATTTTATTATTATGTGTTTTAAAATTATTCCTACTGCCTTTGATATCCTCTGTATAAATAGGCTAAAGCTACAGTACTGCTAAATGTATAAATTTCTCTTTCTTAAAACTAGAGGCTCACTCGCCATGGATACATGTAAACAAAAGATGTAAAATGACACTGAAAACTTTAAACACCATTAGCCATTGTCACATTACTGCACTACAAAATATAGCCACTGAGATCTAGGGTGCTTCCACTGCTTATAGATTACTTAGATGTAGTGATAGGCGAATCTTTCCCGTTTCACGGAAAAATTCGCGAATTTCTGGCGGCGAATCGCGGGAATTCGTTGCAAATTCGCGCCAAGTGAATAAATTCGCCCATCCTTACTTAGATGGTATTCTATTTGCCTCACTTTAAGGTAGAAAATGTGATTTACTAGTGTGAAACATTTTCAACAATTACAAAGTTTCTTTGAGATATGAATCAATAATATTAATTCCAAAAACAATAAAAACCACCGCAAAAATATAGTCTTCTTAGACATTTGCTGTGCTATATGATCTTTATGACAATTTTTCATGCTAGAGCCATGGGCATCAACAGAAAATGTTTTTTGGGGGTGGCAAGTAGGTAAAAGTATTAAAAGAAATACTTATACAAATATTTTGGTGAATTCATCTAATAAAAACCTGAAATGTATTATTATACATAATAAATAAATAATCTATATAATTTAATTATATAACATTATATATTTAGTTTATATGTTTTTAGCTAAGCATGGTCATCTGGCTAACACCTTCCATACTAACTTCCACTACTCTTCTGTCATACTATATTCCATTGTTGTACACCTTTAAATTAACTTTCAGTATGATTTAGAGACTGATATTCTGAGACAATTTGCAATTGGTCTAAAAAATTTTATTTTTTTTTGTCCAGAAGCTCTCCAATATAAAATTTCAGTATGAATTTTCAGTAGTGATGAGCAAATTAATTCCCCAGCCATTGATTTGTGCAAATTTATTAATTCACCATGTGCAAATTTTTACCCAAAACTGCAGAAATATTTGCCATGAAAAAATACACATAAAACACCCATTTCTTTTAATGCATTTAGAGAAAAAAGTCACCATAAGAAAAAATGCCTATTGACTTTAATGCATTAGGGCAAAAAAGTTGCCATATGAAAAAATGACCATTGACTTTAATGCATTTGGAGCAATAAAAATTGTTGCATGCCACATGCATAAACGCACATTGACTATTTTGCATTTAGCGAAATGTAGCTTTTTGAAAATTTTTTACAGTTTCTCATTTTACATTGTTCTCATTGAATCAATACTGTAAAAACACAATTCAATTGTTGGTGTTTAAGGTAGATTTACATTGGGGCAGATTTACTAAGGGTCAAAGTGAAAATTTGCATTAAAAAAATTTGAATTTCAAAGTCATTTTTGGGTACTTCAACTATCGAATAGGCCAAAATATGATTTGAAATGAAAAAAATTCTATTCAAAGTTTAAAATTTGACCAATCGAAAATCAAAGTACTGTCTCTTTAAAAATTCAAATTTGCTCCTTCACCACCTTAAACCTGCCAAATTGCTATTTTAGCCTATGGGGGACCTTCTAGAACCTTTAAGGAGTTTTTTTTAAGGAAAAATAGTTTGAAACCACTTGTCATTAATATATAATGCCATTTTAACTCACTTATCCTCTGGGTTTCACAATTCACACTTCCAGTCATGTACATTGAAAGATTAACACCTGTCAATGAAAATTATGGTACATTTTTATAAAATGGTGCTGATGGCTATAAAACAAAATACACGTTCCAACTCTACAGTAGGAAAATTAAAGTATTGCACATTTTTACAAAGGGCATGCTGGCCCAAGCATTACTAATTAAATAAATTTTGCAGGATAGTTCTGCCCCTCTGCTTC
>CM044440.1:79802979-79834347 GCA_024363595.1 Xenopus borealis
CATATATATGTAATATGGGTGCTAACATTTGATAGGACATAATTGTTAATTAAAGCTCATTAATCTTCTAGGGTGAAACTGGACTTCCCGGAGAACCAGGTGCCAGAGGACTCCCAGGGACTCCTGTAAGTTGAACTATCTGGTCTTTTTTTTAACTGTAGCATACATTTAAATGAAGATCAAAGAAACTAGGCAAAAAAGTAACATTTTGCAGGCCTATTTTCTTTGCTTTAAACTATTATGTCCATTTGCACATTTCTGAGTATTTGCATGTACTGGCATTAGACAAGAGATGCAGTTGGGCACTGTTTTAAGTTTAATGATATGTTTCATTTCCATTAAAACAAAAAAAACTGTTTAGTGAAACCATGAAACATATGGTAGAGAATGCAACACATATTTACGCTATACAACAAAATCCCATGGGACTTCTTTTATAAGTAAATAATAAAGTTATAATAAAACATTAAGATTACCATATATCCCCCTTCCTGTATACCACCTGCCTCTGTTAAGAGTCCAGATCTGAAATAAGAAACATCTTTAAAAAAAAGATGGAATGGATGAACATCCATAGGTCATAGGTGGAGAATGAGAATTTAGTGGGTAGATTATTGGGAGTCTGATTTGAGAAATTATTTTAATTTACGGGAAAAAACTAATTTAAAATAGAAAGATACAGTTGAGACATCCCTAGCCAATTCAAAAGTGCCAGCAAAACAGTCCATCAACCCAAGAAAGATTTAAGGTTAAACTTCTCCTGCGAGAGTTTTAGGATTACGATTATGGTTGCATCACAAGGAATTTTTTCCAACACGCTCTGTTCTGAAACTTTAACTCTTTATTCAACAACCTTTCAAGATTTCCTTACCCTGAAAAATATTTAAAGGGTTACAAGAGAGGACAAGTGTACTAATAGCAAAGAAAGCTAATTCCAGTACCTCGCCTACGTATGACATTGGAGATTATTACCAAGGAGAACATTTATTATATGAAACCAAGCATGTAATGTGTATAAACATTTAAATTACCACCACTCTAACTATAATGATATATATACTAGAATATACATATTTCTCTTTTTCACGTTATACATACAGCATGAAACAGTATGATTTTACGATGGTTGCTACACTTAGGGGCAGATTTACTAAGGATCGACATTGAGGGTTAAAAAACCCTCAAATTCGACCATGTGAATAGTTAGGGAATAAAAATTCTCCAAATTCAAATTCGAAGGATTTTTATCGCTATTCGATTGGATGAATGATCGAATAGTAAAAAATGTATCTATCAAATCATTTGAATCAATTGATTTGATCAATCGATGTTAACCATTCGATCAAATTTTTTTATTCGATCAAACTTTTTGAATCCCAATTCAGTAGCATTGATCTGGCGAACTAGGCAGTCGAATAGAAATTTAAAGGGGAAGTAATATGACTAATAGTCAAATAGATTTCTATTCGAATCATTCGAATCATTTGATTCGAACGAATTTTCTAAATTCACTGGTCGAATTTGTATTCAAAAACATTGAAAAATTTGAATTCAAAACTTTTTGAAAATTCGATTGAACTTCGAATCCTTCATGTGAATTTTGTAAATCTGCCCCTTAATGTAGTCTATAAGGTAAATAACATTATCTCTAGGGAAATACATTCAAAAAATTAAATAAATGTAAAGGGCCTCTAAAGACCAACAATATCAGTTCTTTCTTTGTGTAATTTCCTGGCTGTGGTAGTGCTTTAGTGCATGAGTCTTATAGAATTAAAATGACAGTATCTGTACCTTAATGTACTGTGTAGATCCAGGGATTCAGTTGTTCAGTTCATGACAAACATATTTGGGAAGGAGTTATGCCAGGAAGCACATTTTTAGGAAGGCACAGAGTGCTAGGGGACTACAATACTTTTCCGTAAGATATGATCATGGTCAGTTATTTCGCCCTTAAACTCAGGCTTAATATGGCTTAATATGCTATCATACAATATATCTGCTAAAGAGTTCAGCAGATACAATAGCCTGTTTTTTCTGAAGATCCTTCACAACAATAATTTATCTTTTAAACATTTTGGAACATTTGTTTAGCTGTTTCAGATATTTTTGGATGGAAAGAGTAGATGGAAATGGCAGTAAGGAAAAACTACATTGAATCCAGATGCAATATGAGGTTGGGAATTCCCTTTTGGAAAATATGACTTTGGAATAAATGTTGTGTAATCCAAACTATTCTTGGAAGTAATAGTTTCTGAGGAAAAAAATGATTTATCGATGCTTTTAAGAAATGTTTAAAACTATATATACTAAACTCTACAGTTAAACTATATATACTAAACTCTACAGTTAGTATAGCTATGGGCATATATGGTTTGTGTGAAAGAGTGGAGGGCTGTGTGTGTGTGTGTGTGTATGCTGGGTTTTAATTGGAGGGGTTGAACTTGATGGACTTTGTCTTTTTTCAACCCAATTTAACTATGTAACTATGTATACGAAAAAAGGTAGAATTCGTTTTTTTTTGCAAATAGCGATGTAATATACGGCAGTGATTTTCAACCTTGTGCCTCCAGCTGTTAAGGAGCTACAAGTCCCACAATGCAATGAAGGAGTCTGACAGCCACAGTCATGCAAATGCATTGTGGGACTTGTAGTTTCTTAACAGCTGGAGGCACAAGGTTGAAAATCACTGATATACGGTATTAAAACAGCAAACAATTTTTAATTTATTAATATATATTTTTCATGCAAAACACTTGTAATTGTAATAGTTTTGAGCCAAAAGCAGAGGTGCAGAGACAGATACTGGCATGTTACTTTAACATCAATGCAGCCATGATAAACTCTGACCAGTAGAGAAAGCTAATTATCTTGCTATTCCTGTCTGGCAGTATACCCTCTTTTTAAACATGAGTTCAATGAATAGGGCTTGTGCCAAAAATACATTTAAATTTTTTTTTTTGCTATTTCTTGAGCAAATTGAAATTGAAGCTACTGCATGTTCCTTGGGAGGAAGATAATTAGAAAATCAGTGCATCCTGTACTATTTATAACAAACAAACGTTTATGTGAGGGGGTTGCATACTGGTAATCTAATTACCTACCTCACAAGGGCCAAATATGCAGTAGCTTCACTTTCCCTATTTGCCCTGTTGTCAAACAAAGGAGTGGACTGCTAAAGCCTAACCAACAAGCCCAATTCACAATATACAGTACACATGGAATATAAATACTATACAATACTAATTAATACAGTTATTTACTACATGGCAGCACATAAACCACTGCAATTTGCATCAGAATGTAATAATTAGCCTTGTAGCATCAGCTTATTTTACAGACAACTCTCATTTTCTGTTGATAATTTGCAATTATTTGCAATGCATGTGAGTTTCAAGATGGTGTCCCCCTGTGACAAGGTTGAAGTCCTGGATCATTGCTGCTATTGAGAAGCTTAAATTTTAGGCTGGAGCAATAAGTTCAGTATATAAAATATGGCATTTTAAACCATATTTATGTTTAGGGTTTAGTTGTCCTTTACCCAGTAAAATGCGCTAGTAGTATCAACATGTCAACTAAGGTGCACCCTAGCCTGAACACAGTAAAAGGACTTGGAGAACAAAGTTCACCACTTTTTCTTCATATGAGGAGATCTGATTTTCATTAGATTTGACCATTATTAACATGTATTTCTATAGCGCCAACTTGTTGCGTAGCGCTATAGAAACCATGCAAATTTGGGTTTGGAAAAAACATCATTGGGTTCCCTGTTTTGCAGCATCATTTCCAGAAGATTCATTATTTGATTAGCTTCAACTTTTATGGATTTTGTGTATCCCAAGCATTTACTGCTAATAAAATCAGGTACCATCTCAGATTGCTATAACTTTTAATTGATACTGTTGCTAAAATTTGTCCACTTTTAGCCAAATATGTATATCTTTTTTCCAATTCTTTTCAGCCACCATGTTACAGTGTACAACATGCTGTATTCTAGATTTCACTGGCAGAAATCTCTTTTTTAACTTCTTTTTGTGGGCTAGGGGATCCAACGGAAAAAAAACAAAATTGGACCAAATTTGGTTTCAAAAAAAAGATTTGGACAAATACAACAATGACTGCAAGGGTCAGAAGCTCCCTTAGAAACATGAGTAATAATCTGTAGCACCTGTCTGAATCTTTAGCCTAGTATGTTCTACTGGCCAAAAAAAGACTTTCAAACATATATTTGTAACACTGTTCTATTCTGTACAGCTTAGGCTCCACTGGAAATAAAATGACATAACCTTACCGCAGAAATCCTGCAGATATATGACTAGCTATGCATTAAATCTATAAAACAAAAACTCAAGAATAGCCAGGGATCAGAGGATCCTGAGGATTATTGCTCATCCAAATAATTTTTAATTTGGAGCAATAAAGGATATAGGTGTCTTTGTTTACCTATACATTCATATTGTGTGTATTCCTTTCAGTAGATAATGCTTAAAGGCTTACATTACATTAATATATCAGCAAACCGGGATTATAGAAATCAATGACATTCACTATTCCATTAGGAGCAACCACTTCCTATATTCACCTTTAACATGAAAAATGAAACATTCGGCACATCTCCTCAGTATTTATTTTGGAATAGTATTGTGAATTGAAACACTATGGGGCAAACTCTGCATACTGTACTACATTGTTCCAATTTAAAGGAAAGTGCTACAAGAAAGGAAAGTGCTACAAGACAACTACTACATTGTATATGAACAGCAATGATCGTCATAGTTACTAGTCCTTAACTTGGCAGATATAATGATTCACTGAAACTTATCACTGTGTAAGTTATTGGAATTGAGGATTGCAGGGTAACTCTGCCATTTAGAAGTATGTCAGTAACAGTAGACCCCAGAATGCATTGGTTTTTTTTTTTTTTTTAAAGATATGGTGTTTCTCATGTTTTAGGGGATATCAGGACCTGAAGGCATATCTGGCCCACAAGGACCTGTGGGTCCTAAGGTAAGACTAAATGATATAAAACATTTGCTGTGCATGCTGCTTGGAAGAAGAGTAGGGAGCCAGTTAGCAGGAAAAAAGAAAAGAAAGAACACTACACATTAATACATTTTTTGCTTTTACTCTGCACGCTATACCCTATTTCAAGGAGACAATTTATTCAACCATGACTTTTTGTTGACAAATCCCAAAAAAGTTATGGAACAAAAGCATAATTCTTCCAGCATTTAGTATGCAAAAAAACTGGGACAATTCTGAATATGATAATACTCTAGCTAAAACCTGTTCAAATCGTGCAGAAGTCAAACAGTTGGCCCCTTTTACAACTGGAAGATCTTGTATTTGTGGTTTTAGAAGTTTTCAGTTGTTTTTGATGCTGGCTTTTGTGTGACAACACAACATGTCATAGTTATTGTACAACAAGTTGAAAAAGTTGCTGTTTTCTTAAGTTTTCTGTGACTTTTTCCAGTTTGTGTTTTTTTCAGTTTGGATCGTTTTAATAAATTTCATGGCATTTGTGGTTTATAGAGAAAGTGAGTTTAGTTGTGGTTTCAAAAACCTCTAAAACCATTAAAATGAGACCTTTGATAAATAGGCCTCCACATATATCAGAGGGGTAATTTTTGACCCCATAGTCAAACTGCCTTGAATAATTGCAGCAGACCTGCAGGTCCCCCAATAAATATACTGATGACTGATACATTGTTCACATGATGTGAAACATGTGAAAGTCTGAAATCTAAGGTTCCTATCATACCCAAGTACACTATAATTGACTACCCGAAAGAAACCCTCATATGCATGGGAAGAACACTGAATCACATTACAGATGATGAACTACAGTAGGTTGGGGAATCTACATGTCACTTGCAGAGTTTGCAACTGCAAATAAATAAATTATTGAAAACTTTACAGGGAAATAAAGGAGAAAGTGGTCCACCAGGCAAAGCAAGCCCTGCAGGAATGAAGGTACAGTTTATCATTTTATTTACCTTATTTAAGAAGAATCAAGATGTAAAAAATTATTTAATCACCAATGTTTAATGTAATCCAGAATGAATGGCTAAATTAGTTTTAGTATTCAGTATCATGTTTTTACTGCATTTAGCTAATAATAAAGTGTACAGAACCAGGCTGAATGTTCAAAAGAAGAGTGCCTGCCTCAAGGTTATTTCCACTCACAACTCCTGCTCCAAATAAAATTCAAAATTCAACTTTCATTTTGGTTAAAATAAAACTTGTTCACTTTAGCCAATCATTACCTGGGTAGCACCTTTCCCAATATCTCACTAGTATCTGTGTATATGCTTATAAATTAACTGAAAAAAGATCCAATCCATTTATTCCCAAAATATGTACTGTAATTATATAGATCCCTGTATAGGCATACTATTCTGAATTATTGTCAAAAAAAAAGTTAACATCTAAAGTATTGACAGCACAAACTTCCATGATTAAAAAATACACAGAAATAAACTGGACTTGCCTCCCTAGATACTGCAACTTCAAGCTGACCCACCATTCCTACAAGGCTTTACCTTTTGTCATTTTCTTTACTTAGGCTCAGTATTTTGCAGTTTTAGAATACTATACAGGTATGAGACCTGTTGTCTGGAATGTTGAGGACCTGAGATTCTCATATTGAGGGGTCCGTAATCTGGATCTACATGCTTTAAGACTACTAGAAAAATCAGTTAAACATAGAAAAAACTAAAAGGATTATTATAATTATATTCTAGTTGAGATCAAGTACAGAAACGTTTTTATTACAGAGAAAAAAAAGGAACTATGTTTTTAAATTTTGAATTATTTGATTAAACTGGAGACTATAGAAGATAGCCTTCCCATAAGTCAGAGCTTTCTGAATAACAGGTTTCCTGATTACAGATCCCATGTCTGTATATACAGAATGTTCAACACACCTGATTAAAGGCAAAAAGTTCAACAATTCTACATTTGCTCTTACTATTCATGTTATATAGTGCCTGATGAAAACATTTTAAGGCCATGTTGAACTATTCACCTATGCAGCCATCAGACTTTAGCTACATGCGAATGAACCTATATTTAAAAATCCTCTTTTGCTTATTTTGAGTTGTGTATTAAATATTCTGATTAAAGGTGAGTGTTTCGTAAATGCAAAATTTATTTCAATATAGTATGTTACAAAAACAGACACAAAAATAAGTACATTTTGTTCATATGGCAAATATTAAACACTATTCTAAAGTTAAATTACCCATTATGGTTACTATTATTACTAGAGTTTTTATTTAACAAATTATTGGTGAGTATTATACCTGTTATGTCTGTTGTGTTTTGATCATATCTCCACTGTTATCTATTGACTAGGGAGAAAGGGGTGAAATGGGCCTTCCAGGGCAACAAGGATACACAGGGATACCAGGACTCATGGGTCCAAAGGTAACATTCAGCATGCCAGTTAAATGCTCTTGTTCTAAAGCATTGCTTGGTGTAATGGAGGTTCAAAGTGTAATGGGGTTATTTATTAATTGTAAGAGGCAGATTTATCAAATTCTTGTGAAGGATTCGAAATTCGATCGAATTTTCAAAAAGATTCGAATTTTCAAATATTTTTGAAGACCACTTCGACCATCGAATTTTGAAAATTCAATCGAATGATTCGAAAAATTTGAAGAATATTCCATTCGAATATTCCACAGTCAAATTATATGCAGTGTAAACAGTGTAAACTACACCATAAAAATCATGACAGAATCCCTTTAAGCAAATATTGATTTAGCACAGATAAATCACACATGATGTGCAACAGCGGCACTGCCACATGCAAATAAAATATTCATCGATTTTTTTTTTAGCAAAGAATGCTAAATGGATTGTGGTAATACTATAGGCCTTGTAAAATCCTTTGCTTCCATCAGAAAGCATTCTGTACCTCTGTGTATGCATCTGGTAGATGCACACAGTAAATGTATGTTGTTATAAAAAAATGTCAAATATTTTTTCATATTTTTTTCAGGGCGATAAAGGGAATCATGGAGAAAAAGGGTCTCAGGTATATCTATGTACTGGCTGACTGATAAATACATTGCAAATTACTTTGATGAAATATTAATGAAATAATGAAAACTGGTTATTTTATATTGGTACTGTATTTACCAAATTTATTCAAAGTGTTTAAGGACAAAATCTTTAATTGTTGGCTTTTCAGAACAGTGCTACTTTTATTGTCCCAAAAAAATGTATGGGTCTGTGCATTTTAGGTTAGCAAAAAAGTAGGGAGAGTGTAAAATAGTGTGAAAAGTGGTGAAAATAAATGGCTTATTTGTAAACCTCCATAGTGATCCTAATATTTTAATTTATGCCATGGATTTAGTATTTGTAAAAGTGTGTATTTTCTTTAAAGGCACTATTTCCAACATTTATGTCAATGAGGCAAATTCAAATAGAAGAATTTCTAGTGCAAGTTGTGCAAAAAGTGTTACACATTTTTACAAAGACATGCTATTTTACACCATGGCAATGTGTGGTGGATTTGAATGCCTTCCTTTAGACACCAATGTCACAAAATATATAAATGTAATACAAGTTATATTGTTATAGATGCTTGAGAGAATGATGTCAAAGTCAGTGCCATGCAATCTAGAAAGGGGACATCAACTTTTTCCATATAAGAAAACTGGAGTATTGGCTCATGATAACTTGATTTAAGAAATTAATTTGGTAAAAACTTTTGTATTCTAAAAATAAATAATGATATTTCAGTTATCACTACAAAGTACTTAATGCCAAGAGCAAAATAGATTTATCTTGCTCTTAGTTTGTTTTTAAGATTCCCATTTGTGAAAAAAACCAAGCATTCCATCCTACTGGGAAATTTCCTGAAGGGACACAGTATTTACTCTAACCCTTATTATGCCTTTAAACACAATAGTTTCCATCCCCTGAGCTTGTGCTGTTACCAAGGAGGCTGAGAGGAATAAAAAAAAATCTTTAAAACAACCCTGCCTGCAGAAACTCTGGAATTTGTAAAGAAAATGCATTCAGATGATAAAGCACAGATGATTGCTATTGAAGATATTTTAATGCTTTAAATGCATCTCTTTGTTTAACATGAGGCCAATAAAAAGGGCTTGTAACGAGAGTGCAGTTTACTTATTAAATAAATATGGGAAAATGTAATAGAGGTAATTAAGAGAAAAATAAGCACAATGTATTAAGAGTGTTCTCTGGTAAAAACAAGTATCTAGCTAGTCCTTAACCACTGTAAAAACATTTTATACTGCTAGCATTTATTTTGTAACAGACCATACCACCCTCAAGCAATACATTGCAAAATTCTTGATTTTGTTCATTTTAAATGAGTGCTTACAGGAAATACATTCATAGTGATTTTATACCATGTTTCTTTCTACAGTTCTAGATCTAGATAATGGCTGAGGTTTTAGATCACTTGAGATACAAAATAAATTTGTTTTGCTGGGGTACATTCTGCTTTGCATCATCTAGAAAGCAGTGTGTGTGTGTGTGTGTGTGTGTGTTTGAATAGAAAACACTCTGAGTGTTTTTTGTTTATTGCAATAGGCTTTTATTGAACCTTAATTTTACTATTATATCATTGCCCCGTTAATAGTGTACATCTTTATCTGGCAATATGTATCATAACTGTAGTAACCTGCGTGTGTGGACATTTTGGTTAAGGGCATTTCTGCTGTACCAAAAGTTCCTGTGGTTCACCTGAACTAACACAGCAGAATCATTAATGCTAGCCAAGCAGTTTATCACAATAATAACTAAAAACATTCCAGCGTATAGTAATATAACATTTTACCTCTTTTCCTTATATTGTTGTTCTGTGACAAATTTAAAGGGTCAAAAAGGAGAACATGGTTCCTATGGCATGCCAGGATTAAAGGTAATATATACATTAAAATACATTAATCATGACATTAATAATCATGTAATACATGATGTGGCAAAATATATCCCTCCCAGAATGCAGGGTGAACTCTTGCGGTCTTCCTGCTGAACTTGCCCTGTGTGCTGGTGAACTTCTTTCCTATTAGGTGCCAGGCTATACAATTTATTGAGAAGTAAAGGGTTGGACTGGGCCAGTGGGACACTGGGAAAAAAACTCAGTGGGCCCCCAGTCCTTGTGGACCCTGCCAGCCCAGTCCTGCTATTTGCACTGCCCCTCCGACCTCAATCCCAAATCCCAGCTGTGAGGCGCGAACAGGAAAAAGGTAAGTGCGGGGGCCAGAGTTTGCAACTGTGGAGGGGGAGGGCCTGGCTGATGTGTCTTCACCCTTGGGGCAGGGCAGCACCCTCAGTGGGCCCAAGGCTCCCAGTCTGACCCTGCATATCTCTGTAAGTGGTCTCCACGATGGGATTGTGTTGTCGGGCTGGTGCTGTTTGGAGAGCTAAACAACCCACTAGACACTATGGGCCGGATTCACTAAAGGGGGATTTGTCACAAGCGATTGATTCGCACACTTTGCTCCACTTCGTCAGGTGAATATTCACGGTCACTATGCTAATTCACTAAAAAGTTGCATCCTGGGTGATGAACGCTGGTGACCTTTCGCCAGTAATTTAATACAAAATGTGCAATTGTGCAGAACAGCAGTAACCCACAATAACCAGCAGTTACCTTGTTTTTCAAGTCCTAACTAGAATAGGAAAAACAGATTTCTCATTGTAAAGCCTAAAAATGGCCTCTCTCTTTGCTACAACTGCAAAGTACACTTTTGGATCTAAAAGTGTTTCTGACTAATAAAACCTGACCCATGAGTGCACCATGTTGGTCAAGATAATTGCCATTCGAATCAAGGATGGGACAGTACTACATGGTTTACCTACAATGCTCTGAGCTGGAAATTGCATGGGCAACAAAGTATTCCAATTCCCCTGTGTGTCATTGCCTTTATAAACATTTTAACCTAATGTACATTAGTGAATAATACCCAAAGACATAAGAGCTCATATGTGGTCCTGTTCATTGCTTGCAATAGATCTGGTGATTCATTTGATTCAGATGTATGTCTACATTATGTTTTTGACCAGTTTTAATTTTATACTGAATCATGTCAGGTAAATAACCCTACTTTTATCCATTTTCTCAAGGGTGAACGTGGAGTCATTGGTTCTAAAGGAGAGGTAACTTTTTAAAAAAACTAAAATAAGTGCTGAAGTTTGTCATGCCACTAATATTGTCCTGCTACACATCAATGAGTTAACCCAATAATAACTAATTGTAGCCTTGGTAAATTGCATGCTCTTACAGGTTACAAATATCAGTTCAGTAAGGATAGCTGTGCAAATCAGAAGTTCATTAGTGATGGGCGAATCTCACCCGTTTTGCTTCGCCGAAAAATTCACGAATTTCCAGCGAAATTCACGAATTGGCGAAAAAATTCATGAAACGAGTCGCGCATCGTTTTTGACGTGCGTCGCGTCAATCGCGGCACTAATTTTTTTGGGCGAATTTTCGTGATGGGCGAATCTCACCCGTTTCGCTTCGCCGAAAAATTCACGAATTTCCAGCGAAATTTGCGAATTGGCGAAAAAATTCATGAAACGAGTCGCGCATCGTTTTTGACGTGCGTCGCGTCAATCGCGGCACTCATTTTTTTGGGCGAATTTTCGTTGGCGAATTTTTGCTGGTGTTTCGCCAATTTATTCGCCAGCGGCGAATCGCGGGAATTCGTCGTGAATTCGCCCCTGGCGAATAAATTCGCCCATCACTAAAGTTCATTAAGAAGAGAAGGCAACAGTGACCGTGCCATATGGGTGCATCACTTCAATCTGTGTGAACAGATATCCTTTTCTTGTGTGCATTGACTGGGAATAAACAGACGAATAACCTTTGACCAGTTAGTGTGTGTTAGCGCAGTGAGATGTTGAACTAATTACTAACATACAGCAGCCCTATATAAAGTTGGTGATTTAACTCTTTCTTTGGTGGTCTTGACTTGACTTTGTGAGGAACACTAAAAATTAAATAAAAAATTAAGAGGAATAAAGCTGCATTGGGGAAAATGTATTCTGTTCCATTGCAAAGACATAGCAATGTATTTAGAATAACTTAATAAAATGATGTGGTTGTAAAATTCAGATATGTTGTAATATTAAGGTTCCTTTTCAGAAAGGAGAATCTGGAGAGCCTGGAAATCGGGGATTAACTGGACCAAGAGGAGAGCCTGGCAATATGGGATTAATTGGTACCCCTGGCCCCAGAGGTATGAGTGGGGAAAGAGGGATGCCGGGATTACCTGGACCAAAAGGACAGAAGGTAGTCCATATAATTATTTGCTTAAAGTACTATAGGGAGTCACTTTGCTATTACAACTGCAATTCTTAAATATTTTTTTCCAGGGTAGAGAACAATCTGAAGACTTTATAAGGCAAATCTGCCTGGATGTTTTGAAAGGTAAGTTAATACAATGTGTTAGAGTAGTATGCTTGCAGTAAAAGAACTAAACATAACATAATTCCATGTTAATTACTATACAGCCAAATAGGTTTTTCTTTAAATTGCAAATATTCTTCAGTACTCAAATCAGTTAAATCATATTACCTTAAAGAGATACTGACACTTTTTTACATCTATTATAACATTGTCTTTGCATGTGATCAATAATTTTGCCAGTATTTGCAGATGCTTTTACATTACCCATCTGATCTACTGTGTTCCTTTATGAAGGGGCTGCCTTATTTGAGCTTCATGAAGTCTGTTAGCATTAGACATTCTAACTGACATGTTGTGAAGGGACAGTCAGCCAAAACAGTCAGGTTTAGGAACTTCAGGTAACCAAAACTTGCAAAATTAGACAGAGATCAGAGAAAAACGATCAACATGAGCTATAGGTTACTTTACATTAATATTTTGAAGAATATTTTTTTAGTGTCAGAATCACATTAAGATCCCTTTTCTGGAAAACCACAGGTTGCTATAAGAGTAAGCAAAAGTAAGAGAGAAAAAGAAAATGTCATTGTTTTTGTATTTTTTTCCTGACAGCTCAGTTACCATCCTTAATTCGAAGTGATATACAGCAAAACTGTAATCAGTGTAAGACTCAGAAAGGGTCACCTGGACTCCCCGGTTCCCAAGGGCCAGTAGGCCCAGAAGGTCCAAGAGGTCACCCTGGATTACCAGGAAGAAATGGTTTTTCTGGTCTTGTGGGGCAACCAGGTGTTCCAGGTATCCCAGGAACTAAAGGTAGGTTTTACACTTTTACTACAGCTGGCCATAGATGCAACGATCCGATTGTACGAATCGAGGATTCGTACAATTTTCGGATCGTATGTGGAGTGTCCCGACATTGGTCTTGCCATGCTGATCAATCATTCAGTCGATCGGACAGGTTAAAAGATTTCAGCTGACTGCCGATGATAACGCTGAATGTATTGCTGATCTGATGAATTTTAGTGGGAGACTGTCACCAGCTTTTGTCAGACATAAACCTCCATAAGCTTGCTGTAGGGGAAGAATGTCAGCTGATCTGTTCTTTTACTGCTTTATTTAATCTGAAGGTTAGTAGCAGATCGGGAGATGTGGATACAATGATTCGTATGATCAGCTCTTTGTGTCTATGGCCAGCTTAACACAATGTTGTATTGTATATAGTCTTAGAACTTCTGGCGCTTATTATTAAGATGCATAAAACTAACATGTACAAAAGTACATACTATTGCCCTCGTGTCTGCAATATAACATGAAAATTCAAAGGGTGCGCTAATAAATGTTGATAGGGGAATGGATTTGCAGTGAAATTCCACCTTTCCCATAGACTTTAATGCATTTGGACAAAAAAGTTGCCTTAACGAAAAAAACCATTAACTTTGCATTTGGAGGGGAAATTTTTAGCTTCAGGGAATGGCCATCAGGTATAAATAATGGAAACAATAATGCTGCCATGTAGGTACTTGACAATTAATTCCAATAGCATAAAACGAGAGTAAGGGGCAGATTTACTAAATTCACATGAAATTCACGTGAAGAATTTGAAGTTTGATCGAATTTTTATTAAATTCGAATCTTCTAATATGCAAATTAGGCAAATTCGACCATCGAATATTTGGAATCGAATGATTCGAATATTCGAATAAAATTTAATTTGAATATTCGAATATTTGATTATCGAATACTTCCCCTTTAAATTTTAATTCAACCAAATCAAAACTACCGAATTGGGCATCATTATCTTTGATCAAATATAAAAAATTTGATTGATTGATTAAAATCTTTGAATATTCAATTCGAATTCGATTCTAATATTCGATCGATCGAATTTCTGTAAAATCCTTCGAATTCGATAGTCGAATTCAAAGGATTTTATTTCCCTACTATTCCCATGGTCGAATTTCGAATTTTTTTAGCATTCGAAATTCGACCAATAGTAAATCTGCCCCTAGGTGTATGATAGTAGGACTCTTCTGCGCCTCCTCTTTTCAGATGTGTGTATGATCAGAGGGGTGCACTGAGGTCTAGTGTCAAGGGCAGCACAAAAACAAAATACAGCTCTGATTGGGGGCAAATTAAGATCACATGGTAATTTGACGGATTTCGATTTTACATTTACCTTTACGATAACTATGGACCTGTTTTACAACGTTGCAGTTTGACTTCATTGTTCATTTTGTTTTTTGAATAATTAATTTGGCTCTTATCAGCAGGCAACTGAATATGCTTATTGGTTGCTGGTTTCAGTGACAGCTGCAATAAAACATAAACAGAATAACCAATATAATTTTATAGTTATATTTTTTTTATTTGCATACCCTCTACTTTTTTTTCCATCTTGATTTTAAAACTGGTCCCCTGTTTCTAAGGCAATTAGAAAATATATGATTGGATACTGTAATAAGTTTATTTCTAATTGAAAAAAAACCTTCATTTGCAAGTTATTTTCTCCTGTCCAACAAAAGGGTTTTGATGATCAATGTTTGGAGTTTAATTTGAGTGGGTTTAAGCTGTATTTTCATGTTACTATCAAATTTGGATCTCATAGTTCGCAAATATTAATACTGCTATTTATTTTTAGAAAATAAACTTGCTGTTCATTTATGTATCCATAGCCAATGCCTGCTAAGCACTACTGACAAATACTATTTTATATCAACATTTGTTTGACTCCATACTCTGCTCATTTTATAAAGTCGTTTTGATAATGATAATCTTCTTTTGATCAAAGGTACCTTGATCTTACAGCAGTTCTGACTTTATGGGAGAGTAATAACTATGGTACACTGATAAGAATTTTCGTATCTGGTGACCATATGAGTCTTTCAATAGATAAAAAAAAAGATAGAAAAGGAAAATCTGGGACCAAATGTTTTCTGTCTTTAGAAACACTATCTTTGTACCTAGTAATTGAAATGTCTTCAATAATGTTGGTCCTCCTGATGAAAATAGATAAAGCTCTTGACCACTTTTCATGTAAATTACTTTTACATACAATTACATACAATTCATTTATTCATTATCTGTAATAAGCATAAATACAGTACTGTATATGCCAGGTACAAGGTATCAATTACTGAGTGGTAGAACTGAAGAAACAAATGAAGATGAGTGCAGGCCAAGACCATGTGACCATAGGCTAAGAATTACTTTTGCAGTATTTTACCTTTTGTACAATATGTATATAGACTTTCATGCTACCCTCTCTTTTAAAATATAGATTTCATTTTATGTTATTATATTTCCCCAGTACTAAAATGGCTGTTTTTATATCTAGGACTTCCAGGCAATCATGGTGCAAAAGGAAATAAAGGTGACAGTGAGTCAGGACCACAAGGTGCCCCAGGTGTTCCAGGTAATATATAAACTCTGGGGCTTTGCAATTCAGTTTCACTTTCTCAGTAGTACAAGGCAGTTGACCTTGTTTTAACTTTTAATCATCAGATGAGTCAACAATGAAAAGACATGGCCAAGCGATAAAAAATGGAGCAACCAAATTAGCATAGGGGGTGTGGTCTAGTGTGACAGTACTAGTGTATGGTTTAGATATAACTAGTGATCCTTTTTCATGATGAAATTATGAAATACTGTGCATGTCTACATCAGCAGAGGGAAATGTAAAAAATGGGATGGACCTATAATGACAGGAGTGTTAGAGAGGGCTCCAAAACCAGGTTACTCCCAGGATAATGGAGCATACAAGGTAGCAATGGCAGGAACGATTGTTTGTGAATCTACCTAACACAATGGGCTCGACATCTATTTTTGGTTAAAACAAGACAACCTGACCAAGCGGAAGAATGGTTTTTAACTTCTGAAATGAAGTGATCAGTGACTTCCTATCATTAACATCTGTGTTTGAAATTCCTGCTTTACCTTATGCAAGTCCATATACAAAGATTGAAATTACTATGAGGTACTTTCATCTTAAAGGGCACCTATGGGGCAAAAAAAATTCCCCAAACCGAAGGTGCGGGCTGATAGAGCCCGCATTTCGGTTTGGGGTTCTAGTAGTTTAAAAAAAAATTGGCCCCTGCTGGCGCATGCGAATGGGCTGTCATGGCGGCTCACACCGAGAGCTTCCCCCCGGTGCAAGTAAGCCAGCGCCTGCAGGGGCCATTTTTTTTTACTAGAACCCCAAACTGGAATGCAGGCTCTATCAGCCCGCACCTTCGGTTTGGGGAATTTTTTTCGGCCCATAGGTGCCCTTTAATTTTTCATGCTTCCATCCTTGCTTGATTCCTTCCTTCCTAGCTTGATTCCTTCTCCTTTTAAATTTTATAGGTATTAATTTTATTATTTCAATATAAATAGAGACTAACGCATTTTGTGTTACAAAGCACTTGGGGGCAGATTTACAAAATCTGTGTGAAGAATTCGAAGTTCAATCAAATTTGCATAAAATTCGAATTTGAATCTTTGAATATGCAAATTAGGCAAATTTGACCATCGAATATTCGAATTCGAATAATTGGAATATTTGAATAAAATTTCACTTGAATATTCGACTATTCGATGGTCGAAGTACTTCCCCTATTCGACCACCTAGTTCGCCAGGTCCAAGCTGCTGAATTGGGGACCATTATATTTGATCGAATAAAAAAAATTTGATCGATCATTAAAATCAATTTTTTTCTATTCGATTGTTCTATCGATCGAATTGCGGTAAAATCCTTTGAATTCGATATTTGAATTCGAAGGATTTTACTTCACATGGTCGAATTTCAAATTTGAAATTCGACCAATAGTAAATCTGCCCCTTAGTAATAGCCTATGACTAATGCAAAACGTGTAAGGCTGTGGACCCAATAAATATAGACAAATGCAAGAGGTCCTCTGCACTCAACCCATTATCAATATATTTAAGACATTGAGACATTCTGTGCATACAGCTACTAAAAAATGCCTTACCCTTTAAACAACAGGGATTGTTTGTCCATATATTGCATTTGTCTATATGTATTTTGTGGTCACAGCCTCATTGCACCCCCGCCTAATGGTTTTAAAAATTAGTGGTGAGCACAACTTTTTCTTGTTTGTGGACCCAATAAACCCTTTTTACTTGCCTGGTGGAAGATTGCCTTAATTTGAGTGCCTGGTCCATTATATTTTTAGACTTTACACTATAGCTAAATGTATTATGTTACTGTTCCTTGTAACAGTGGTGGCCAGCGGCACCCACGAGGGGGGGGGGTAGTCAGGATCAAGGAGGAAGCCCCTACAAGAGAGTCCAGGCAGAGTGCAGTTTAGGGTAATCTGATAGAATAGTCAAAGTCCTGGCAAAAGGGTTCAGGAGGCAGGCAGCGCAGATTCAGGGTCAGGAAACAGGCAGTAGGTCAATAACAGGAATATTAGGCAAGCAGGAACTCAATATAATATTGAGCTATACTCGGGCATCGAGCCCGGGTCTTCAGCATCCTTTTAACTTTGAATTTGGCGCCACAGCGCCTGCGTGCATCCACTGGGCGCCACCATCTTGGAACCGTGCCGCTGAGGAGGAACGGAGTGCCGAGCGCACGTGACAAACAGTGACTTGTGACAGTGCACTCCTATGCTTGACTGACATTTTTTTCGTGACAAGCAAAAGGACATGAAAACAGTGAAATGTGCTGCCACCTATAGGCAACACAAGACATTCACAGCAGTTGTGATGGCTATTATCTCAAAATAGTGTATGTTAATTTTTTTTTAAAATAAAGTGAGTGGACTGCACAAAGTTTACATGTATTGCTATGGACATTTGGAGTAGAACAGTGGATGTTACTAACTTGATACAAGTTTGGGTTGATCTAATTTATGATGTGACCAAGCTAAGAAAGATTCCTACCACACTGACTTCTGTAAGATGGCTTAGCATAAATACTATTTTAAAAAGGTATTACTAGTAAGGTAGAATAATATAAATCCTTAATTATATATTCTCACCTATTTAAGGACCTGTAGGCCTACCTGGCATAGGTAAAGATGGGCGAACTGGACCACCGGGACCTCCTGGTAGAGAAGGAGATCGTGGGCCTCCTGGCGTTCAAGGTCCCCCTGGTGATGCAGGAATCTGTGATCCATCTTTGTGTTATGGTGCAGTCATGAGACGAGATCCATTTAGAAAAGGACCAAATTATTAGTGAATATCAGAAGAAGCATGACTATGTTTTTCAGTCTTTCATGCCTCAGGAAATTTACTAGTAGTCAATAAAAAAAGAACACGAGTACCTCTGTTTTTGTAAATGAATTGTCTGCTTTTTAAGGAAAAACTGTCTTTAAATCTGCAATAATAATATTTCTCAATTAAAAGTATGTCTTTTTACATTGATGTCCTTAATATGTACCTGTATTTATCCATCTGTAAATTTTACAGATGTAATTAACTGTGAAATTGTTTCACAAAATGTTTCATTACATTGTCTGTGTAATTGGATTTCAGGAATTGATAACATTTATTGTTGTGGTTTTGATAATTTTTAAATGATATAAAAGGGAGAGTTCACTTTTAAATTAAAGCATGTTGTAAAACATAGTATTCTAAGACAATATGTAATTGGTCTTTGTGTTTCTATGTTTTGTCATTTTTAAAAAAAAAAAAATAATGTGCAGGCATAGGATCTATTATCTGGAATGCTCGGTATATATAGGGGGTAGTTATTTAAACAGTTTTTCCATTTTTATTTAAAGATCAAACTCCAAACCATGAATTCCGTTAATTTACTAAAAAATCAATATGAAAAAAGTATGGGGCAAATTCACTAAGATGTACAAAATCACTAGAGTTGGCTTCGCTAGCGTTAGCCGGGCGTATTTTTGCCAGCGCTACGCAAATTCACTAAAGTGCGAAGTTGCGCTAAGGTCAGCGAACGGTAGCGTAGTTGTGCTAGTGTTACTTCGCCAGGCAAAGAGATGTTTTACGCTAGCGAAGCCTAATTTGCATACGGCGGGAACTTTAAGTTATAATAGAAGTATATGTTACAGCCACTACTTTCCACTACACAAGCCCAGGATACCTTTAATAAATTAAATAAAGTTGTCCTATTGCCCTACATGTGCCCCCTGTATAGGTCTGACCAGGCGAAGTAACGTCTAACGTAAGTGGTAACGTTCAGGAAAATGTTGATCTTAGTGAATTTGCGTAATTATGATCCTTCGTCAGTGCGCAACTTCGCACCCTTACGCCAGGCGAAGTTGCGCACTGATGAAGGATCATAATTACGCAAATTTACTAAGATCAACATTTTCCTAAATAAGACTATCTACTTCGCGTCTGTGTTAGTGAATTTGCGAAGTTACGAAATGACGTAACGCTGGTGAATTAGCGCTAGCGTTAGACGCTTCGCACTTTAGTGAATTTTGCCCACTTTGTTTGATGATTTGAATTGTGTGACTTTTTCTAATTTGTCACTCAAAAACTAAAACTTTATTGGATTGTCGCACAAAAACAGTGTTGAAAATGCCCAAAACCCCCGAAGATCATGAAGGCAAGAAACATCTTCCAAATCTGTCATTGAATTCTAGATGACTTTTACAGGTTTTAGCTGACTTCTACAGGTTTTTGGATTTGGCACATAATAAATTCCAAAAAAAACAATTGTGCTTTTTTTTTTTTTTGCAACAATAAGCGTGAGGACAAGAATTTAACCTTTAATACATGTGTCTTATAATACTGATTAAACCCCATAGGATTTTTTTGCCACCTATATAGATTTATGCAGTTTAATTATCATCCAGATCAAGATGCAATTTTATTCTTGCAGTAAAAAAAATGGAAAATTTGAATTCGTTTTTAATTCAACTCTACAGGAGATGGCATTCCTGTAATTTGTAGCTTTCTGGATATTGTGTTTCCATATAAGAGATCCTATACCAGTACTTTTTTTTCTACAAACTTTAAACTGCTATCTAGTTGCTAGAACTTAATTAACCCAGCAATCATGCAGCAGCTGGAATGTTAGAATGGAAAATGAATAGGAGAGGGCCTGAACAGAAAAAAATGCTGATTAAAATTACAAGAATACCAATGAAATTGATGCCTGATGGTCAGTTTGTTTTTTTCATTGTTGGGGTAAGTGACCACATCTGCAGATAGCAATTTCCGTTGCAACCTTGAAAGAAGAATTAAAAAGCTTACAGTTCAAAAACCAAAATAAAAAAAGGTGAACTTCCCCTTTAAAATCACTATTCTCTGATAGCAACCTACAATGTATTGTACATGAAAAACAGCCATCTTTTCTTCTAGGATTAAAACATTTTAAAGATATTTTATGGTGTCTTTGCTTTATATGAACAATATTTACCATACAGTATGTTAGTCACAAAACAGCATCAGAACTCCCTTCTAATGTGAATCTATGAATTCTGATCAGTCTTACATGGTATAGCGTTTTTGTCAATGAAAATGTTATATAAACAATTTTTTTATGTTTAAAGTTATGAATGTGGATTGTTACTACTGCTTCGCTATGCCAGAATCAGCCTTTTGCAATATAACTTCAACTTTCCTTGAAGTTTTATGAGACCCTTCAGATAAGTTTGAAACATTGTATGCTAAGTCAGGGTAATGTTGAATCCCATAACTGTACCACCAATATTTATGGTAATTTTTGCTTTAAGTCTTATTACATCTGTATATATCTAACCACTGCAATTGACATATTTTAATAACTTTTAAAGAAGTCTTTTTTAAGTTAATAGTTGGTACTTGTACCTTCTCCTTAGATATAATAAATAGTGTCAAGTCCATGCTGCCAGTCAGTTCAATATGTTTTACAGTTAAAATGTTTTTTTTTAAGTATGTTTAAAACAATACTTGTCAAATAAACAGGGGGTGGATACAATTTTGTCATTGTGGCCTAAATTATATTTTCAGTTCAAATAGGAATATTTTATTTCATAGTTTGATTTACCCCAATCTGCAAGTTTTGTGTTGTAACAACTGTTCTTATTTGACAATACTATTTTTGCTTAAGTAGTACATTTTATCATGGTGCTTGTGGCAATACTGTACATTCTCGAAGAATTAAATAACCCCACAGTCTTTGTAGCCAATACACCCAAGTCAGACACTATGGGGCCAATTAACGAAATTCACGTGAAATGATCGAAGTTCGATTGAATTTGATCGAAAAACTATTGTACAAATTTTTCATAAAATCGGATATTCTAATTTGGCCTCTTCGATCATCGAATACCGAATTATCGAATAGATCGAATGATTCATTCTATGATCGAAGGAATCAAAATGTTAAAAATATTCGACTGCTTCTTCGCCAGCTTGAACCTATCGAATTACAATAGAATCCTATGGGAACCCCCCCCCCATAGGCTTCTGAGACTAAGGGGCAAATTTACTATTATTCCCCAAAATTAGCTCAACCAAATTTGAAATTGGATAAGCATTCAACCATCGAATGCTTATCGAATTGTTTTAGGCTATCATTTTGCTCGCTATAAGATTTCTCGATGAATTTGTACGATCGGATTCTAGCCACCCTATAGCACAGAGAGTCTGCTATAAGTCACAAGTCACTTACCACATATACAGTATAACGCCGGAATCTGAATAGCAAAATGACTGTATTCTAAACAAAACATTCCACATAATTTGGGGAGTTGTGGGTGAGAAGCATATAATAAACTGTAGTGATGTGAAACAGTTAACTTTTTTCTCATTTACAGGATGTGGGATAATCTGTATCCTGTAGGAGCAATGTATTCTCTTGCTGCCCTAGGTAGTCTAGTTGATAAATGTGGTGGGGTCACTCTCTGATAGTCTATTGGTGCTCCAGCTGAGAGGACACCAGGACCCGGTGTACATGGATTAGTTAATGATAGTCAGACCCTCTCACAGTATGACAGACAGGATAATTGAATGGGTTAGTATTCCCTAGGAAATACTGGCATAGTGCCAGGACCACTATGAAAATGCAGCCAGAGTATTCTCCCATCATTGGAAGGCATTCACTGAGGGGATCTTTGAACTACTGTAGCAATGTTTAAACTGTGAGTGAGAATGCCCCTTTGATGTGTTCTACCTCAACCTCATTTAAGTGTCTTTGGAGTAAGTATGTTATGTTTGCAATCTTGTCCCTTCATCTTTGGAGTAAGTATGTTATGTTTGCAATCTTAATTAATGCTATTAAATTATTGCATAATCAGATCTTTATAGGATAGCTCAGCATAACTATTCTGATTTCAGATGTTCAATAAATGACCTGTTTATCTTCAAGAACCACTGGTGCACAAATGAGTTTATTCTACCTAAGTTTTATTCATCTCCACTATTCTACAGATGGTCTTTCTGAGTACATGTAATGCCAGCTCTGTTGGGAGTTGTCCCTTACCTGGCTGAATTGAGGACAAGCAAATGTTATTAAATGTCCTTTAAAATGCCAAGGTGTTGATGCATTATGTGTCAGGTAGACAGGTAGAAAGCAAACCATATTTTAAAAAATGTACCCTATATTCTGTACAGTAGTTGTGTTTTTACATCCCAGGTACATGAACTTACATTTATCAACACTAAGGGGCACATTTACTAAGGGTCGAAGGGAAAATTAGAATTAAAAAATTCAAATTTCAAAGTGATAATTTGGCTACTTTGACTATCGAATAGGCCAAAATTCTATTTGAATTGAAAAAAAAAATCGAAAATTAAAGTACTGTCTCTTTAAAAAATTCATATTCAACTGATCGCCACCTTAAACCTGCCGAATTGCTGTTTTAGCCTATGAGAAAGCTACTAGAACTTTTAAAGAGCGTTTTTGGAAATTTTTGAAAATCAAAATTTTTTTGGTGAAAATCATTTGAAACGAACGATTCAATCAAACGATTTGAACGATAATTGTTTGATTTAATTAATATATGATGTACCTATTCAATAGAAAACAGTCTGTTTTCGATTGAAAAACCCCTCATAAAAAAATTTGATGGTCGAATTTTGAAGTTTTTTAATTTCACTCCCTTGATAAATCTGCCCCTTAATCTCAACTACAATCTAGCTACCCAGATTTTTGTCAAGATCCATTTGCAAGGATGCCACATCTTGGATGGAATTTCTTGGGCTGCATATATTTGTATCAACCTCAAACATTACTACAATACTTAGAATACCCATTCTTGAAGCAAAATAAATGTAGACCCAATACAGAACTCTTTGGGACTCCACAAATACCTTACTGCAAGCATAGAACACACTACTCTCTCTATACAATCGTGTAGCCAGTTTCCTGCCAATGTGCAGCATGACTAAGACCAACAGACCTTAATTTAGGAAGCAGTGTTGGGAACTATATTAAAAGCTTTCTCAAAATCCAAATAGGACACATCTACTGTAATCCCACTGTCCAACTTCTTACTTATGTCATCACATCACAGAGAGACTATTCTTCAAATGCATGCCAATTACTGCTCATATTGCCATTCTCCAGACCTCAATTTTGAATGTGATCTCTGAACATGCCTTCAAATCACTTTCCCACTATAGATGTCAGACTTACTGGCCTATAATTTCCAGGCTGAGATCACAATGCCTAAGTATTAAAATCAGCTTTCTTCCAATACATTGTTACCAAACCAGATGAAAGAGAGTCTGATAAAATCGGAAATAGAGGCCTGACTAAAACTGAAGTAAGCTCTCTAAATGCCTGAGGGTTTATTCCATTTGGCTTTAGTGCCTTGTTTACATCCATGTTAAGTCAGAATTTATGTATGCACCATATCCCACTTCAACCACTGACACAAATGAGTTGAGTTATCTGTGATCCTGTCTGGTGGGTCTTGAAACTCCTATTGTATAAACTAAACTAAAGAACTGATTAAGCAAATTTGTTTATGTATCCTTTATAACCACATTATTTCCATTATTTAATGGAGGCTCACTTTTAGCCTGCATCGTTTTACTTTTTAATGTATACATACAGTACTTTAAACATTTGGGGGGCCTTTGTCTTAGCCTCTGCATCAATCTCTACCTTATTTTCTATTTTTACCTTCATGATGGTTCATAACACTTGTTATAGGGTTTGATTAATATTATATCTATCTATATATCTATATATATATATATATATATATATATAATAATGCAGATTGTGTCCCCTTTAATTTGTAGTTTTGAAATGATTTCCTCTTCTTCCTCTTCTTTCCTATAATTTTACTCATGTAAAAAATTCATGTAAAGTCAATGGGAACTATCTTTTTAACCATTTGGAAAAGGAGGAGGCATTTGACACTGGCTTTTGCTTGAAAACTCAATACATTTAAGGTATTCAATAGTAAATTTACCAAATGTGGGGATTGTAGTTACTGTAGCTCAAGTTTGTTTCTAGTAAAATATGAGAAAAAAATGTTTCAGTAAATAACCCCCCTAAATGTCAACCATTTCTTTTATGTGTTTTTAGTGGAAAATTGATTGGCTCCCCAAAAACATGTGACATAAAAATTATAATTCAACACGTTTATAAACTAGTTTCACTGTCCTGGGAGCACTATTGTTTGAGTAAATATCTGAATAATTAAAATCCCCATTATCATTACTTGCCCCAAACCAGCAGCCTTTTCTGTTTGTAACATAACATTATATTGCAAAATTATACAGTGAATAATGGAGTTAAAACAGTAAACAGTTTCATCAAATTAAATTTAATCAGTTTGTACTATAGTGTAAAACAGCTCTAGCCTCTACCTTATTTAACTGTAATGATATTATGCATTTGTAAGATTCTTGAATTAAGGAATTGTTCTTAGAAAACATAAGGATGTAATCACTGAAGAACTGTTGCTATTCATGACACTGAAAGTTCCCATATAAAAACATGAAAGGACAAAAAGCAAAATAACACCAAATAACTTTGTTACATGTCAACATGTATTAAGAAAATGGGTTGTAATTGATGCTTTTAGCTGACTTACTTTCAAAGCTATTCTAAAATCTAAAATCTGCAGGCAACACCCTTGAGAGAGTTACAAACCAAAATCACCATGAAATTCAAGTTATGGCAAAAAGATATTTTGATATTCTCACTAATGTTAAAATGTCTATTGTTACTAGCCCTTTGCAATTATATTATGCTACTAGAATGTTGGCAGAGCTAGAACCTACACCATATATTCAGTTGCTTGGTTTTGCTCTCTTTCTCTCTACACTCATTATTATTACTATTATCTAATTGTAAATGCACATAGGTTTACTTAGGTGCAAATTTGTGCCTCTTAACGCTTCACAGCCCTTCGCTCAACTTCCCCAGACGTTAATTTGCAGTGCATACGCTTATTCATCAAAATGTGACATTATGAGGCAGATTTATCAAATTCACATGAAGGATTCAAAATACGATCGAATTTTCAAAAAGATTCGAATTTTCAAATGTTTTTGAAGGCCACTTCGACCAGGGAATTTTGAAAATTCGATCAAATCGAATGATTCGAATAATTCGAATGAAAACCTATTTGAATATTCAACAGTCAAATAACTTACCCTTTAAATTTTTATTCGACTGCCTAGTTCGCCAGATTAAAGCTACTGAATTGGCTTTCATTAATTTAGATCGAATAAAAAAATTTGATCGAATGGATAAAATCGTTCGAATTGTATCGTTCAATCGAATTTTCGCTATTCGATTGTTCGACCAATCAAATAGCGGTAAAATCATTTAATTCCCCAGCAATTCCCAACAATTCCCACGGTCGAATTTTTTTTTAACCCTCAGATTCGACCCTTAGTAAATCTGCCCTTATATCTTGGTAGATGAACGTTGGCAAAATTTTGTCAGCAAAAATTCATCAGTGCGAGCATTTCATAGCGAACTTTCGATAGCGTTCATTTCTGCCTAGCGAGACTTTGACACACTTTCGCTTAGGTCAATTTAAATATGGCAGGTACATATAGGTCATAGATATGTCTTTATTAGTGATGTTGCTGAAATTGCTTGAAGTGGCCACTTATTAAAAATGTAAAAGGAATCAATATAAATACAAAAGAGATCCTCTATTGTCTAAAGGTGGACATACATGCCAAACGAGCAGATGTCTCCCCGATATGCCTAACTCGAGGTGGGCGATATCGGGCTGATGCGATCGTGGGCCCTAGGGCCCAAAAATCAGATCCTGTCCGATCGACATCTGCCCTACTTTCAGCCAGATATCGATCGGGGAAACCCCATAAACGGTACGCAGAATCCTGCAATCATTCCCTACTATATCTATGTCCATTAGCAAGAAAACATGTGTGGAGCACCCCATCTACATTGCTGCAGACTGTGAAAACAATTATTTTTTTAAAGTGAGACACAGGTATTGTTGAGTTTATAGGTACACATGATTTTGCATGGAGTGCCTTGACTTTATTTTCCATCTTGCAAAATGGAAATCTATTTTAATGCAGGATATCTAAATTCTGGCTAACCTTGAGAAGCTTTTTATGCTTCAATGCCAGTTTCCTTGGAAACGTACTCTTTTTTTCCAACGATTAGACACAATTTTGGGATAATGCTGATGGAAAACTTAATTTATTGAATACATCTCAAACCAGTATTTCAAATCCTGCACTTCTTCTCCTTGGTCCTAAGTGACTCATAATAACTTTACATACAGGGACGGTTTATGTGATTATTTCAATCCATTGTCAGCTTGGCCCCATTTCATGTTTCTTATGGACAAAACGAATCATTTCTACATATGCAGAGAGTATTAGAAACATATGTTCTGTATGCTTCTTAACCATTTGGAAAAGTGTCAAATCATCTTTTTTAAATTACTTACAATACCTTTTTTGCAAGAAGTTTTTTCGTCACAGTAGCTATAAATTATGAATAAACATATCAGCAAATTTTGGACTGAAAACTGAAGTTAAACTCTGGTGCATTGCTTTTTCATAATGTGCAATGCCTCAATCTATTAAATATAATGAATGAATACAAAATGGCTCTTTTCAAGATTACTCCTTGCAGCCTAAGTTACCTTAATAATAGAAAAATAATAAAGGAAAGAAAACTGCAGTGCTGGAATTGGGAAAGGAGGGATGCCATCCCTTCACTTTTTTATTTCCGTGAAATAGCATGCCCAGTGGGGATGCAAAAGTTTTGAATCCCAAAACCTTATTTTGCTCCTTTCCAGTTTTGCATGCAAATAAAATGAAGAGGTAAAATATAATATAGTTAACTATATAGAGGGTAAAAGGAGACAAAATATTGCTGAGAGAGAAGTAGAGAAGAGATAGATCAGTGAAGGGGTGGAGGCATCAGATACAGAAAAGGAGAACAAAAGAGGGAAAACAAAAAGAGAAATGAAGGTATTAAAAAAAGCAGACTTAGGAATAGTGAGAGAATGATATATATATATATATATATATATATATATATGTGTGAAGTCTAATTGCTATTTATTTTTTCCAGCTTTTCAGAATTATAATCAATATCAACCTCAGTATGTTATACAGCCCTGTAAGTAAAGTTCTACTTTCTCCATATTGTAACAAGAAGTTTTTAATGTAACATTTTATCGTTTTGACACATTGTATCTAATCACAGTGATATCAACACTATGTTACAACCACTAGCACCATATATTGGAATATGTACTTATACTGACACCTAGTGACGTCATTTTGGAATCTCACATGTATACATGAAATGGACACTTATGGACACAATTGTTTTCTTCTGGGATCCATGACATCATTTTCCAGTGCCGAATTGCACAGTGGGGGAGGGTATAAAAAGGTTTTCACTTTGTAGCACCATATCCTTGAGAAAGGTTCCCAGGAGGAACCGAAACGTTGGAGTTTATATGTGTGTACAATAAATACACTTTTTTCACTGCATCAAGAGAGTGCTGATTCCTTGGAAATCTTTCTACTTATATTGGATCGTGTACCACCTATCAAGGTATTGTCTCGAGTGCTGGTACTGTGGGACTTATTATAACAACGGGTGTGGTTTATGGTTGTGGCTGTGCTTTGCTCACCACTCAGAGCATCCCAACACTTTTTCACTCAAATTCAAGCACTTGACAACTGTGAACAAAATGGATGGTTTAATAAGTCCTCATGATAAATTTCATTCTGTTCCTCTTTATATTAACTATAAGTACTAAAGTTCCCGTTGCAAATTTAAACTCTAGATCTAGACCCTAGTTCTAAACTCCAGACCTTTGTGAAAAACTGCCAGAGATAACTCCAGTGGAACAGAATCTTTTACCAGCATCATAGGTCTATACTATTCTGTAATAACTAAAGTACAGGTATGGGACCTGTTATCCAGAATGCTCAGGGGTTTTCCTGATAATGGATCTTACTGCAATATGGATCTTTGTGCCTTACGGCTGGTATACACTTATGTAAACATTACATAAACCAAACAGGCTGGTTTAGCTGTACTGATGTATTTTTACAGAGAAAAATGAAAGAATTTAAAAAAATTTAGATTTTATTATAATGGAGTCTATTTTTTTAATTTTGAGCTTTCTTGATAATGGGTTTCCTGATAACGGACCCCATACCTGTATATAAACATTTTGATTGTGTTCATTTTCCAGGCCTTTCAGAATGGAAACAAATGTACCTGTAGCTGAACTGTCTCCAGTTTTGATAGCAGGAACTATAAAACTATATATTCTTGCTGTAAATACTGCTAAATGCAGACAAAACGGTGGCATTTCCTCAGAAGGAAACATGCAGTAAGTAAAGAACAAGGCTTAGAATCAGAGAATCAGTATTGATAGATGTGCAAGGTGAAGAGGAAATGTAAAAGAGTCACGTAAAGGTAAATAAGGTTCCAGGACAGGATGGTATTAATCCCAGGATACTAAAAAAGGTTAAACTATTTGACTGACAAACCACTTCACTTAATTTTCCAAGATTCCTTAAGGTCTGGCATGGTGCCGAGGGATTTACGAATCCCTTTGGTGTTCGGTACAGTACTACACAAGAGGTTACTGATCAAAGGAATATTGACCTTTGTAGTGGAAACTGACTGAAAGATAGATTGCGAAGAGTTGTGGTAAATGTAACATTTTCTAATTTACTAGTGTTTTTAGTGAAGTACTGCAGTGGTCTGTCCTTGGACTTTTGCTATTTAACTTGTTTAATAATGACTTTAAGGGCCACTGAGTACCATCTACTATTTTTGCTGGATTTGCAAAACTACAACAATTGTGCAAAACTATTGGTTCAATGTAGGATTCTGCTACTTTTCAGAGCTAGAGTTGGAGAACCTGAAAGCAAATTGGCAAAAGAGGTTGTGTAAACTCAAGATTATGCACTTTGGTAGAAGCAACATAAATGCAGAAAATCTGTCTACACCATCCCTGTATTAACTGCTTAGTGTTCAATGGGCTAGTATATGAAAATCTGAAATAAACTGATGCAAAACAAATAACCATATACAGTATAATGAAAAGCACAACGTTTGTTGATGTGCCTTAACCCATAGTAACCAAAAACATGTTTACTTTTATACAGGTTACTAGTTAATGTTACCTGCTGCTTATTGCTATAAATTAGACCTTTTTTGATTTCTCACACTGGGGTTGATTTATCAACACTGGGCAAATTTGCCCATGGGCAGTTACCTATAGCAACTAATCAGTGATTAGCTTTTTAAAGCCAGCTGCAAGTAGAACAATGAATGCAGCAAGGTGATTGGTTGCCATGGGTTACTGCCATGGGCAAATTTGCCCAGTGTTGATAAATGACCCCCACTGACTTTTCACTAAAGATAGAAAGAGACATCATTAGGCACTGATGGGACAGTTACTAATTCAGTCCCTTGTAAAAAGATACATCATTCATTTGGTATATGCCAACCCTGCAGTGCTGGCCTTAAGCGAATTGGATAGCTTGTGCCCAATGTGCCATGGAAGGAGCCAGGACATGCTTTTCCTTTCCACAGTGACAGATGCTGTCTCCAATCGCATCTTCAATATGAGGCCGACTCATCAGGAAAAGGAACTAATACAGTAGTAAGAGCAGTGATTTGAATTTCTCATCCACACATTGGCTCCTGTTCCTGAGGGGCAGGAAATTTTTTTAATGCAGGGCTCTAAAAAACTTGGCTGAAGGCAAAATAGTGGCCCAGTGGCTGGCTACTGGCTGGCTAATTTTCCTGTGAGTTCTGGTGGTATTTGTACATGTAACTGCCACTGTGCCATCCTGCTGTGAGTTCTGTGGGTATTTATACGTGCAATCGCCACTATGTCTTCCTGCAATGAATTCTGAAGTTATTTTTACATGTAATTACCAGTGTACCATCCTGCTATGAGTTTTGGGAGTATATCTAAATTTAACTAGCACTATATCTTTGTGATATGAGTTCCTGGGTTATTAGGTGTGAAATTGCCACTGTGCCATTCTGGGGTATTATATATGTAATTACCACTGTGACATCCTGCTATGAGTTCTGTGGGTATTTATACATGCAATGGCCAGTGTGACTTCCTGCTAAGAATTCTAGGGTTATTATATATGAAATTGACATGTGCCATCCTGCTATGAGTTCTGGGGGTATTAGACATGCAATTACCACTGTGCCATCCTGCTATGGGATATTTATACATGCAGGTGCCAATGTGTCTTCCTGCTGTGAGTTCTGGGTGTTCTTATATGCAATTTCCTATGTGTCTTCCCGCTATGAAGCAGATTTACAGTACATATAACATACTCAGGTTTTAAATATATCAAATATTATGGGTTCCTTTGCTATAATGCCAATATTTGCAAAGTGCTAATATAAGTCATCTTGCTTTTTTCCCACAATACAGCATTTATACTCAGCATCACTGTGGTATTTAGGGTAAAAATTTGCATGTGGCAACATGCTCCAGAAATGTCAATAAAAGTGCAAAACACGAGCTTATTTGGTAAATCCAATCTATATTGTGTTGATATAAGCAGGGCCAGATTCCAGCGGCAGGTGCCCCTATATAATACCTACTGTATATAT
>CM044440.1:79835923-79857800 GCA_024363595.1 Xenopus borealis
AGGCGACAAAATGCCCCCGAATCTCCCCGTCTGGCCTAGCCCTAAAGAGTAATCATGTCCTCATGCAAGTGTGTAAAATTATACAATTTGCTATATACAATAATCTCCAGATCTTCTCAATTAAGACAAAACCCACCACACTATTTAGTCTATAACTCACATTTATATTATTTCTACCAAAGTGCATAACTTTGCCTTTACCAACATTCAATCTCATTTTCCAGTTTGCTGCCCAGTTTTAGTTTAGTCCAATCACTCCGTGGCAGCATCCGGCATGGAACTTATAGTTCTGCACAGTTAAGTATCATCTGCAAAAATAGAAACAGTAAGTTCAATGTCCACCTCTAGGTTGCTAAAGGAATACTGTCATGGGAAAAAATGTTTTTTCAAAAAGCATCAGTTAATAGTGCTACTCCAGCAGACTTCTGCACTGAAATCCATTTCTCAAAAGATTTTTTTTATATTCAATTTTGAAATCTGACATGGGGGTAGACATTTTGTCAATTTCCCAGCTGCCTTTGGTCACGTGACTTTTGCCAGCATTTTAGGATGGAACTGCTTTCTGGCAGGCTGTTGTTTTTCCTTCTCAATGTAACTAAAGGAGTCAAAGTGGGACAAGTCACAATATTTCTACACATCTCAGGCCCACCCACAGGTGTGCTACACTTAATAGCAAAATTGCTAAAATGAATTAAAAACAAGGTCAAGTAAAAAAATTTAATACAATGCCTTTCAGACAGCTGTTACTGAGATGTCACAGCAATAATTCAAATTAACAGTAGTGATAAGTGAAATTGTTTGCCAGGTTCCACCACTAAAGCAAGAAGCCCATAGACTCCAATGTGTGAAAAAATGTGTTGTGAGTAACAAAAAAGAAATTTTTGTGCATCAAAAGTCTCCCATTGACTTCAAAGCATTTGGCAAATTGTTAGAATTTTTTTTCACCAGGCATGGATTTGTGATGAATTTAATCATTTCGCCATCTGCAAATATTTTTGTAAAACTGCACCAAAAACCCACTATGAAAGATTTTGCTGCAACAAAAACTCACCATGAGAAAATTGTCACCAAGACAAAAATGTCACCATAAGAAAAAAACTCCCATTGACTTGCATTTGGATAAAAAAGTCCACCGTGAAAAATTTTGCAGTGCCAAAAACATCACCACGACAAAATTTTCACCAAGACAAAAATATTTACCACAGAAAAAAAAACACCCATGACTTTTATGCATTTGGAGTGCGAAAATAATTTTGAGCAATGGAAACATTTTTTTTAAAGGCCATTGACTTAAGCTTCATGAATTTTTTACCATTTTGGGACAGCTAAAATGTGATTGGTCTTTTGTCTTTTAAAGAGTGTGCCTCAAAAGCTGTTTCTCTAGGCTATGATTGAAGTGCTCAGAAAATGCACAAAATGTGGCAGACTTCATTTGCATGTCACTTTTGTTATGAAATTATTTTTTTATCATTCTAAAATTATTAAAATTAATTTAAGCAGCATTTTCTCGACTGAGATCTGGTCTGTGCCAAACATTTTTTTAAACATGAATTTGTGATTGCAGCTGGGTTTCATTCCCTTTACGAACTCCATGTCAGTACTTACTGGGTTAGCCCCTCCCCTATGCTCCCATCAGAAGGACCCTCCCCAAGTCTTTAAAGACCAGCCACAACCACCTACTGGCGTCTTTTTGTCCTTCTCATTTTGCACTCATTGGAAGCAAAGATGTTTGTTCTTTTAACCTTGGGAAAGCATTAGGCCTGCCCATACGGCATCCTAGGAACAGGGGTTTTGGTCCGTGGGACCTTTTTGTTCCCCAGCACATGGCCTCAGATCTTGGAGTCTTCAGTACTTCAGCATCTGGATCAGGTAAGGCACCAGTGTGCAATGTTTGCTACTCCTGGTCTGCCTATATTTCAGTTGCCTTTTCCATATTGCTGTTAGAACATTTGGCAGCAAGTGCTTGTTCCCCCATCCGGTGTGCCTTCCTGGCCTGCCCAAAAGGCGTCCATTGGCAGTGGTGTATGTGGCCCCTATTGTTGTGCCATTTGTATAAACACCACACCTCTACACCCTTGATTTTTTTCGGATAGGCGAGGGAGGCAGCAGTTAGAGGGTCAGCCAGTTATTTGATATAATTAGTTAGGGGTCTGAGCCTTACTGCCTCCTGTTTTCTTTTCTTTTAAATGGAGGGCAGGTGTCATGGCCGCTGCCTCCCTCGGCAGACTTTCCTAATGCAAAAGGTCATTTAAAAAAAAAAAAAGCCAGCCTTATAGCTTCAGCTAGAAAGGTGGCCTGTTTGGGCTCTGGTAATAGACACCAATTATCTGTGCCTCTGTGTAACCACAGCAGTTGCTTTTGGTTACCTGCTTTTGCAGACAGCAGCTGAGTTAGTTAGCGGGTTCCACTAGTAAAGTGACCCCCCAGAGTACAATTATGTGATTCCTCTGTCTGTACAGACAACAGCTGAGTATAATCAAATGGTGATTCTTGTGCAACTGCCAGCTACAGCAAGTGGAAATGGCCCCGCCCACTCTCTAACTCTGCAGACTGGAACTTAGATCCAGCAGCCTCTGTTAAGTACTGCTGCTATCAGTAACTTGTGAGGCCTGTTAACAATGAACTTGGTGTCCTGCAATATGTGGCTTTTGGAGACCTGCTTACAACCTGGCATAAGGAGCTACAGGCAAGGAACACAGTCATATTCTGTGTACTGAGTGAATCCTTGCTTACCTGCATTGTGCTGTTTTCTGACTATTTGCTCATCTGAAACTAGCAGTGTATGCTGAGTTATGGCTAGTTGCTCACCCTAATCCAATAGTCCTAGCGGAGTTCTGGACATTTGTATACTGGAGAACAATAGCCCTAATGAATGCTGCTATTTGTTCTATAAGGTGATGGGCTTAGGGTTGCCACCTTTTGCAAATTTTCTTACCGGCCGGCAGGGGGTGGGGCCAAAAGGGGGCATGGTGTGATGTCAAAGGGGGCGTGATGTGACGTCAAAGGGGGCGGAGCCACACAACTGATCGGCTGAAGACGCAAGAAAGGTAAGTTTTTATTGGATTTAATGCAAGGGCCATTTTTAAGGGGTATTACAAATTTACCGGCAGCTACATTGCCCGTAAATTTGTAATACCGGCCCCGGCCTTGGCTGGTGTTTTACCGGCTAGGCCGGTAAAATACCGGCCGGGTGGCAACCCTAGATGGGCTGCAGCTATTGCTCTCCTGAAACCAGTAGCCTTTATGAATGCATCCCTGGGCTGGCTGGCTGCTAGATTCTGATATTCTGTGTGCTTGCTCTAAGCGGCAGCTAATACATACTATGTATCACATGTTGCTGTGATTGTATCTTTGCCTTGCAGGATCCAATACACTTACATCTGAATGTCTTATGAATGCATTCTCCTGTGTTAAGGTACTTACAATTCCATACTTAATTGAAATACGTATCAGGTTAATGTTCTCCCTATACTAGGTGAGTTTACATATTTTTTTCTGATACACACAGCAGGAGCGTCTCAAGCCTCTGTTCTATGGATTACAGGTATTGTTTACACAACACAATGTTTGGGATGCTTTGCTGCAAGTTTTCCCAGTTTTCTGTTGCAATTCATGGTCCGCATGACTGGAGGGCCAAAGATTAGCTAGTGCAGAGTCATTGAATAACCTCTGATAACTGGCTAACTGTATGTGTACCTGAGTAGCCTCACCTGACTGTAATCATGTGATCAGCTACACTACCTGAGTTTCCAGAGAATTGATCCACTCCTGGATGATGGAGTCAGGTCAGAAAGGCAGTATCATTCTATATCCATAGCTGGAGCTCTGGGGTTGGTCAGTGTACTCTGCCAGAGAGTAGTATTTCAGGGTCCTCACAGAGCCATATATAGTAATCTGCCATGATAAAGCTTTAATACATGCTAGCACCATGGCTCTACCCCATATTGTTGGTTTCTAAAGGATCACTTATGGTGACGCTAAATAAGACTAAGCTGTCGAGTCATCTGATGAGTGTTTATCCTAAGAAAGCTAATACCTTCAGAACGAATGCTTAACCTCTGGTTAACTGTTACGTGTAAGTGTTCCACGTAAGCGTCTTACATGCATGTGTATTATGTGTATGCATGTATTATTACGTGGGCATATTTGTGTGTATATCTATGTATAAAGATGTATGGGCATCTGCATATATGTGCATGGGGGTATGTATGTGTATGATTTAACAGGCCCTGACAGGGGCAGTGATAGGAGTGAAAGCTCACAGCTGTCTTTTCCTGGCTGGACCTACCTATATGCATCATGCCCCAGCCCAGGCTAGCAATCTGTGGGTTCTGGCTAATGCCCGAGGTGCTGCCTTAGGATGCTATGGAAAGTTGCGGTTAGTGGGCTGGTGTGGAGTTAATTGGCAACCTCTGTTCAGTGTTACTAAATGTCACCAGGCCCTACAGCAAATTTCTAGCATATATGTTGAGGTTCAGCATCGTTTTGGCCCCATGGGTTCCCCTAATTACTCCTTGGCCCCACTGCAACTGCAGGGTCTGCTCCCTCAGTAGTTATGCCTGTATCTGTACTTGATTGTGCCCTTAGCTGGTTAGCTTCAGTCCCTCCTTAGAGCTGTCTGGGGTGATTACCACACAGAAATATACATTGGCACATACTACCAATTCACTTACTTTCATGACACACATCACATCGCTTGGAGATGACCTTTGTTCAGTCACTAGGGTGCATAACCCTAAATTTTATTGGTTGTAATTTAATCTTACCCATATAAGAGCTCCTGGCAGATTGCCATGCTATAAAACATCATGGGTACAGGCTGAACATTGCTGTTTGGAGTAGGAGTCTGTCATACTGCCGGCAAAGCAGAACATCACTGTGGCTCCGTGTCTAAAAGTCAGACTTAAAGTTGATTTGCCCAGCCTCTTAGTTATGGGGTTTCAATGTTTCAGGCTAGCTGTTTTTTACATATCAAATGGGTACTGTTTATAATGCAAATGATGGAATCATTTAGTGAGTGTTGATTCTTCCCTCTCCTTATGTCCGTGTCCCCTCGAAATACCAGTATTGAAACCACATCCTCATGGTTAAATACCTATGGGTTCCACCCATTCTATTGCTTCAGGACATGATGTCTTAAAGACTGTCTTTATGATTATCTCAGTCTGGCATTACTTGAGGTGTGTGTGCACTTCTCCCACTTCTATTTCATTATGGACAATTGGGGAAACTAAGTAATCTGTACCGAAGTTGTCTTATGGTCTAGTTCACCTGTACCTACAGTATGTGGATAGTAGGGATGGCGCGAACTGTTCGCCGGCGAACTTGTTCGCGCGAACATCCGCTGTTCGCGCTCGCCAAAAGTTCGCGAACGTCGCGCGACGTTCGCATTTTGGGTTCGCGTCAATTTGCCACATTTTTTTTGCCGCTTTTTTTTTGCCCTCTCACCTCAGACCAGCAGATACATGGCAGCCAATCAGGAAGATCTCCCTGGACCACCCCCACACACCCCCTGGACCAAAAAAAAAAAAAATGTGCATACCTCCCAACTGTCCCTTTTTTGGAGGGACAGTCCCTCTTTTTGAGAGCTCAACCCTCTGTCCCTCATTTGTACTGGAAAGTCCCTCTTTTCTCTGCACTGAACAGCCAGAAAAAGAAGCAAAGATTTGAACTTAATTGGCTTTTGGCAGAGAGTCCAGAACAGCTAACAGGTGCAGATAAGATACTTTGTAACACTTTTGACATAAGAAAATAATGGATTTTTCTTTTCCCTTGATCCCCCTCTGGCATGTCACTGTCCAGGTCGTTGCACCCTTTAAACCACTTTAAAATCATTTTTCTGGCCAGAAATGTCTTTTTTAGCTTTAAAAGTTCGCCTTCCCATTGAAGTCTATGGGGTTCGCGAACCGTTCGCGAACCGTTCGCGATTTTGCGCAAGTTCGCAAACGTGTTTGCGAACTTTTTTGCCGCGGTTCGCGCCATCCCTAGTGGATAGTTCACCTGGCCCAGTGCGTATAGTTCTCCTTACCCAGGATGCATGGTTCACCTTTCCTGGTAGGAGGGCTCACTTTTCCGGTATGATGGTTCAGCGTTCCAGGTAGGACAGTTCACTTTTCCTAGTAGGTCTAGTTCACTGGACCCAGTATCTGACCCGGCAGGTCCTGAACAGTAGGTCTAGTCTAGTAGATGGGAAGCTTACTGGAACATCTTCATCCTTATGATAAGTACTTGAGCAATTGATGCCTCCACTCATCCTCTGCACGCCTAATGGTGACCAGCCTGATTATTGCTGTAAGAGGATTTGGCTACCTGATATAGTCAGTTAAGAAAACACTAACACACAAGGCATATAGTCGCAGGGCTAACCCTTGCCACTGAAATCTCCTACATGTACAAATATTCCTTACATAAGGGAGGAAAATGTATTGTCTCCTGAGAATCTGAACATTTCTCCAGGTTACTCTTCAGTCTGCCCCTGTGGATTTTAAGATTATCATAGTATTGCTTGGATTATTTACTTTAATCCTTTATGGGTAACTAGTTATATCTGTCCCACAAGACTATGCTCTGCCATCCAACTGGGGTTTTGTCTTTAGGTAACCCACTGCCATTATCTTCTAGATTAGGAGGTTGGTACCAGTGACTCCATTGAAAGGATCATACACTGAGTAAGTAATTCTCACTCCAGATAAGTCTCGGGTGCCCTGGTCCCTGTTCTCTGGGATTGCTTTCCCATTAGAGCAGATCTAACGACTAGACAATCAGATATTCAGGCAGTACAGTACATTACTCAAATGCGCCTCTCTGTGCATTTTTATGCCCAACATTTTTGTTTATATTCTAAATGGACCACACATACAAAGGGGTCTGTTTGGGATTCTCACTCCTGCAAAGTGTTTCTTACAGGTGCCTTACAAATCTGCACTGAAACTAGGCATACATGTGATGGATGCTGTGAGTTTGTCAGGTGAAGGGGGGTCTTCATTCTTCTCTCTCACTCTCTCTCTCTTTTCATCTACAAGCGTTCAGCTGATTAACCTTTCCTCACACTCACGCTGGGCTAAGGTCTCTTTCTCTGTGATATAAAGTCTATGCTATAAGATTATTCTTATCCCTGTAACTTATTCTCGAAGTTTTTCACCTGGAGTCTCAACGTTCACTTTCAACGTTCACTTATAGAAGTTGCATGAGTGGGCTCTTTCATTTCTTGACATTCATGGCTACAGATTCTTGTTAAGAGCCTATTACCCTCCCACTGGGGAAACTAGCTTGCTACATCCCAGTAAGTACTGACATGGAGTTCGTAAAGGTAATTTGTAGATTGTAACATACTTACTGTGATCTTCCTTTCCTATACGAACTCCATTTCAGAACCGCCTGCCCCTTTTTCTAGTGATTTAGAAGCTTGTAACAGACGCTGGTAGGTGGGTGTGGCCGGTCTTTAAAGACTTGGGGTGGGTCCTTCTGATGGGAGCATGGGGGAGGGGCTAACCCAGTAACTACTGACATGGAGTTCGTATAGGAAAGGAAGATCACAATAAGTATGTTACAATCCTCCCTATTCTCTTCTTTTTTATTCGCCGGCATCAAAATTAATAAATTCACCCATCACTACTGGCTGTTGGTTGCCAGCACAGAGACACAGGTATTTAAAATTATTTTAAATTCACTGAAACAATAAGGAAAGAGGGGGGTAGGAAAGGGCACAAGTGTTTTTTTTTTCACTACATCTGATTAGAGATTGAATTTAAAGGGCAAGGAAAGTGTAAAATAGAATAAGGCTAGAAATGCTGTATTTTGTATACTAAACATAAACATGAACTTACTGCACCACAAGCCTAATCAAAAAAATTATTTATGCTTTCAAAGTTGGCCACAGGGGGCTGTCATATTGTAACTTTGTTATACATCTTTGCCTGACACTGGCACTGCACATGCTCTGTGTGGTCTGTGCTGCTTAGGGATCATATTGAATAATCAAAAAACAAAGCTGTTTGAGTTCTGCATGGCTGGTAAGTAAGGCGCTGTTCATAAGTATGATTGTTTCACTGCCAGAAGTTAGGGACCGTCTGACAATTCCTATCCACAGCACTAAATGAAGGGAGAATTTCACTGCATGCAGTCAAGTTTATTATAAAAACACAACACATTTTTAAATTAAAGTATATTGGAGAGATTTCTTTTTCATTAAAGAAAGTAAAAATGGGATTTTATTTCTTTGCCTTTCCTTGCCCTTTAGAGATATGCAAACTATACAAAGATTAGACACACTGACAGTCAGTATGTCATACCTCCCAACATTTGAAAAATAGAAAGAGGCAGAGAAATTGTGCCATGGCCACTTTATGACCACACCCCCCTACTAACCATATCCATTTTCAATATTTGGCAGGTTATGAAAGTTTGAATGCATTTCTGGTCATTTTAGTGCAATGCTTTCTGTGTTATAACAGTTTCGCTAATGATGATGAATTTGCCCTTTAAGCTGTGAGTCTGTTTCCCCAAGAGACTTGCTTATTTTATTAGTTACTATTGTATCTTTACTTATCTGCTTTATCTATTAGATCTGTTATATTATATCTGTTAAATCTTTTATGTTGTTGCAGACGTTTAGTGCTTTTGGCTCTCTTCCAAAAAGCCTCTTATTTTAATTAAGTGTCAGAAATGTTGTGTCATGTTCTGTTCAGTGCAGGAGATCAAAAATAAACTCTGGACAGTTCAGTAAGAAACCGGGGACTGCAGGTTGAGCTGTCAAATCTGGACTGTCTGACAGAAAAAGTGAAAGGGGATGGGGCATAAATTGAAGCACTTGACTGGGGTATAAAATAATTTGGTCCAGCTCTGTAAATAATATCTTACAAACTGTTGCCATGTAATCTGCAGTAGCATCGTTGGGTTTATTAGAACACAGTAATTTAAATATCCATTAGATGGCAGCATCGGGCATATTTTACAGGGAGACTGGAACAAAGAATGAGTACAGTAATGCCACATATTAAGAACGATTACGAACTGTCATTTAAGTGCAAATTATAAGATTATACATATCAGTATCATAGTTACATTTATGATCAGCATCATAGTTACAGTTCATCAGAGTTACATTAAACCCAAGAATAAACGTACTTCTCTCTCTAAGCAGTAAAAGAATGCAGCATCTCTCATATACTGCTGGAAACACTAGGGCAAAAGTGCTAAGGAATTGATAAAATGCCCATGTGGCCTCATTATTCAACTGGTTAATATATTCTTCTCAGTCTCAAATTATAGAGTGAGGAGCCTGTTTGAAAAGATATAGCTTCAGAAACCATCAAATGATATTATAAGAAGTTTCAGCATGAAAAATTTCACAGTGACAAAGTTGCCAAGACAAAATTGTTCCCTTAAACACCCAGTGCATTTGGACAAAAAAAGCGCAGAGGCAAAAACGTCACTACAAGATAAACGCCCATTGCCTTTAATTTGGAGTGAGAACAAATTGTTGCACTTAAAGATTTTTAAAGCCGTTTTGAGGATTTTTCAGTCAAGGGAAATGGGACAGCATCTGTCTTCACCAGTCATAAATTGTAAGCACTGACCTGTAGTGATGAGAGAAAAAAATGGCACCCATAGACTGCAATGCATCAAAAAAAAATTGACACACCATACCGCGCAGCAAAAAGATTCCCGTAGACTTTAATGCATTTTGGTGAATTCTCGCCATTTCGCTAATTTTTGTGAAGTGGGTCAAATTTGCCCATCACTGACCTGTAGTTACAGCATCATATCATATCATATCATAGCTGTGTCTTTCCAAGGCCCTAGTATGTCTTAATCCCGTAATCAAGGATCTCAACATATTTCCTCTCTCTGTTTTGCAACATCCCAGCACCTTATTGCACCAAAAGTGCTTTACTACCTGATTAGTGACCTACACAAAGATGCAGTATCCTCAAAAGTGCATTTTTTTACTACAATATCTACCAATGTATTACAACATACACTTTAGGTTCCTGTAAAAAAATCTGGGATGTTTTAATCAGCCTGAAAGGCAAACTGCAGTTTTTTTTAACCCTGTTGCTGGTATTCACTATTGATACTAGTTATGAATTAATTTACTTCTGTTGGCATACTGTATTTAGATTTTTCTCAAGCTCACTAATCAGTATTTTTGTTGCATGCCAGTGACCCTACATAGTATGCCTATAGTTTCCTTGGGTTTATTGTAACACCAGTATGCTTACTAGCTGGTTTTGCTGCATGGTCTTACATTGTGCATGTTAGTGCATGCACTTACATTCAGTTTATTGAACGGAGACAATGATTGGGTTGGCACATGCACAATTGGCTCTGTTGACTATCTATGATTAGTAGAAGCTTTGTAAAATGGCGAAATGTCACCAATATTTTTTGCATTGGAGTCAATGGGGGTTTTTTTGTGAATAAACATTATTTTCTGAAGAAACAAAATACATGTGGAAAAATAAATTAGCTTATCCCTCCTGATTAGCAAACCAGAAAAAAATCTAAATGAATACAAATTTAGACACAGAATATACATGTGAAAAGGATAGCAGGTGAAAAAGCAGCAATGGGGATAGGCTGAGCACAAACTGATAAATAAGTGAATACTCTTTGTAATCTAAATTTTAAATGAATGTTCAAGCAAACCCCCCACCCCCTTCAGTGTTAGACCGGGTCCACCAGCTTCCTAGTGCCGATGCCCCCTTTGTTGGAGGTTAAGGCAAAAATGTTTTTGAGCGCATATAATGCATGTGCATTCGCACATAGTGCAGCACCTCGCGCACAGCAGCGGCGTGCAAGCCAGTACAGAAGGGGGGCCGGTGGGGGCCCTGGGACAGTATCCCCGGTGGGCCTTGGCCCCCAGTCTGACTTCAGGGTCGGACTGGCCTGGCTGGACACTTGGAAAAAACCCGGTGGGCCCCCACCTCTCCTATTAAAAAAATAAATTAAAAATAAACTCTGGGAAACTGCTCATTGGAGAACTTTGTGCATGCACCACTAAGTAATCTGCTAAGAACTGAACGTGCTGAGATACAGTTTAGTATGTCTGGAAAGTTCTAGGCTGCTTCATATCTACTCACATGTACAAGGAAAGAATTGAACATTCTACTCCTAATTATAGGAATTGTGGTTAAACAAATCAAAAATAAATACATTTACAGGATATTTATCTGATCAGATAAATACAGGTATATCAGATAAAAAATCCCATACTTGAACTTAAAAGAAAAATTTATATTTTTTGAGCATGTGGCCAAAGAATAGCAGGAAGGGTGTGCTTTGCATTTAATTTCTTTAGGATGGGAAACAGGCAGTAACCAATCAGTGACTTGAGGGTGGGCACACGGACCAGAACTGTTGCTTTTGAATCTGAGCTGAATGCTGAGGATCAATTGCAAACTTACTGAACAGTTATGTCCGCTGTGCCAACCCCTTCAAGGCACTGACTAACAGAGTTAGAGAACTGAAAAGAAAGAATTTGTATTATGTTCTATTATATTAGACATCAATTCACTACGTTATAGATTATATTTTCGGCTAACTAACTATACTGGAAAAATCTTGCTTTTTACCCAGTTTTTATTTTACACTGAACTGTTGCTTTAATTGTAGTGCGATAGTTAGCAAGGTGTCTACAAGAAGGACACAGAGCTGGAAGGAAGTCACTCCCAGAGGGGCTCATGGTCCTGTCTGCACTGCAAATAGCAGAGGCGGCATCTGACCCCGTCATACTGACTGTTTCTATGAGTAGCAGGGGGGCTGAGCCATACCCCAAAGAACCATAAAGTAGAGAGAGAGAGTACAGGAGTTCCTGTATAAGTACACATTTGCACCAAATGTGTGTAGGCAGTGCCCAGAGGACTGAATTTTCCCTTACTTCTGATTTTTTTTTTTTTTTTTTGTAACTTATTTTTTATTCGTTTTACATACGGTAAGTCATGTAGTAATTACAACATTTTTTGTTTTGTAATAACAAACTTACTTCTGCATTTTTTGCTGAAGAGGTCACCCCTAGTTTCAATAAATTGCCTTATAATTGAATAAAGTGTTGTGGATCCTGCATCCCTGCAATATTTATCAGGGTTTTCCCAACTGATAAATACACCTAGTCAAAGTCTACCAGTGTTATTTGGGATTGGGGCATACCAGTGACGATCTAAGGTTTGGGATGATCAGACTTATTCCACCACCTAGAAGGGTTTGATGTCAAAAGGGCATGGCACGGTTCGAGATGTTTTCATTGGAAAAATATATGCTTGCGAGGGGACATTATTGCACTTTACAAGTACATTAGAGGATATTATAGACAAATAGTAGTGGACCTTTTTTTTCCCATAAAGAGGTGGTTCTTCACAGTGAGGACAGTGAGGTTGTGGAATGCCCTCCTGGGTGATGTTGTGATGGCTGATTCTATTAATGCCTTTAAGAGTAGCTTGGATGATTTCTTGGACAGACATAATATGCAAGGTTATTGTGATACTATAATTTATAGTTAGCGTATGAGTTTATATAGTTTATGTGAGTGTATGGGGGGGCGTCATTGAGTGTATGTATGGATGCTGAGTTTCATTTGGAGGGGTTGAACTTGATGGACTTTGGTCTTTTTTTCAACCTGATTGAACTATGTATGCAACTATGATGAGAAGGGTTGACAATGGATTTCCATATGCATAGGTGCAGCAGGTATAGCCATCTTTGTCTGCTTATAGTGTATACAAAGAGATACCAAAACATGATTCAGCATTGCTGGTATTGTAGCACCTACTGGTTCTTTAAATCAAGAGGCTTTACTAAGTTTCCCATCCAGCAGTGAATAGACAGTACATTTGGTTCATGGCCATCATATTTTCAGTTCAAATAAATACAAGAAAAGCATATTGAATAAGTTGTTGCATTTGCCCTTGGGCACCATAAAGCACTGAACTGTAAATTATCACCAGACTTCACAGAAATATTATAATTGCAACATACCAGATACCATATCTCAGTTTTCTTCTACTTAACCACCTTAATTTCTTAATATTGAAAAAAAGAATACATAACTACGAATTCCCATACAATTATATTAAGAAAATAGCTGAAAAGAAGTTTTCACTTCATGGTTCAAGTGCAAGCCTGGGACAGCACCGCAACATTTAGTTCCATTTTGTCGAGGAAAATTACTAAATTGAGAAAACAACATCTGGATTCAGATTTACTTACTTTCTTATAATTTGCTCTATATTTTCAGGCTTCTGGCTAGTGGGAAAATTGTCAGTGAAGTTAGTGATTGATGGAACAACAATAAACTCGGCTCAGAAAGACTTCCATATAATAATAATTCCTATCAGCACAATTCTGACAGCAGTGGTTATTTTTTCCTACTTAATTAAACATTATGTTCATTATTTTAAAAACTGCCTTTTTAGCTTTCTCAGCTGCCTGGTGAACAAAATGTCATTTAACCATCACTGCGGACATTATACCATCAAACAAATGTTCTAAAATGAAGTTATAACTGATATTTTAATTAGTCACAGTGCACAGAGCACCGAGCATATCACATTGTAGACATTTGGAGATATGTTGTGCACATGGGCATAACATTAGTATATTTTATGAAGGACTAAGCAACCTTTGGGTCCCAGCTGTTAAAACCTATACTCTTCTGCTAAAGAAGATTGGAGATTAAGTTCTGCAGAAGACTAAGGGGCAGATTTACTAAATTCACATGAAGAATTCGAAGTTTGATCGAATTTGTATGAAATTCGAATCTTTGAATATGCAAATTTTTTATTTTTTATTCGACCCCCTACTTTGACAGATTAAATCTACCAAATTAGGGATCCTTCCCTGAGATCGAATATAAAATATTCAATCGAATTTGAATTTTCTATATTCGATTCGATCGAATTGCAGTAAAATCCAATAGTCGAATTTGAAGGATTTTACTATTCCCTTGGTCGAATTTCGATTTTTTTTTTTTCCATTCGAAATTCAACCAATAGTAAATCTGCCGCTAAATGTTGTCAATCTATATTATATGCTATAAAAATATTTTTTTATTTTGCCTTTAAAGCAAGTACAACTGTTTAACACATTTTTAAAGTAAAAAAAATCTAGTTATGTAAAATCCTACAGTGACAACTAGAAGGTTTCATAAAGAGGATGGCATTTGTTTTTAGTAAGAAACTTCTAAACTCAAGATAAAGGTCAGATTTATTCAATATACACATACATAGCATAGACAATTTAAGGAAATCTTAATAAACACATTAATCACACTAAACTGTTTCCATGGTGGTCAGGGACAACTGATCATTTTTGCAAGATGATTAACAGGCCACACAAAGGCTGGTCAAATCCCAACCAACTTTGTGTTTGCACTTTTGTCCATAGCCTACCACAACAAATCCTGGTAATCAGTAAAGTATATTATACTTATGACCATGTGGGTGTCATTCTTCACCAAAATCTTAGTGAGATGTCCATACTTTCAGACAATGGGCATCTTTTATGGCTAGGTCACATAACATAGTAAGTTAAGTTGAAAAAAGACACATGTCCATCAAGTTCAACCTTCAAGGTCTTAAAGGTTCCTTCATTATGTGCACTAAGAAGTAGGGTTTGGTTACAATCCTGCTTGTGGTATGCCAACCAATACCACTTGTCAGGTGGTATGTATTACCAAGCATTGCCTGTAAACATCTCAAAGGGAAAACAAGATTTTAAGCTGTATTCAAAGGGGCATAGATTCTTGGAAGGAGAGGCCCCACTGAGAATATACTGTGTATTTTGGTCTCCAGTGCTCAAATGGGACATTATTAAATTAGAGAGAGTCCAAAGGGCAACTAAGCTGGTAAAGGCTATGGAAATTCTCAATTAAGGAAGACTGGTCAAGGACCCATACACTCTAATGGGTGAAAAAAATTGTCACCAGTCAAAAAAATTTTTGCTCGTATGCGTCAATACATTTGGCAAATTTTTCACTGTTTTGCGTGAAGGGAAGTGGGTCAGATTCGCCAATGTTCAACTTGCTTATCTACTCCTATCTTTAACTGCTAGAGTAAGCTATTACAGAACTTGGATAAAATCTAATAAAATATTTGAAGAGGAACTTATCTTTAGAAGTAATTTCATCCATACCTTACTGTCCCTGTGCAATAATAAAGTGGAAAAGAATGGAATAAAAGGAGAGGACACAACCAGGGCAGGCTTCTTTTTCACCTTGGATTTAGATTTAGATGTGACAGTGCACTCAGTGGAAGTACTAGGTACTTCAGGTAGTTTCAGGAAGAGCTAGTACGGGTAGCTGAGTCCCCAATACGGAAGTAGTGGTATATGTGCCAAGCCTAAGCCGGTGGAAGTTATAGAGAAGCAAAAAGGACGTCCTGAAGGAGGGGACTGGAAATTCCTATCCGGAGTAGGCCAGAGGGGCAAAGAGCGTATGCCGGACTGGTAGGATGGAAGGTGTCACGAAAAATTCCTACCCGGAGAAAGACAGGTGTAGGGCGTAGCGTATACATCGGGCTGTCAAGTCAGGGAGGTGGTGAGTAACCCTGGAAAGGGATGTCTGTCTCAAGTGGGGTATCTGAACAATGGAAAAGTGTTGGCTTAGCCATGAAAAGGGGAATTGGTATATTACTGTGGTGTGAATGCCTGTTTGCCCTGGAGTGTGATGTGAACAGACTGGTGTAAGGGAAAGAAGAACCACTAAATATTTTGTTATTCGAAAACAGTTGTGTGGGTTTCTATCATTCGGAGGAAAGGTCGATAACCATGGTAACGTTGGTGAATTAACCACTTTATTACCCTTACAAGCTAGGGGGTGCTAGGCTCTTACCTTTTCTGCCTACCTCTATTTCAGGCCCTCATCCCCCAACCACCACTTGCCACATCACCACTGTGAATGCACAAGCACATGGGTGTGGTGGCTGTCCTAGTTGCCTAGGGCTCCTGGTCAGCCAGGCCTGGCTTGGTTTGGCACTCTCTTCAACCCATGGTGCTTCTGAGCCAACAATGGGGCAAATTCACTAAGCGCTGAAAATACGCTAGCGTTCGCCAATGTTCGCCACACTTCGCCAGACGTAGTTTCGCCTGCGCTACACAAATTCACAAAAATGCGAAGTTACGATCAGGGAGGAGAACTGTAGGGTAGTTGCGCTACTGTTAGTTCGTCAGGCAATGCGAAGTTATGCTAGCTATGCCTAATTTGCATACGGTGCAAAGACAAAGTATAATAGACGTATATGCTGCAGCCACTACATTCCCCTACACAAGCCCAGGAAACCTTTAATAACTCCAATAAAGTTGTCCTAATGCTCTACACATGTGCCCACTGTTTAGTTGAGTTGCCATATGTTAGGATATGTAGGGGAGAAGGAGGATAACCCCTAAAAATAATTACTATTTTTCAGACTATCACCCTAAGTAAAAGACGCCAGCTTTTTTGGGGGACTTCTTCAAACTCCTATCTATTGTATTGAACTAGTAAAGTCTAGTGCAAGAGGTAACGTTCAGTAAAATGGGCATCTTAGTGAATTAGTGTTGTTACGTCGCTTCGTCAGAGCGCAACTTCACCTGGCGTAAGGGTGCAAAGTTGCGCTAGTCTATCTACTTTGCTAGCGAATTTTCACCAGGGACACTAAGGGGCAAATTTACTATTATTCCCCCAAAAAAATTTGTTTCTATTCGATATTCGATTAGCATTCGATTTTCGAATGTTAATCAAATAGTTCTAGGCTACCTTTTATTCGATCATTCGAAGATTGAATACAAATTTATTCGATCGGTCGAATAAATCATTCGATCATTCGAATGATTCGTACAATTCGAACGATCGAAGACTTCGATCGTACGAATCCAATTCGATCAGGTCCAATCTGCCGAAGTAGGCAATCGAATAAACTTTAAAATTAAAATCCTTCGATGATCGAATATTCGTTCATTCTGCTCTATTCGAATGTATTCGATTGTTCGACCATTTCCTATTCGATGATCGAATATTCCAAAATTCACATATTCGACCAAACGAATAAATCCTACATTCGAAATTTCGATCGAATTCGCTCGAACTAGATTCAGTCATGTGAATTTTGTAAATCGGCCCCTAAGTAAATCGGCGAAGTCAAGAAATTACGTCACTCTGGTGAATTAGTGCTAACGTTAGACGATTCGCGCTTTATTGAATTTGCTCCCATTTGTCTAACTAAAGATCACATATTTAGGTTTCAAGATTTAGATTTCAGCCCTCAAAAATGAGTGTGTAGGAGTACATTATCCTTTATAATCAACAGCACTACCATGCTAGCAGTGCTTTTGCTACCGACATGGAAATGCAAATCACTCATAAATGACGTGTTCACCCTATTCAGTATTTTCTTTTTGAAATTCTTTTCAATATGTTTAAGCTTCCCCCACATTTATAAGTATATTACAAGATATATCCCCTCCTCTTGGACCCAGGTAAACTCTATACCCTGGACACCAGTATAGTATAAATCAGATAGAGTGCATGACTGAAAATGATGTGAAGCATTCGTTGTTTTTTCACCTCCTATATCAGTTATATATATTTTTTCGTGGCTGGAATAAACCCTTTGGGTTTGGGGCACCGGAACCACATAATAATATGATTAGTGAGTAATTATTTATATTTTAGTTTTCACTGTGGTACTGTATTTTGCATTACTTTACCTATGATTGTTGTGGGCGTAGTTATTTAGACAAATGGCACATATGTATTTGACAAATGTTTATGATACAGTAAAGATTGTTTGGTGCATTACTTACTATGGATGATGGGACAACGTGTTCAACTGCACGCTGCTCTGACACTTACCTCCATAGCAATGCTGTGTGTTGAAGTCCCAATGCTTCAGAAGCAGAAAGACTTACATTTCCAGAATCCTTTACATGACAATAGAAAAAGGTGAGGGAGCGGATTCTGGAATTATTTGTCAGAGATTTATGGTTTGTTTTATATTCTGGAAGTTCAGACGGTATTTATGTACTTTTTCTATATATAAGCCCCACTGCATGAGTTCGTGTCAAAAAGAGGGATATATTTTCCTGTCAGTTAGGCACTGGAAATGAAAACTGACTATAATGTGTACTCCAGTCTGGCCACAGCACTATATAAAAGCCCAACAAAACCCACAGGAAGAGCTGACAAGGGAAAGATTAGATAATCGTATTTAATATCTAATGGACTTGTTGGGCATTTAGCAAAAAATGAGTCTCAAAATAAATCAGGGCCAGGCCAAGGGGTAGGCAGGGTAGGTCTTATTATATTTTTATTTAGCCAATATCCTTAAGGTTCCCCGTTGTGGGCCTTTATTAGGTTTAAAAAGCATAAAGATTGATGCTAGGCTTGAATGTGTTGTTACCTGTCTACCTTGCCCAAAAGGTCCTCTGAGAATAGGAGGCAGAGAAGTCATCAGGGTCAGAGCTTTTATTCAGTAGTAGCAGTTAGGTCTAATTCTACATCTGAACAGACATGTGGGGGAATGTAATAAAAGTAATAAAAGTCATTAATGGAAAAATATTCACAATGAGAAAAGTTATGCTTTTGTGTGAACAAATTTTCCTTTGTGCAATTTTAATATAGCTTTTGTGAACCCGGAAACTGTTAAGCAACCACTTCCAACAGAAGGTTGGCTAATTTTGTAGTTTGTGCAGTGAATGTTATACTTTTGTGTGCCCTGTGCCACATTTATATGCTTTCATATCACATGCAAGGCTCAGATATACCCAGGCCAGAACTAGGGGTAGGCAGAATAGGCACCTGCCTAGGGCGCAACGATAAGGGGGCCTTTGGAAGTTACCTATTAAGCATCTTCTGCCAACCCTAGTACGTATTCTCTGCTCTCTCTACCTCTCCCCTCTCCTTCACTCCCCTCCTTCCAATCCTCTCATTCCCCTTTTCTCCCCCCCCCCCCCCCCCCCCCGCCTTGCTCATCATAGCTCTTTTACTGCTAATGCTCGCAGTCTTGGTCTGGTGCGCGCACGCACAGTGAGTAGCGGGCTGGCCAGCTGGGTTGCCTAGGGCCCCTGGTTGACTTGGCCAGGTCGAGGATAAACCGCCAAATAAAAAAACAAATAAATAAAACGGCAAAGGAACATAATTGTCTACCTTATTGTTTGTTCTTTCATCAAAGGATCATTTATATAATAGCTTTATATAAATCTCTACAGCTGGTTTCAACATATCTAGAAGTAAGGAATTCACCCCATTTACGCTGAAGTTAAAGTTTCATGATTATACAACAGATTAATTGTTCTTACACTCCACAAAATGTATGTTAGCTTGAATAGCAGTATTTATTAGAAAGCCTAAATTAGCTCAGATAAATGGCAACACAAATGACGCCTGTACCCAATTCTTTAGGCACAAGTGTGCTGTGCCTGTTGATGCTGTGCATGAAGGGAACCCTGGAGCTACCACCTGTGCAAGAGTTTGCTGTAGCTCCATTGTTCTCCTGCATCAATAGTTGCAGCATCAATCCATTCGGAACGAGAGGCAGAAGGATTGAGTTGTTGTAGACTCAACCATATGAAAGTGCAAGGAGCGTATAGTACCTTTAATGAAAGTGGTTTAATGTGCATCTGACTGCCCTTTAACCTCTGTTTGTTAAATCCTACAGATGCCATTAACATATATTAAGAACAAATTATGCGGCAGAATGACTTTTACAGGTAGTATGTTATTTCTATATCAATGTATATGTTAATGATTTAATGCCATCTATATAAGACAATCTAGTTTACTAAACATGCCATAAATTGATAGTATGGAAATGACAGTCCATTGTGAATAATTTTTAGTTCTAATTGTGAAATATTTTTTCATTTGTTGACAAATGAGCGTACAATAACAGACACTGCCTGGCTGTAGGGAACATAACCTCAAATCGCTAGTTTATCTAAAACCATGCTTCAGATGTATTTTTAATGACACTGAACAGGTAGTGATTTACAAATCAACCATCAGCTCACAAAGTACAAAGTTAAACATGAATTCTCTTAAGTTATAATATCCATTACACATAAAAACAGTGTAACCTTTCCCGATGCCTGTGGTGGCATTGCAATGTGTTTGATGTGCAGCTGAAGGATAAAGAAACCCATTGAGTGCTCATTTGTCCAAAACATGGACCCATAGGTCAAAGGTTAAAGGGACACTAACACTTATTCAGCTCTTGGTGTGTGCTGTCTCACATCCATACTGTACGTATATCTGGAAAACCAAATTCTTTATACACACCTACTCTGACTAAAATAATTACAGTAGAACCCCCATTTTACATTTTTTCAGGGGACCAGAAAGAAATGGTGTAAAATCCAAAAAAATGTGAAATCAGAGAAATGTATTCTGCATAATATATAGGTGGGACCACAAAACAACAATGTAAAATGAGGGGATGTGAAATTGGGGTTCCACTATATTAACTATGTTTTAACTTATTAATTATTTTACAAGAGAGAGAGGATGACTGACTGAATTCTTGGGGAAACTAGTTATATTTAAGAAACATGTCAGGGAATATGCAATAACATCCCCATATGTGATTCAAATAATAGGCACAGATTAATTTGCTATTTCTTCTTTCTGCGCTCCTTAGGGTTGCCACCTATTCCTGAAAAAAATACCGGCCTTCCTATATATTTATCTTTTCTTCCTATTAATAACATTAGGATCAACCATCAAAAATACCGGCCAGGCCGGTAAAATACCGGCCAGGTGGCAACCCTAGCGCTCCTGCACATGCGTGCAGACTTACGTTTGCAGCAACTCGTGCATGCGCAAGAGCACAGAAAAAAGAAAAGGGCAGAGAGAGTCAGGCAGAGAGCGGACCAGAGTAGGAGTAGGCGACAGAGGAGCTACATGCCTGGTGCCCCCCCCAGCTTGTGCCTAGGCATGTGCCTACTCTGCCTTACCCTTGGCACGGCCCTACATACATACATTAGAAAGGACGCCAGCGTGCATCGGAAAGGATGTCTGCATGTTAGAAAGGATGCCTGTGCGTGTCAAAAAGGACACACACACGTCGGAAAGACCGGTGATAGGGGATCGGACTAGGGGTACGAGGCACAGAAGGTACGTGCCTGGTGCCCCCCAAGCTTTGAAATTCGACCATCAAAATTTGGGGGGGGAGGTCATTTTTGATCGAAAACGGCTGTATTTGATCAAATAAAAATAGTTTAAATCGTTCGATCGCTTCGTTTGAAATGAGCGATTCGAACTATTTTGCGCAAAATCCTTTGATTTCCTGGGATTTATAAAAATTTTTAATCCAGGTTCTAGGAGGTCCCCCATTGGCTAAAATGGCTATTTGGCAGCTTTAGGGTGGCGAATTCGAAGGATTTTTAAACATTTAGTGAATAAAGTACCCCCACTTGTAAAATATAAGGTTATTATAAGTTATTGAGGAGTTTCATGACCATATAAAAACACGAGACCGAAGGCTGAGTGTTTTATCCTCATATTTTTTTTACTGAGGGTTCTTTATTTATTATAATACACAAGTTTCAGTGAATCATGTGACAGAAATGACATCAGAACTCACCGTTTATAACTGGCGACATCAGAACTCCCCATTTATAAGGAACTAGTTTACAAGATATTCATGGCTTTTGTGTATTATATATTGACAATTATAAATGTAATATTATAATTATTAATTCACAAACAAAGTCGTATAAACTTCTGTATATTTGCTGTCTCAAAATGAATTCAGAAACTGTAGAACTGTTGGAAACAATTAAAACTGTTGGTACACATTTGGTGCTTATAGTTATCAGAGGTATTTTCATGAAGTGTAAATATTTAAAAAAAAATGTTTCAGAAGAACATTGTTTGGAAATATGCAGAACACTGTATATAAGATGCAGG
>CM044440.1:79909593-79920626 GCA_024363595.1 Xenopus borealis
ATTATGTCTGTCCAAGAAATCATCCAAGCCCCTCTTAAAAGCATTAACAGAATGAGCCATTACAAGATCACCCAGAATTGCATTCCACAACCTCACCATCCTCACTGTGAAGAACCACCTACGCTGCTTCAAATGAAAGTCCTTTTCTCTAGTCTGAAGGGGTGGCCTCTGGTGCGGTGATCCTCTTTATGGGTAAAAAGGTCCCCTGCTATTTATCTATAATGTCCTCTAATGTACTTAAAGTGTGATCATGTCCCCTCGCAAGCGCCTTTTTTCCAGAGAAAACAATCCCAAAACTGGACAGTCTACCCTCATAATCTTCCGTTCCTCTAACCAGCTTAGTTGCACTCTCTCCAGCCCATTTATATCCTTCTTAAGGACTGGAGTCCAAAACTGCACTGCATACTAATAAACAAGTTGAAAAGCAAGGGACCCAGTACAGAGCCCTGCTGTACCCCACTAACATCACTGGTCCAATTAGAAAATGTTCCATTTATCACCCCTCTTTGTAGTCTATCTTTTAGCTAGTTCTCTATCCAGGTACAAATACTATGTTCCAGGCCAGCATTCCTTTATTCAACCAATAACCTTCTGTGTGGCACTGTATCAAATGCTTTAGCAAAGTCTAAGTAAATCACATCCACTGCCATCCCAGAATCGAGGTCCCTGATTACCCTCTCATAGTTAGTCTGGCAAGATCTATTACGCATAAAACCATGCTGGCACAAACTCATGGAATTGTTATTTGCTATGAAGTCCAGTATCTTATCCTTTATTAACCCTTTGGAAAGCTTTCATGCCACCAACATCAGACTAACTGGCCTATAGTTTTGAGGCTGAGAATGGGATCCTTTTTTGAATAGCGGCACCACATTAGAAATTCGCCAGTCTCATGGCACCATGCCAGACCTCAATGAACCCTGAAAAATTAAGTAAAGTGGTTTGGCCATCACAGAGTTAAGCTTACAAAGTACCCTGGGATGAATACCATCTGGCCCTGGACCTTTGTTTATCTTAACATGTTCTAGTCTCTTTCGAATTTCTTCATGTGTGAACGATCAGTAGACGTATTACTAGATTTGTTAATAAGGAAACCTTCATTAGATGGTTCCTCATTTGTGTAGACAGATGAAAAATATGCATTCAGAATCTGAGCTTTTTGCTTGTTCTCATCAACCAGCTGACCCCCCTCTGATATTAAAGGTCCCACCCCTTCCTGCTTCATTTTTTACTATTAACCTATTTAAAAATAATTTTGGATTCTGTTTACTGCTTACTGCAATATCCTTTTCCACATCGATTTTAAGTAGCCGGATAGCTTTTTAGCTAAATTATTGGCCTTCTTGTAACTTATAAATGAGTTGGCTGTCCCAGCTTACTTGAAATCCTCAACACCAACACTTCTATTGAACCAAAAAGGTTTTGCTTTGCAATGATGTTCCTTGCTGACAAGGGGAATATACTGACATGTATATTTATTAAGCACCATTTTAAAGACTCGCCAATTTTGGTTTCTGTGTTTAACCCAGTGAAAAGCATTTCCCACTTAATATGTTGCAGAGATGCCCTTATACTGTCAAAGTTTTAATGCCTGAAATGTAATGTTTTAGTTACTCCATTATGGAATTGCCTTTGCAGCATCTCAAAGGAGACCATGCTATGATCACTACTCTCTAAATGCTCACCCACACAAATGCTAGAGATGAGTTCAGTATTATTCAGTAGGTTCTTGAATGAGCTGGAATAGATAGTTGTCATTTAGCATATTTATAAACCTACTAGCTTTTTCTGTCTTGGTAACCTCATTACCCCAGTCAATGTCTGGATAACTGAAGTCACCCATAGTGATAACTTGACCTAGAAGCCGCTTCGATTTGCAAGAGTAGCTGGGCTTCATACTCGTTAGTTATACGAAGTGGTTTATAGCATACACCAATGATAATTTTCTTTGTAACCTTTTGCCCAGTCAAAATCTCCACTCAGAGGGATTCCACACCCTCACCAGTGGCAGCAATGGTTATTTCTTTAGTGCATGGCTTTAATTCAGGCTTTACATGCAAACACACTCCTCCACCCTTTTTAATCATTCTGTCCCTCCTAAAAAGGGTGTAACCATTTAAATTCACAGTTCAGTCACATATCTATTCCCACCAGATCTCAGTGATACCAATTATATCATAATTTTTTGAGCATGCAATTAATTCTAGGTCTCCCATTTTACCTTACAAACTCAGTGCATTTGCCATCATACAGCGGAGGTTATTACTTTTACTTATTAAATTTGCAAGTTAGTATTAGTCTATTTTCCCTTGCAACAGAGGGACCTCCTTAGCTGGTAAACTGTATGCTCTCCTCACTCCTCCCCCATGACCCCTTACTAATCCCACTGCCCCATCTACCCTAGCTTCCCCATATTTCTTTCTCACCCACGCCTCACTTGCCAAGTTTAAACACTCCCCCCAACCTCTCGGCCATTCTTTCCCCTAGCACAGTAGACCCCCTTCCATTGATGTGCAATCCATCACAACTGTATAGGTTGTACCCCAAGGAAAAATCAGCCCAGGAACCCAAACCCTTCCTTCCTACACCAAGGCTTGAGCCATGCATTTAACTCCCTAAGTTCCCGCTGTCTACCTGAAATTGCACGTGGCACAGGCAAAATTTCCAGAAAAATTACATTAGAAGGCCATCCCTTAATCTAAAAGCCTAGATCCCTGAACTTACTCTTTAAGGTCTTTCAAATACCATTTATCTTGTCATCAGTACCGATATGTACTAAGACTGTTGGGTCATGCCAAGCCCTTCCCAATAATTTGTCTACCCGATCAACCACATGCCAAACCCTGGCACCAGGTAGACAGCAAACTGTTTGGCTGTAGTGTTCTGGATGACAGATTACCCTATCCACTTTCCTAATAGTTGAATCCCCTACAAGCACAATCTGCTTAGGCCTGACTCTGCTCTCCTTGACTTGAAGAAATTCTGGGAAAAAGGATATCTGGATTGTACAATATTGCTAAAGAAATGGGCCCCATGTTGAAAGAAATGGACAATATGGGAGTAATTTTTTTTAATAATTGCAGACAGTTGAGACCTGTGCACAGGGCCGCCATTAGAAATCACGGGGCCCCGCACAACAAAATTTTCCCCCTAGCCCCACCCCTAATCCCCGCCCACTCCACATCAAAGTTAAAAGACCACACAGACATCAGCACTAAAAATGTAACCCCCATCAAGGATCCCTTATAAGTTAAAAAAAAATTTGGTGCCAGACCCCCCCCCCATAAAAAAGCATTGGTGCCAGGGCCCCTCATACAAGTTAAAAAAAATTGAGGTCCCAAAAAATATTTTTTAAAAAAACATTGGTGCCAGGGCCCCTCATAAAAAAAAATTGGTTGCCAGGGTCCCCCTATAAGTTAAAAACCAGGGTCCCCTTACAAGTTAAAAAAAATTGGGGCCCCATAAAATATTAAAATTGGTGCAGGGGCATGTAGAGTATTTAAAAAAAAAAATTGGTCGCCAGGGGATTAAAAAAATTGGTGTCAGTAGAATTGAACTCATGGCTGTTTTAGTGACTTCAGGTATTTTGTCGCTTAAGGACTTCAGTGTCGGCTTCTTTCATTACTTTGGGTCTTTCCGCCTCTTCAGGACTTCACAAATATTCGGCACTTCCGCATTCTGCCGCAGGACTTCGGAGCGCACGCTACTGCACTCGTAAGGGGGCAGCACTTCAATCTTCAAAGAGCCGGGCCCCCCTTCAGCCCTGGGCCAGGGACACTTGTCCCCCCCCTGATGGCGGGCAGAGACCCAAATTTGTGGAAAGGCCACCAAGGCCCGGGCCTAGGGTGAGTATGGGGAGACGAACGGCAGTGGGCCTAGGAGCACCCGCTGTGTAAATCCAGCCCTGAGCGGGCCTACCTGTGGAAGCCGAGAGAGATGAGAGCTGTGTGGAGTCTAGTTAAGGTGGAGTGACCCTTTAGCCTGTGTTTAGAGTGTTTACCAGCCATGAATTCCAGTAGGGGACCAGTCCTAAGAGGGACAGATATTTTGCTTTGCTTAGTTGTTGTAAGGACTCACCCTGGTGGTCTAGTGGGTGGCAGGGTCGCCCGCTGCATCTCCAGCTGAGACCCTCTGTGTGCTCTCTCCTCCTGTGCCAGCCTCCCTATGGAGTGCCCGGTGTGCATTTCCAGGTTTTACACGCCAGATTGATGATGTCATCATGATTCCATGTGAATCCTGATTGATCTTCTGGTGTTTGACCCTTGCCTGCTTCCTGACCATCCTGAACTCTGTATCCTGACCCTAGCCTGCCTCATTATTCAGAAATCTTCAATCTGACCTTTTGCCTGTCCACTGACTATTCTACATTCTCCAATCCTGATCCTGGCCTATCTGACTATTCTCTGTTCTGCTTGTGCTGGCCCGGTCTGCCTGTTCCACACTGTGTTGTCTGGCCTGTCTTACAAGTGGCTTTCCTCCATCTTGTATCCTTGGTGAGACAATCATGCCCCTTTGCTTGTCCAGAACCTTTAGCTTTGCTCCCCTATTAGTAAGACCAGCCGGCATCCAATTAGCCAAGGGCCCCTCCCGAGGTGAAAGGCGGCTGTTATAGGCAGAAGCAAGAGGCGAGACCAGGGAGCCTAGCACTGGTTCTGGATTTAGGGTGCTGTTTGTGACAGTTGTCTACAGGTGTCATGGAGACAAGCCCTGAGAAAAACCCAATGTAAGTATGTGTTACTGAACAGTGGTGAAAATTTAACCCAAAGTGCATTATACGGCATTAGTGCCGCACTTTGCTTTCTATTCTTCTCAGTTACCTTAGTGTTATTATTACAGTACTTGCTGGAAACATTGCCTGTTTGGGAATGCGTGAAATTAAGTGAAGAGGCCACCCAATGAATAAGACAAATATATAATGCAAATGCCTGTTAGCATTAAGGAGCTGTACTTTAGTTCAGAGAACATTTTCTACAGCTTACTGGGAATACAAACATTCATCATTTTGAAGGCCATCTAACTTTTAGCGTTACTGTGAGTGATTTAACTTCAGCAGTGTATATATTTTTATGTATTTCTTCACGCAACTGCTAAATTATATAAGCAAAGGATAATCAATTAAACTAAGGCTTGCTTGTGTGCCCAGAGTGGAACTGTTTAACCTTCTCAATACTGAACAAATAAAAAATTACTGTAGCAATAATGTGGAAATTGCTATGATGTGACATTCCAGTCTATTGTTTAGCATTTTTTCATGTCACTTAAGAAGTAAAATGTATATATTTTCAAGATAAACATTTGATCAAAAGACAAGGAGATTTGAATTATCATTCATACATTGAATATACCAATTAAGTATATGGTATGTGCTAATAAAATAAATCTGATTAACAGTTACTTGTAAATATACTTTATTGCCTATGTGCAAAATCAATTTATATAAATATTGTGTCTAGATGAATGTACATATTGTGTCTAGACGTATATATACTTATAATAATATAAATCAGCTTACAAATGTCAAATGAGTGGATGGTCTATAGATGTACAACTCGCGTTCACTATACACATCATTGCAATACTAAGGGGCAGATTTACTAAATTCACATAAATTCAAATGAGTGATTCGAATATTCAATCGAATTTTCAAAAAGATTCGAATTTCGAATATGCAAATTAGGCAAATTCGACCATCGAATTGTCGAATTCGAATATTCAAATTTAATTTTATTCGAATATTCGAAAATTCAATGGTCGAATACTTCCCCTTTAAATTTTAATTCGGCCACCTACTTCACCAGATTAAACCTACTGAAATGGGGATCATTCCCTAAGATCGAATATAAAAAATTTGATTGATCGCTTAAAAATCGTTGAATATTTGATTCTAATTCGAATATAAGAACGATCAATCGAATTTTCTATGTTCTATTGTTCGATCGATCGAATTGCGGTAAAATCCTTCGCATTCGATAGTCAAATTCGTAGGATTTTACCTCCCCACTATTCCCAAGGTCGAATTTCGAATTTTTTTTTAATTCGAAATTCTACCTTTAGTAAATATTCGGCAGTCGAATTACTTGTCCTTTAATTTTTTATTCGACTGCCTAGTTCGCCAGATTAAACCTACAGAATTGCTATTAAACCCTATGGGAAGCTCCAATAGGGTTTTTTTTTAAACGTTTTTTGATCGAATAAAAAAAATTCTATTGAATGGTTAAAATTGTTCGAGTCGTTTGATCAAATTTTTTTAAATCGATCATTCGATTGCATTGCGGTAAATTCAACCACAATTCAATTGGTCGAATTCGAGGGTAAATTCACACTCGAATTTGACCAATAATAAATCTGCCCTTTATTATGCTGTTTAAAAAAACACGCCCAGTGCTTCAATCTGATTGAAAAAAGTGGAAGGATGCTCTGTGTGGTTATCATAGTGCAGTGTGCTAAAACAAGCCCCTCTCACAACATTAAGCCACACCCATTGTTATAAAAAGCTCACCAATACTTTCTGGTTTCACCCACTTTAAAGCAAAGTCATTTTACTATTTTCTTTTTGGTATTTCCTTCTAATGCCCAGTTTGATTCCCAGTATGCATAGATTTACAAAAGTATGTGACCTGTATATACCCCAAAATTTAAATTGTGCATATGACTTTTCTTGGCTGCCAATTCAACTACTGCAAACACAGAACCTTTTCTGTGTATTGTGTCATAACATGGTACAACCCCATCACTTTAATTTTCTCTTTTGTTTGCCTTATTTTCTTCTTCGCTTCTCTAAAACCCCCTGATGCCTCTCTTCTGTCCCAGCAATCTTTTTTATCTCCTTTTATCCTCTATCTATTTAACTTTATTATATTTTATCTCTACATTTGATTTGCATGTAGAAGTGGAGAGGAGCAAAAGACAGTTCTGGGATTCATCCCCACTTAGGGTTGACTTCCGCCCGAAGCAATGTAAAATGAATCTGGCTTTCGCATGGCATAAAATTACACAAACCTTGATAAATTTGCCATTTATTTTACACAGCTTTTTACACCATTCAGTAACCTAGGGAAAAGTCAAAAGTAGCTGGTAATATTATTATTATACATGGGCCACATGACTATTTTGGGTCAAGATATATGTGTTTTTTGAAATGGTAAAAATATCCTTTTTTTCTGGTATCTTAATATTAATCAATAGTGATGGGCGAATCTCACCCGTTTCGCTTCGCCGAAAAATTCGCGAATTTCCAGCGAAATTTGCAAATTGGCAAAAAATTTGCGGAACGAGTCGCGCGTCGTTTTTGACGCGCGTCGCGCGTATATTACAGGCACTAACATCCTTTTTACCTCACTCATCATTTACATCAATATTCCATTTGTAATCATTACAACATTTTATTTGTTAGCCTTTTTACAACTGGCACGTATGGGATCTATTCCTTTCCATTGATCATCAATAAAAAGACCACAGGAACACTAACCAGTTATAACAAAGAATGAATAGATCCTTGATACATTTGTCCTGTGAATTCGGAGTCTGAGGAATAATAGATTATTATTACTATTTTTTTAAAATGTGTTTATATGGTTCCAACGGATTGTGCAGTGCTGTACAATGAATGGATGTATAAATAATAAATAATATAAAATTTATATAAAAATAGAGACAAATCCAGGATGTAAAGTGTGACAAAATACAAGGCAGTTATAATACAGGTATCGAAACTGTTATCCAGAAGGCTCAGGACCTGGTGTTTTTGGATTTTTCTGTGATTTGAATCTACTAGAAAATCATGTAAACGTTAAAAAAAAAAAAAACAATAGGCTGGGTTTGCTTCCAATTAGGATTAAATATATCTTAGCTGGGATCAAGTACAAGGCACTGTTTTATAGGAAATAATTATTTGTAGAGATGCACTGTATCCACTATTTTGGATTCGTCCGAACCCCCGAGTCCGTTGCGAAAGGTTCAGCTAAATGCCGAACCAAATCCGAACCCTAATTTGTATATGCAAATTAGCAAGGGGGAGGGTAAAAAGAGAGCTGTACAGGAAGTGTGTGGCTAAAAATTTTTTAATGAAACACAGCCGCTCCAAAACTCACCCCTCCTCAATGTAATGTCTCCATCAAACCCACTTCCTTGTTTTGTGACGTAAAGTCACATGATTTTAAGGATTCGGTTTGGCCAGGTACAAGGATTCAGCCGAATCCTGCTGAAAATGGCCAAATTCTGAACTGAGTCCTGGATTCGGTGCATCCCTAATTATTTGATTATAATTGAGTCTATGGGAGACAGCCTTTCTGTAATTCATAACTTTCTGGATAATGGATTTCCGGATAATGGATTCCATACCTGTAATACGACATAAATATCCTTGCAGTAAAGCGGCATACACTAGTGCCCATATCGCTCCCTTTTTTATGTATGCAGACATATACAGTAGATAGAATGCCAGTAATGTGATTGGCTTTAAGTAGCTGGTTTAAGGATTGCACCAAAACTGTACTATAATTGATAGAGGTATACATAGTAACTTTATCAACTGTCATCAACAACACCCCCCTGACTGGCAAGATTCTTGTGTACCACGCTGCATACAGACATGACACATATTACCAAGGCATTTACTCTTAAAAATGTTGTACATAAAGATAAAAAAGCTTCTCTGAAGACACTTCTTACACTTTTCCATAGTAAGGCTGACACATAACATAGCTGCACAAAGTTCAATGTTCATTTTATTAAATGAATTATTTCTAAAATCTTTGCATAAACTCAGGGCCGTTTTAAGGCCTTGGTGGGCCCTGGGCAAAGAGCGAACTAGTGGGCCCCAGCCACCCCCCCACCCACAACCGTGTGCGCCAGAAAAATTTTTCAAATCAGTTTTCGCCTCCCCTCCCTGTGTTTCTGCCCTCCGTCTCCCTCCCTGTGTGTGTCCCCCTTCCTCCCTTTGTGCGTCCCCTCACTCCATCTTCCGCCCTCTGTGTTCCCCTCCTTCCGTCTTCCTCCTTGTGTGTGTCCCCTCCTTCCATCTTCCTCCTTGTGTGTGTCCCCTCCCTCCCTGTGTGCGTCCCCTCCCTCCAGTTTCCTCCCTCTCTGTTCCCCTCCTGGCGTCTTCCTCACAGTGTGCATCTCCTCCCTCCGTCTCCCTCCTGGCGTCTCGCCTGGTCACCGAGCGCAGTGGGCCCCCTGGGACAGTGGGCCCTGGGCATGTGCCCCATCATTTGCATTATTAAAGCGGCCCTGCATAAACTGCTTTGCTAGTTAATTTTGTCTTTAAACTTTATGTACGAGAAAAGACCTAGTTATTTATATCACTTTGGGGCAAATTTAAAATTATTCACCCAAAAATCCCTCGAATCTGATCGAAATTCGATAAGCATTCGACTATCAAAAGCTTATCGAATAGTTTTAGACAATTTTTTCCTTGAGATTCGATTTCTCAATGAAATTGTACGATCAAATATCAATCGTTTGATTTCACGAAAAAATCTTACCTTTTCCTTCAAGCACTCAAAAAATTCATACGATTCGAACAATCTAGGCGTTTGATCGTACGAATGGTATTCGAGCTGAAAAAGAAGCCTATGGGGGGATTTCCATAGGCTTTTATTGCAATTCGGTAGGTTCAATCTGGCGAAGTAGGCAGTCGAATAAGATTTTAAAGTTAAAATCCTACGATCATTTGATCTATTCGATCGTTCGAATTTTGCATATTCAATGATTGAAGTGCATATTGCATATTCGAGCCTCCGAAAAAATCGTACAATCGGAATTCAATTGAATTCGACTGAACTTTGATCCATTCACGTGGGCAGATTTACTATTATCCCCCCCAAAAAATCAAATAACTTTTTTTCGCCAGAATCAAGCTACCGAATTGGGAATTAGTTTAGATCGAATAAAAAAATGTTGTTGCACCACAGGGTTATACTCAGACATTGGCAGCAGAAAATGATTTTGGCGGGGGGCCAGAATGCACAAAACAGGTGGTGCGTATAGTGCGCCGCCACAAAATTTGGTCACTCGCCCTTTTGGCCACTGCCTTTGGACTCCACCCACTTTCCAATGTGCTTTCACTGAATTTTCAGGAGAATCAAAACCAAAATTTTGCTTAAAGTCTGGCACTGCAGGATGGGGGTAGTAACATCACATGTACAATTATAACTGTAGCTGCGAATGCTGCACTACAAGCACATTATGGGTGGGAAAAGATTCTGGCACCTAAAGTACATTACATGCAGCGAGTGTGAGGTACTAAAATGACACACAAATGAGCAGTATAAAGAACATTATATAGTAAGAAGCAGAGGGAACTAACAAACCAAATACATAGATAGGCAGCAATGGACTATGGCACCATGAGTAATAAGCTATAGAGAATACTGGCAGGCCAAGCACAATATACAATAAAACAAAGTGGGTATAAGTACAAGAATGCATTATATAGTAAGAATCAGTGAACACAGACACTCCAAGCCTACTATAAGTTCTAGCACTTCCCCATGCACTGCCTAATTATATTTGCCCTGTGCCTGGTTATATTTATAAAGCTGAATAAGAGTGTGCAAATTCGCAAAACAGATTTGCTAATTTGTTTTTCACATTGTGAATGTCTATAGGAGCTTTTTAAATATGGAAAAAAATCACAAATTGCGAACACTCTGCGCCACAACTTTGGTGGCGGAGAAAATATTCGCAAAACTGTTTCGTAAATTGCGAATTTAAGTTACTTTTAAAGCTATTTTTGTGCAAAACAACCTCGCAAAGTGCCTGTACTCGCGCAAAGACCCATCTTGTTTGCGAGTTGTTTGCGAAAATTCATTCACAATGCGAATTCGCAAAAACCGGAAAGACGGGCACAGTAGTGATATATTGTAGCGTTCAGGAAAAAGCATGGGCAAAACTACCATTTGCGAACAATTATGCACTGCGCGAACTTTATAAATGACCCCCAGTGACTGCTATAGTAATGTGAAAAATTCAAATATCTCTCATTACATGGATCACTTTTCCTTGATAGACAGCAATGTTATATTATAATG
>CM044440.1:79937554-79950395 GCA_024363595.1 Xenopus borealis
CGCACAATGCAATCAACTCTGCTGCCTTATTTAATAGAGAAGCATAGGAAAAGTAGGAAAGCAGAGTTTATATTTCGACAAGTTTTGTTTTGTTTTTTTTTACCATACAAGCATCTTTGGGTCACCCCCTGAAAACTTCTGCCAAAAGTACAGGCCCTCGAGTGACTACATAGGAACTACACACTTTGTAACAATGTGAAACTTTGCTTGGCCACATCAATTTTACAAAGTGTTCAGCAATTGAAATTTATAAAAGTGAGAAATTACACCGACATGGCATAATGGCATAAGACCGCTCATTCAAACTACTGCTGTTCCTTTACGAGCAGGGAAATATAACTTTCTGACATGGTCACTTTGAAATGTTTTTTCTATGTGTTCAATTAATTTATAAAGACTTTCAGAAATATCTACTAGTTTTTGTACACTCCCTGGAAACTGGTTTTCTTTTGAACAAACCCTGATCTCTTCACCACAAAGGTTAAGCCAACATGTAATATCCTGAATTCTATCTCTTAACATGAGAAATATTGTAACATTCTTGCACTTGGGAGTTTTCCTCAATTTAGATTTTGTCCTTGTGACCTGTTAAAGGAAGTAGTTGCTGTTATTGCTATCATTAAGTCGTATACAGATAAACTGCACAGATGTAATAACCATTCGAATATAGCTATGGTTGGAAATAAAGAGAGCAGTAAAATAATACTTGATTATATATTGTAATGGGTCCATTCTGGCAAATGGTTCAACAGTAGGTTCAAAGTAGTGAAAACAGAATGGCTTCATTGTAAGAACCTAGCATGTAATCCAGTGATTGGCTGATTTACTTCTTTGTGTAAATGCCTCATAACCATATGCAAGTAACTAGATTGTCCCAATGGCACCAAAAACTAGAAGCAGTAATACTAATAGCAATACTGCTATGTGTTTTTTAAACCTCTATTCTATGAGTGTATCAGATGTCCTGCTTCTGTCTGAAAACATAGTCACAGCATATTTTTTCTGCGATAGATGATGAAGCGTACATTTGCACTCTTGCACTTCTAGTCCTCTCTGGAAGAAACTTTATCATCTTAAATATATTTGGAAATACAAAAAGGGACACCTAGAAACAGTGAAACAGTGTCCATGGCTAGATGACCCACTGGGTCATTTAAAATGACAGAATACTCCTTGGGCCATACCAACTTATTAGTTCTGAGCGAAGTGCAAAAAGTTCAGGCACCAAGGCACATTTTTATCAGACATCAGACAAACCATATATACCTAACTGGTCAGTATAATGTCATTTGTACATCTAGGAGTAAATTTAAGAATATATTTGGCAATAGGACAGAATAAGTTGGCAATAAAAAGATATTATGTAAGAAAATACTAGAGGAAAAAATGTTCACACACACAGTAAAAAAATTGCATAGGCTTGGCAGAATTATATTTGCTTGTATGGGAAAAAAATATTTATTGAAATACCTATGGCAGTTTTTAAGATTTGCATTTTCCATAAAGGTGTTTCCCATTCACAACAGTATCCTCTTTCATTCATACCTTTACTTTGCCTATTACTGAGGATTTTTTATGGCTGGACTGGTAAAATGGTTTCAATCGTTTCCAGTTGCACTCATGAAATTTTAGTAAATTGCTAATTTTTTTTTCTTTGCTCCCTTTTGAAGTCATTACCACTGCTTCCTTTACCTGGATTTGTGGTTTTGCTGTTTACCCACTGTCATAGCAGACTGCCAAAATGGTTTTTATTTCAAAGTCTTGTAAATTCACAGTTAATCATTGACTGTATTTAGGACTTATCCTTGGAATCTTCCCTTTTAGTTGAAAGAGACAAGGACTTTTCGCACAATCGAAGGCACTATAAAGAATTTCGTTTTGATCTTACGCAAATCCCACATGGAGAAGCAGTGACAGCCGCTGAATTTAGGATTTACAAGGATCGAAGCAATAATCGTTTTGGGAACGAAACCCTTAAAATTAGCATTTACCAGATCATCAAGGACTATTTGAACAGGTATAACTTTTTCACTATGAATGCTTATTTATAATAATTATCTTATATATATATATATATATATATATATATATATATATATATATATACATATAGTTCCAGCTGTGGTGCACTCTAATTAAAGGAAAACTATACCCAGAAAATTAATTTTTGAGCAACAGATAGTTTATATCAAATCAAGTGATAAATCTAACCTACCTGGTATATATATTTAAGTAAATATTGCCCTTTTACATCTCTACCCTTGAACCACCATTTCGTGATGGTCTGTGTGCTGCCTCAGAGATCACCTGACCAGAAATATTTAAACTCTAACTGTAAAGGGAAGAAGTGTTGAAGCAAAAGACACAACTCTGTCTGTTAATTGGCTCATGTGACCTAACTTTATAGTTTGTTTGGTATGTTTGTGTGCACAGTTGGATCCTAGGATCCCAGGAGGCTGTCCTTATTTTTTAAAATGGCAATTTTCTATTTAGGATTACCCAATTGCACATGCTACTAAAAAAGTGTATTATTATGAAAATGGTTTATTTACATGAAGAGAGGGTTTTCCATATGAGCTGTTTTATGCGATATCTGTTTATAGAGACCTACATTGTTTGGGGGGTATAGTTTTCCTTTAAAGCAAAGTTAATGCCTGGGCGCTGCCATATGAAGTGTAGATAAGTGTAGATAATCCTTTTCCAAAGAATGACGCACTCCAGGACTTCATAGTAGAATCAACAAAGGTGAAGTTTTGAAGACAAATACTTGAAAAAAGCCCAAATGGGTGCCGAAACATAGGATGTGTGATATGCACAATAAAGTTTAATTAATCACAGCAAAGGAGTGCGGGTCTTTGAATACGTTTATACATAAAGTCGTTTTGACAATTCAACAAGTCCGGATTGGAGTGTGGTTGCTCAACATAAACTATATATATATTTTTTTATAAATATTTTATAAACATGGTTTATTTCCAACACACTTTTTGGCATATAATGAAACTGGATGATTTATTAACACTTTGGTGGTTATTTATTAGGCGCAGATTTACTAAATTCATGTGAATGATTCGAAATTCGATAAAAAAATTTTAAAAATTTGAATTCGAATTTTCGAATAGTTTTTGGGGCCACTTTGACCATCGAATTTAAAAAATTCAATCGAATCGAATGATTCAAATAGATCGAATAAAAATCTATTCGATCATTCGACCATTTGATGGTCGAATTACTTGCCCTTTAAATTTTTATTCAAATGCCTAGTTCGCCAGATTAAACCTACCAAATTGCTGTAGAACCCTATGGGAAGCTCCATAGGGTTTTTCCAGCTTTTTTAGACCGAATAAAAAAAATTTGATCGAATGGTTAAAATCGTTTGTTTCAAACGATTTTATCAATCGATCGTTTTTTTCTTGTTCGATAAATCGAATTGCGTTAAAATCCTTCGAATTTGAAATTTGAAGGATTTTAATTCGATGGTCGAATTCGAGTGTTCGACCCTTGATAAATCTGCCCCTTAAAGTCCAAATGCCAAAAACTCAAGATTTTTTTTACTATAAAATCTTAATTTTTTTGTGGAAAGAATAAACTGGAAAGTTTCGAGATTTGTGAAAAAACTGGAAAAAAATTTACAATTCGGATTTTCGCTTTATTTTTTCATGTTTGTCCCCAATCCAATAAAATTTAGCTTTTTAAATAATGAATAAGGCCCAATTGTGGATTATAGTTTGGTTGGACTTTTTTAATTAAAATACTCCAAAAATCCAAATTTATGTGAAGAGCGATATATAATGGAGACCATTCTCTCTCTCTCTCTCTCTCTCTCTCTCTCTCTCTCTCTCTCTCTCTCTCTCTCTCTCTATATATATATATGTAGCTATATCTCAAACCTGCCAAATTGACACAGGATTCAAATTTGAATCTGTAAATGTCAATCCTGCAAACCTTTCCCAATAGTCAGGAGGAAAGATGTGATCATTCAAATAAGAAATTGAACTACTGTTCCTTCTGGATCCCCCTGTTTGTCCTTACTTAAATCAGAGTTAAAGCCTTCAGAGTTAAAATGTAATGTTTGAATATGTTTCTGTATTTCAGATTTAAACCACTCTGTACACACATTTTTAAAGCTTTTTCAACTTGTTGAAAACATTTTTGTTCAACCTCATATAAATTCTGAGAGGTCGAAAGTTTTTAGTTTTAGATAGCAGGAGCACAGAGTCGGAGAGATCAGATGTAAACTAAGAATTCAATCCCAGCTACTGTTTGACTTCTCAATGAGATTTTTGGATTAAGAGGTTGGCTTGGAACCAGATATAATTCCATTCCTATGTGCAGCATTTCTGAAAAAGAAAAAAAAATAATTGTATGTCTTGTTTTTCCATGTCATAACTTTCATGTAGTTCAGAAGATTGATATAAAATAAATTACATGTTTCTTTATTCAAATCTCAAATGAAAACATTCATCATATTTAATCTCTTCACCGTCTCTCACAAAATGTACACTTTTTTCAACATTGCCCTTAAAAGTAAATAAACATTTGAAACAGTATCAATGTATAATTGTTTAGGGACTGTAGAGGTATCCTGTTTTCCCTATCCTGCACTCTATATTACAAATGAACAAAACATGTGAGGTTTTATGGCAAGGCTTGCTTATCTTAAACCTTTTGAAATTTTTTTCTTTCTTGGTTCACCACTGAAATATTTAAAATAATAATTTCACTGGAAGGATACTTTTTTTATTCATTCTAGAATCAAAATAAAAGAATATAATTGTGTTAAAGCAAACCTTTTATTTTCCTTAAATTCTTTTAAGTGACTGATGTGTAGCCAATAAAGAATATTTTGGGTTTTTGTAGACAGCTTTTTTTTGCTTGGTTGTTGGACTTCTTTGGTTCAGCCTTCCCTTGGAGGACTAGTTTTTATTCAAGGCCCACTTAGGTCATAACAGGGAAACATTCATAAGAAAGGCATAGTTCTAAAAATATATAGAACAGAAAATCAGAACAAATCTAACTGACCGCCTATCTGGGCCTTTAGGGGTATATACAGAACATTTCATATTACTGTAGTAATATATACTGTACAGTCCAAGAAGGAGTCGGCACTCTCGATACAAGGTTCAAATATGCTTGAGTGCAGTGTCCAAATTTAGTATCTATATCACATAAGTAAGGTCTGCACTGTCAGGACTTAGAAAAAAATAAAAATGTTTATTCACATGTATGAATAATGTTTTGGCCCCTTGCGAGGGCTTTCTCAAAGGCTACATAAGTCCCTCTATAACATACGCTCAGTGAGATAAGAATAGGAGACTGAGCGGTGATATATGACATGGGTCTAGCAGTGTGTACCTTTTTGATCCCTATAATGACTTGAATGGCGTGATGCCTAGATGGAAGGCCCTGCTTTCGGGAGCATTGAATACTACAAGCCAGTTCCTATGGGTGAGCTCCAACATTGTGTACACAGAGGAAGATGATTTCAATACTGAGAGGTGCGCAGTCTAATACTATAATGCTGACACTAACAAGCAACAGCACATTACCATGCTCATCAGTAGTGATGGGCGAATTTATTCGCCTAAGTCGAATTCGCTTGGCGAAAATTCGCTGAAAACGAGTCGCGCGTCAGTCGCGAGTCGTTTTTGATGCGACGCGACGAAAACGACGCGACGTGCGCTGAAAATGATGCGACACACGCCGAAAAGTTGACGCGACGCGCGACAGACGCACGACAAAATTGACGCGACGCGCGACAAAATCGTCCCGCGACTCGTTTCGCTAATTTTCCGCCGTTTCGCGAATTTCACTAGAAATTTGCGAAAAATTCGGCGAAGCGAATCTCGGGAGATTCGCCCATCATTACTCATCAGCTACACCCTCCCTGTAACGAGTAAAGGTGGCCATACAAGGGCTAATAAAAGCTGCTGACAGACCAAGTCGGCAGCTTATTGGTCTGTGTTTGGGGCCCTCCAACGGACTTTACCAATTGATATCTGGCCGGAAGTCGGCAAGACGTTGATCGGACGGGACTAAAAATCCTGTTGTATTGCAGCCGCCTCTGTTCGTTGATGTGGTCCCACACGATCTGACCGCCCATATCTCCTGTATTGCGATCCGATTGTTGGGCCCTAGGGCCCACAATCGGATCTCCCCAATATTGCCTAAAGTGGGCATATCGTGGAGAGATCCGCTCGTTTGACTAATTGCTGCTTCTTTGGGGCGACTAATCGCCCTGAATTGCTTACCCCACTCTTGCACCTGCTAAAATGAAAAGTCGCCTGCGCTTATTCACACGCCGCACTGCGTTTTCCTAAGTCTCTCAAAATTGCCTATATATATATATATATATATATATATATATATATATATATATATATATATAAAACACAGCAATTGGTTATTTTTTTATTATTTATAGTTTGTATTGGTTTTCATTGTAACAAAAATTATAAATTCAATAAATACAACATGTAATCAGCTGCTTGTGTATCATTGACTGGTAGTTATTTTTATTTGTTTTAGCATGCTTGTTAAATGATAATTGCAAAGAGGTGAAACCAATGCTGTTGCTAAGTAAAGTACTTATTTCAAGAAATATCTTCCATGTATTTTAAACTGGCTGGCTGAAGTTGACTGCTACTTGTATTTTTAAATGCTGTTAATACAATTATCTTGGAATATGTGGTGAATGCCTGTTGATTTCAGCACACTTCAACTGATATATGTACATTCAAAATAATTTTCTGTGCAGGAAATCATACACCCACAATTTTTAATATTTTAATATTCATGGAAAAATAAACACTTTAATGTCCATATATATAAATACATGTAGTTTTTCATTACAAAGCAAAAAGAAATAATTTTTAAAACACTGGATTATTTTTTTTAAATGGTGTCTGTGGGAGTTTTCTAGATAATTATTTTCCAGATAATGGATCCCAAACCAGTAAAAAATTTGTGAACTTAGAATGACTGTTATTATTTATACAATTTTACTGAGATTCCAGATTCCAAATCCTGCATTCAATGAATTTAGTTGTCATTTCTAGGGTTAGCTTTTATGTAATGTGGGCGCTGGGAGTGGGAGCTGTATTTGTAAAAATGAAGGGATGCAGGTTGGACTACATTGATATAAATGGGGTTTCATAATAACAGATGCAATGTCTGTTGCAGGCCTAACAACCTATAGTAGGCAGAAATTATTGGCCAGTTGTTTACCGGCAAATATTGAATCGGTTGCTATTGTATATTAAGTCAGGTTAAACATTTTCCTGTTACCCCATACTATTCTAAGAGACCCAAATATTTGACTATCATCTCTTTTTAGACCCACATTGAAATAACCATGAGTTAACTGCTTGGGTAACCAACCTTACCAATAGAAATCATATTCACCAAGCCAAATAAGGGTGGCTGAGAGTTAGTAGTTGCTTTTTTGCCATTTGCCACTTTTCCCCAGCTAACTCCAGGAACAAAAACACTGGTTAGAAACACCTTAGGAAACCAACCTTCTGTACTTCTTAGTTCAACAACAACAGAGTTTTTGTCACCTACAGTTGACTACAGTCATCTACAGACCATCTCTTGTTTTCTCTCCACCGGCTAACACTTTTATCTCCTGTATCTGTGAGGAAACTTTAGGCTACTTTGGAAAGTATCCACACCACATATTTTTTCCAGTGGCAATTTGCATATTAGCAGGTGGAGAGGTATCAAATGCTGTTTTGAGCATGCTGTATCTGAGAATAATGGATGTCCTCATTGCCATAAGAGGACATTCAGGCTTATATAATAATATCCATCTTTAGAGTAGCTGCAAATTAGATCTATTTATGTACTTCTATCTAGTACATACTTATGATGTCCATTTTCCATGACTGACCCTGAGGTGTGATCTTACCTGGTCACTCTCTATGCAGGAACCTTGCCACTCTATTCTATAAGCTTCATCTGTTCACCTCTCTGAGGGAGTGAAAGGGAACTAATATAACTCCGCCCCTACGTTCTTAATGGGAATGCCTATACCTGGTCAGCCTACATACTAAACTAAATACCTATTCCCCTACACTAGAAAGAAATGCCACTGAGGGTTAATTAGGTTAACTACTGCCACACCTACTTGTATGCAATAAAGAGCAACAGATTATATTTTGGAAGAATTGTATGGTGATGTAATTGGCTCAGTAAAGCCAGCCGCAATCCACAATATTTTTATAAGGGTTTCAAAGCAAAAATCTTCAATAATTACTTATATCACTGTACAAAAAGCTAATTTAGAGTAGCCATATTTTAATGCACATTTAAATATCGCTCTGTACCAAGTCATGTCTTGTAATAAAATTGTAGCTTTAAAATGTTGTTGTTAAATATAGTTCCCCTTCATGGTCCCATCAACATTTTTATTTGAAATGATTTTATTTATTGGTGAAAATGTATCAATCTGTTGTTAATTTACCAAAAAGAAATGCATGAATCATGCTTTCATGGCAATATTAAGAGAGAAGTATGTTCACAAATGGAGTGTAAATTATTAAACAGAACCTGCTTTTGGTAAGCAATATATTTTGTACCACATATTTTTCAAACTAAAATCATTGTACATGCCAATTGCCACCCACATGAAGGACTGTGAAGAAATTTTGGAAATAAGAGTTCTCTTACTAATGTGATATATATTATGTGTTAGCACTTTCTTCTAAAATGTCGAAGACAAATGTCCTAATTTCACCAGATGTTCTATTTAAAGAAGGCAAGCTCTAATGACTATAGCATGTGGATATTGTTTCCTAAAATTAAAGACGAAATAACCTTTTTAAATTTTAATTAAGCACATTTGTTGCTTTTCAATGGAAATGTAAGTATTATGTCATCTCGTACAGTTCAAAATTCAAATGTTTAAAGGCACAGTGCACAATCACTCACTGCCCAATATAGGTCTTCTTGTCTGATTCACTGTTCCTTTACAATTGTCTGTCCTTGACCTTTGGCGTATCGCTGCCTGGACTGACCTTTGCCCGTTTTCTGACTATGCTTCTGGATCCTGACTCTGTATAATGCTGACTGACTAGTTATTATCCCCGGCCTGTTTCCTTGATTATGCTCCACTCTTTCCTCCATTACTTTAGTTGCACATTCCGCTTCCCTTGCCTGCCCAGAATGTTTGCCTTGGTTCTCTGACTGGTGGCATCTGAGTAGCAAAGGGCTCCGCCCAACATGAAAGGTGGCTGTTATATGTAGTGTGAGCTGTGACTGGGACCTTGGGTCTATTCTGGGTTTGGGATACCAAACATGACAGTATGGTTATCCTGAATGAAAACTGAAAGCTATGTGTTATGGGATTTTTTGATATATAACTTTTTAGGGCTTCACTTTCTACAGATCAGGGGGGTTACATTGGCAAGTTTAAAACTAGACATATTATTAATACTCTTATGGTGTCATCAGGAAAAAGTAATCATGTTATTTTGGGAAATTTAGTTGGCTCTTATCAGCTAAGAAGGGACAGAGCTGAATCTAATAATGAAAATACAGTTCTGATTCTCCATGGTTAAAGGGATCACTCTGTATTATGAAAGTTGCTCATTTAATTTCTTTGAAATGTTTACAAAGACAGAGTAATGCATATATTATTGTAGATAATCTTCAAGTATTGTAGATTTATCTTCAAGAGTATGAGTTAAAATTCATTTACATGGAAGCAATTCTAAACTGCACCCAATTAACATATCATTTCTACAATGTTAAAGGGATACTGTCGTGGGAAAATTTTTTTTTTTTTTCAAAATGCATCATTTAATAGTGCTGCTCCAGCAGAATTCTGTATTGAAATCCATTTCTCAAAAGAGCAAACAGATTTTTTTTATATTTCATTTTGAAATCTGACGTGGGGCTTGACATTTTGTCAATTTCCCAGCTGCCCCAAGTCATGTGACTTGTGCTCTGATAAACCTCAATCAGTCTTTTCTGCTGTACTGCAAGTTGGTGTGATATCATCCCCTCCCTTTTCCCCCCACCCAGCAGCCTAACAACAGATGGTAGATCTAAGAACAGCACTCAATAGTAAAAACCCATGTCCCACTGCGTTCTATTCAGTTACATTAAGAAGGAAAAACAGCAGCCTGCCAGAAAGCAGTTCCCTCCTAAAGTGCTAGCACAAGTCACATGACCAGGGCAGCTGGGAAATTGACAAAATATCTAGCCCCATGTCAGATTTCAAAACTGAATATAAAAAAATGTATTTGTTCTTTTGAGAAATGGATTTCAGTGCAGAAGTCTACTGGAGCAGCACTATTAACTGATGCATTTAAAAAAAAAAAAAAAAAAAAAAAAACATGTTTTCCCATTACAGTATCCCTATAAGATTAATGATGGAATACTTGAATATATATTTATTTTTTGTAATTTTCTTTTAATAGGGATGCCGATCTCTTCTTGCTAGATACACAGAGAGTTCAGACATATGATGTTGGCTGGCTTGTCTTTGATATTACTGTAACCAGTAACCAATGGGTTATCAACCCACAGAACAATCTGGGGTTGCAACTATGTGCTGAATCTAGCAATGGTAAGATCAGTTTATATAATATTTATCTTGTGTTATTTATATTTAGCATGTGTGTTGCATGAAATTAATCAAATGGCTCTTAGGACCAGGTAAAAAGACTCGTTTCATGTTCACAGACACATAATCACATCTTTGTGTTGCATGTAACCTGATATTAATAAAAATATTTATTTTTAGTATAATATGGCATTAGTACTTAGTTTTGCATCAATGTGCCTGCAAACTATGTGCGTTGTGGGGTGCTTATGCTGTAAGCAATATCTTAGAGGTTGTTAGTTATAAGGTGGTTGCTTGTCAAAAAGATCAGTGTCAATCCCAGGACTCCATTGCATCCATGCACTTTGTAATTAGCACCTTGTACCTTGTACAACAAAGAATACACAGCCATTATTTTATTGCAAGATGGAAGTATTAAGCAGTTTCTGTATAGCCTAAAGTTCCTTTAAACATAACATGTAGCACAAATGTAATTTATTACATGGAAAATTACTTTTTTTTGGGGGGGGGGAATCATGTGTCTTGACATTCTGCTTACCTCTTTATGCACTGATATCAATGTAGCTTTCATGCATTTAGTTAGGGTGCAACAGAATTTCTAATTAACTGTAGGCCACGTGTGCAAATTTATTTGTTGTGGTACTTTTTATAAACAAAGTTGAATTAGGGGGGTTAATTATCAAAGGTCACATTTTAGAGTTATGTGAATTTTTTATTACTCTAATAAATTTGAATGTACATACAACTGGAACGTGAGGTTATTTTTGAAAAAACTTGAATAAGAACGAACCGAAAATTTTAATTGAGTTTTCCTCCGAAAAAAAATTTGAATGTCAAGAAGGCTATTAACGTCTTGAAATGGTTCAACAGACCGCTGCCATTGACTTCTGCATTAACTTGGTAAGTTTTAGGTGGTGAAGTATCGAATCTGAGCTGTTTCCTGGGTCTAGGTGTGATAAATCTCACATTCAAATTAGAATTCCAGTTGGTGGTTTTAAATTCGACCAAAAAAGATATTCGAAAATTCAAATTTACCATTTGTACCATAGTAAATCTACACCTAAGTGTTAAAACTTCTATGCAATTTGTTTTGTGCACTGGCTTAATAACATGTATGCACACAAGTGCACAGAGTGTAATTGTTACAGTGCACACTGTACTAATGCCATCTAACACTTGTTACACTAGAATGTTCAGAGGAACTCTCATGTTGGGACTCTCTTGTCATCTCATGGAGTTACTGCTGCTGGTTTTCAATGGTGCAAACAAAATACATTATTAATTGGATATCAAAGTAATGCAACATTATAACTTATAGCAGGGTTCCCCAAACTTTTTTATTACCGGCCAGCCACATTTGAATATAAAAAGTTTTGGAGCAACATAAGCATGAAAAAAGGTTCCTCAGGGGTGCCCAATAAGGGCTTTCATTGGTTATTTAATAGCCTGTATGTGTACAGACTACATGTGGATCTGTTTGCCAGTATACATGATCTTTATGCCTCCAAAGCTTGCTTCCAAGTCCAAAAACAAGGCCACCGGGAACAGCATCCAAGCAGTTGGTGAGCAACATGTTTTTATCTATCTAACATCTATATATCATCTATCTATTGGTTGCAGTTAAACAGTTTCAAAGAATCAAAATAGAGTGCAGCCTTTATATGTGGTCTCTTCCAACAGTTCTCCATTTTTTTTTATTAAAACAGTGTGAAGTAAGTGAGCATTGTGAGGATTTAGACATCAGAGAAGAAAATGAAATGCTCTGGATATTAGGGATTTAGAAGTAGTGTAACTGTGTTATATTTATCCCTGAACTCCTTTATCCTTGGAAAGTTATGTATGACTTATGCCTGTATATGTTAATGATAATCATACGAATGTATCTTTTGTGGAAATACGCTTTGAGGGGTACTGATACAAGCATTGTGTGCATTTTGTCTTAAGACTGCCAAGAAATTCAGACACGTAGGTGTCAAGTGGACCCTTCTGTAATTGTAAACATGTTCTTTGGCAACATCCACTATTTCATCCTTGTCCCTTAACTCAAAAAGAGTTTAAGGTGTTTTTCTTGGGACTTTCCTCAAAGTTGGCCCACAGCCCTTGAACTCCTCATGGTTTCTATTTAGGAGTTGTCATCACCACCTTTAGTATTTGGCAAACCATTGCTCCATAAAAGAAAAACATCTGGGTCTTCTATGTCTTAGGGCTATTAAAGGAATCTCACGTTATAAAATCTATTTTGATTAATTTCCTTCGATTTTAAACAAAACT
>CM044440.1:79980338-79994571 GCA_024363595.1 Xenopus borealis
TTTAATTAGTATTCAAGAACTGACTAAAAAGCTCAGGATTCTGGGGTATCCAGAAAACATTTTTTAACCAACTTCATTACTGTTCACAGAGTTCCTCCCCTCTGGCACTTTAGTATCAACTGATGCCTTCCTTTCAAATACAGTGATGTTGAAAAGAAAACACATTTTTAATAAAGGAGAAAAGATATTGCCCATACATTAGTTTCTACTGGCTAAATGGTGAAAACATACACTTCTAAGCTTATTGCTCAGCACTTCTTTTGTGTTTTACTTGACCCTTGGACTATATTTCAGCAAATAAATTCTCTACCTGACACCTCTTCTTCAAAAGTACAAGAAAATAATGATGACAACATGATTGTTAATAAAGTACTTTATTATAAAGGATTGTGACAACACATTCCTGAAAATTAGCCAGCTTTTGTCAAGATATTGTGATAAAAAGACTAATGGACAAGTAGAAGTATCTGTATTTATTATCAAGAGACAGAATATGTGGTTTTTCCATTGCCAGTTTTTTAAATATCTATTTCCCACTTTCTCAAGTTATTTCACAAGAGATGCAATGGGAACTATGCAACATAGCAGCAACATTTTAAAAGCACATAAATAAGCAAATGGATAACAGCAAAGCATCATATCTAATAGCAGACCAATTTATTAGTTTATTTGGTTCTCTCTGAAGGGCAGATTCACTAAAGGGCAAAGTGGCTAACGCTTGCAACTTTTCACCAGCATTGCCACCCACAGGGACATTGCCATTTCACTAACAGGTGCAGGTGCCAGTTTACTAGCAAATGGGTCCCTTGCTAGCGTTCATTCGCACTCTCTTGCCAGGTGACTTTTAGCTCTGGCGAACGGTCGTTACTTCGCAAATTCAATGAAGTGTGGATTTTATTGAGCATATTATGTAAATTTTTGTTAGGCACAAATGAATGCTACGCAGCTAGCAAGGGGTGCAATGTTGACACTGACGAAAATTCCTTGTTAGTGAATCTGCCACTCTGTCTGGAGCCTACTTTTTACTATTTTGGATGGTTTTGTGTTGATAAAGGTAACTGTAATTCTGTACAGCAGGGGTCCCCAACCTTTCTTAACTGTGAGCCGCATTCAATTGTAAAAATAGTTGAGGAGCAACACAAGCTTGAAAAAGTCAATTGGGTTGCCAAATTAGGGCTGTGATTGGTCATTTGGTGGACTGGCAGCCTACAAGAGGTTCTACTTGACACCATACTTTGTTTTTATGCAATTAAAACTTGCTTTCAAGCTTGGAATTCAAAAATAAGCACCTGCATTGAAAACCCTGAGAGCAACATCCAAAGGTACTGATTGGGGATCACTGCTGTACAGTCATCAGAATTGGAGAAATCAGTGAAAGGATATCCGTACCTGGTGGGGGACGCCTGCTGCCCCCTCGGCGGGGACACTTCCTGGTCTCTAAGGCGCATGCGTGCGAATCTCGCCTCTTCTTAAAGATATATTCATGCTGCGTGTTTGCATCAGGGCACAATGGCCAAATTCAAAAGTACTTAAGGGAGCATTCAGTATAACTCATTGCCCGTGAAAGGTTTGACCCTGGTGCTTTGTACCTTGCGCTATTAGCTTCTAGTCTGTTTGATTCCTGTGTTTGACCCTGCCTGGATATTTGACTACTCTGATCTCTAAAATCTGACCCTTGCCTGTAACTGACTCTGGGAAAATTCACTAAAGCGCGGAAATGCGCTAGCGTTGCCTTCACCAGGTGAACTTTTGCCAGCACTACGCAAATTCACTAAGATGTGAATTTGTGCTCAAGGTGGCGACCGGTAGCGAACTAGCACTACTGTTACTTCGCCAGGCAATGCGCATTTACGCTAGCGATGCCTAATTTGCATACGGTGCGAACTTAAGTGTATAATAGAGATGTATGTTACAGCCACTACATTACACTACACAAGCCCCGGAAACCTTTAATATATAAAATAAAGTTGTCCTATTGCCCTATAAATGTGCCCACTGTATAGTTGAGTTGCCATATGTTAGGAAATTTAGGGGGGTAATGAGGAAATCTGCTTGATCATCCAGTTTGACCCTTTGCCTGCCTGACGATCCTAGTTATCTGCCTGCCTCGACCCAGCTTGCCTGACTATGTATTCGCTTACTCCTGTTGTACCATGACCTTTGGCCTAACAGACTCTCACTACAGTCAGACTCTCACTATAGTCGTGCCCCTCTGACTATCCAGAACTCTCTTCTTGCACCTCTCGGTAAAGTCCAGGTGGCATCCAAGTAAGCCTTTTTTTTTACAGGGTTGAATTCACCTTTAAATGGAATGGATTTTTTGTCTTATACATATCCTATGTACCGAAAGAACATTTGTTCTTACAGCACAACTACAATCCTATTCCACAGCAGTAATTTAAACGATGTTTAAAAAAAGGAATATCACAACCAACCGAGGAGGATTGGACTTCGATCTGGGCCAACGCAAAAAAAATAGTAACTTGTACCAAACAAAAAGAAAACACATACAAAATCTTAATGTTTTGATATCACACCCCGGTCAAATTATACGAAATGTTTCTTGATCATCCTAACACATGCTGGAGGAAATGTGGGGAGGAGGGATCCTTTCTCCATATTTTCTGGTCCTGCCCCAAACTACAACATTTTTGGGATGAAATAGCCAAACTATTAAATACATTAACAACTCATACTCTTGTAAAAGATCCACTAACATTTCTACTGAGCAGACCATTCCCTGAGCTTGCTAGACACTCCCAGAGGTTGGCAAATCAGGTCCTCACGGCAGCACGAATGGCTATAGCCAGCAACTGGAAAAACGCCAATCCCCACGGCTCTTGGAAGTTTCAAACAGAATAAACAGCAAGTCTTTGAAGGTAGGATAGCATACTTGCAAAACAAAACAGGCCAATACTTGAAGACCTGGTCTATGTGGGAACTCAACCATCCATAGAACCTAAACATACCAGGACAAGGCTAACAATTTAACAGCAAAACAGACAAGACCAAAATGAGACTATAGGGCTGACACACTGTTACTAACACTTACTATCTCTTTCTTTTTCTTCTCTTATCAACCCCCCCACCACTCCCCACTTTCTTCCTTTCATCAACCCAGTTCGAATGCCTTTCCTATTATACTACATTGTGAAAATGTTATTTTACCCAGTAAACTGAGATTCTCATGTTGGAATAATGTGGTAAGAAATTGTTTCTGCTGCTCAGATGTGTATACAATTAAATTGCATCTCAATAAAACTATAAGTTACAAGGAAAAAAAAGGAATATCACTAGAAATGTTGCATTTTATATGTATATGCACAGGGAAGCCCTAGATTAGTAATAATTCAGGCCTCTACTGCTTCCCATCTTGGATCTTGTTAGGTCTTATTTTGAGGGTCAGTGAAATTTGTGCCCCTTAGTATTGTTGCACTTGTGCCCCAAGGTAAAATAAATTATCCCTTGTGTCTTATATTATGTCTTTGTCTGTAGCTTCTCCTTTCTGTTCAATCTGATAATCGAGACATGCAAGGTAAAGTTTCTTTCCAAAACGACATCTTACTACTATAAATAATAATTTCCTGAAAAAGATAATGCTGTTTCTTTTATCATGTGCATTTTATGTGTCGACTTTTGCTTTTTTTTCTTCTCTCCACTTCAAACTTAAGCTTGAAATCAGATTATTTATAAAACCTTCAAAGCCAAAGTAAAGTATGTGGACAATTTATGTTCAGTGCCTGATATACAGCATTCATTTGCTACAAATTTACAGCTGGGAGTTTTCTGCTTTTGCGCTTCATACTTTTCTGCTATCATTGTTATTGTTTCAAATTCTGAAAAAGTTTTACACAAATTTTCAAAGCACAACATTTAGACAATGATAAATTAATGTCATGAATGATATATACTCTGACTTTACAGGATTCAGCCTGGGAGACCAGCACATTTCCAGCTGTGTATCTTTTTGAGGATGAGGTGGAAATTAATGCTGTCTGGAATTTATCTAGTAATTATTTTCTCTTCTTTTTTCTTAAACTAAGTAAAGATAATAATGTCAATGATTAGATTTGTTTTATATATAAAACAGTAGGGACCGAAACATCACGTTGGCTGGAACATGAATAAATACCTTTTTTGTTTTTGAAAAGAAAAATCCTGGTGTTGCTGGTTCTTTTTGGAGAGTATATATATATATATATATATATATATATATATATATATATATATATATATATATATATATAATATTCAAGAACCAGCCAACAGGTAAGCACTGGCATATAGTGATTAAAACACAGACAGAAAGAAACTATCTGAACATGAACATCATCTCTGCACTGGCTCATGAAGCTGTCTGAATAAAGTAAATGATCTGTCTGGTCTGACAGAGTTTCTTTAAACCAACTGTGTACTTGACATGAGTTTGTTTAGCTGCAAACCGTGGAGTCATGATCCTATGCATTACTAATTGTTATCTGATGCTGTATATCTCATTATAAATAATCTAGCCTCTGTTTCAAAGAATGGCAGCTTTTGAACAGGGGTGTGGGTTGGAGACAACCATGTGCTGAATTGGAATAATATAGGGCACGTTCGAACATAAGGGAAGGAGGAAAAGGTTTATAGTTACAAATATGATAACAGAGGTGGATGCCACACATCCATATAAGGTATAGAATTATATCAGGAGCAAATATCAAGAAATGCAATGTCACAAAGAAAAATGCTGGGCGATTCTTGCAAGTACAGTATAATAGCTAATTATATTTTTAGTTATGTAGACATTTTGTTCTCAACATTTGTAAGTCTAAATCTTTGTTATGAGGCAGCCTAAGGCAGTGTCATTTGGAAAAGTAACTAAATAAATTAGGAGACATGTTGATCTGGTGAAGGCAAATAAGGCTAAAAGTAGGTAGAGCCATTTTACAGAATGTTGTATGTTGATCTAGTGAAGCAAATTGGACTAAGAGTATGTAGAGTAGTTTCAAAGAATGTTTCTGCATTCTTCCACTGCCAAGACAGTGAAACAACACGGAAACATGCACTTAGAAAAAGATCTAAGACTATGAAGAGCTGGTTTCAACAAAATCACTAGTACAGGTTTTGGCTATGAATAACAAGAAGCACATATTGTCATTAAGAAATGGGTAATTTTTGCAGGAAAAACTGAAAAATTTATTTACACATTTTACAACAATGGGTACCTCCGCACAGTATTACCTTCAAATGGATTACCTTGCAAGTAATAACTCCTTGCAGCTCCCGGAACAGCATATGATACATGGGACTTTCTGAATCACACACAGAATATATCACAATATTATTTCACAATAACTTGGGCACTAGTGGTTCATGTGACAAATAACTGTTTCTCTGGAAATCTCTTAGTTGATACAGTTCAGATGGTACAAGCATCAGCCATCAGATTCTTTAATGCAGTGGGTGGTATTCTTACAGAGGAATAGTATTTGTAAACCCCAGAGGTAGTACTCACTTACGGGTGAAGTTATTCCCAGTGCTAGCAGATTTTCACAGTGATGCCTTACTCCAGGAATCTCCTATTTCAAAGCCTAAACCTTTGAGTCCCTATACTGATGGATGACATCACAGGGTAACAACTCACCTTCCAACAGCAAAACTGCCCTTATGGGAACTGAAATAAAGATGTGACACCTGTCTTTTGAAATATATTCTACAAAATGAATAGCCTTATTTGAAATGTTTTATTAGATATGATGTTTGACATGTGTTTTTCTTGTCCTTAATTTGTTTTATTATGTAATAACATTTTTGGGTATGGTTTATGGTGTTTAGCTTTTAATTTTAATAGCATTTTGCAAATATTTTACAGTGACTGCAATCAGCTATTAGGATTGAATAACTCAGTGAGTCATCAGGAGCAAAGTGATGCATGGAGCAAGTTCTTAGCAGAAATGTACCTAAAACCAGTGGTGGTGGTGGGATAGTGTTTGCGCCTGACTGCAAAATACTCCTAAAGAGTCCAAAAACAGAAAAGTTACAGATAGAAAACAGATACAGTATGCTGGCCAGTATGTTTGAAAAAAAATACTTTAACTTTAATATTACATAATTTTTTTAAAGTTTTTATTTTTGCATTTCTTCTCATGACAAAACAAAAGAAAGAACATAAATAAAGAGACATTAAACATTGCAGTGGAGCCATCAATTGAAGTATACTTTCATGTTAAACACAATGCTAGTGGGCGTCTTTATTTTCAATCCAAGCTCCCCAAATGTCCTGAAACTTTTTGGGACAGCTCCTAACTGTATAAGTCAGTTTTTGATAAGGCAAAATATTGTTAACCTGCCCCTGGTCGGGGGGTCAAGTGACTTCCAGTGCAAGAGGATAGACTTTTTGTGTAGTAGTAGATAGTTTAACAGTAGACTCCAACCCCAAATTGTCCATCACTTCCAAAAGACAAACCATTGGGGGTCTGAAGCAAGGGGCTTCTAAAAATAGGGAGGTGTATTGCAGACCCCCCCCTCCCAGAAAACTTGAATATGAGGGCATTCCCAGAATGTAGATATGTACCTACTTCCTGGTTACATTTGATACGTTGATTGGATAACATTGGGCATAGTATCGCTAGCCTATATGTTGTGAGGTACACCCTGTTTCAGAAATTTAGTTTCAGTACATCTACAGACATCTCCTCATCCAGGCCTGGGATGTTGCTAGACCATTGATCCCTCATTTTCTCTAAGGGATCTGTACCAGCCTGTCTCAATATGGCATAGATCCAGGATTTCATTTTTTAAGGTCCTCCCTTCATAAATAAACCTCTAGAGTAGGCTGGAGATACTGGAGGAACCTGGAGTGTGGTAAGTGGTAGGTACTGTACCTTGAAGACTCAAGGTCGTTTTACTCCCCGTCCAGCCCAACTATTAACGTCCGGTAGATACCTAAAGTGTGGAAGTACCCTGTTTCCCCAAAGAGGCATCCAGTGGTCTTGCCATGTGGACAATCTTTAGTGCTTTTTAAACACTTCCACTAATGTAGCCATTGGTATATTATTTGTGCAGTGCACTGAGGATCCTCTATATAACTATTTAGCCGAAGCCTCCAGTGAGCCCATATTCACAGCTTCCAGCATAGTGGAAGTATTGTCAGACTGTGGAACTATCAACCAATGTAAGTAAATTGGCAAGCCAGGAAGTACAGCCTGAGGTTGGGCAAGGCAAGGCCCTCTCCTGTTGTGGGTGCCTGTAAGGTTCTGAAGCTCATTCGTGGATGTTCTCCTGCCCAGAGAAACTTATGTACAATGGAATCTACATATTTAAACCAGTGATTCAGTATGAAAAAATGCTTAAATTTGGATAGGAATAACATCTTAAATAAGTTAATCTGTCCTGGGAGAGAAAGAGGTATATTTTGGCAAACCTCTGATGTTACACTTAAAGACTTGACTACTGGGGTTAGGTTGTACTCTTCAAATTTTTTAAAGTCTGCGTGTATCACAATCCCTGGGTATTTAAATGATTGTACCACCTTCAATCGGCCCAGACGTACTGGTGTCCCAGGGGGTAGTGGATCTATTGGGAAGATAACTTACTTTGTTAATTTGCAACCCAGAAAATTCTCCAAATTCCTCAATACATTCCAATGCCTTGGTTAAGGCCCTGTGGGGGTTATCCAAATTATGAAGCATATTATCATCAGACAAGAATAATTAATCCACAATTCTGCAAATTTGCAAGCCTTCTATGTCTGGGGAGTCCCTTATCTTAGTCGCTAAAGTCTCTATGGCCAGGGCAAACAGCAGTGGGGAAAGAGGGCACCCCTGTCTTGTCCCCCTCACAAGCTGCACCTCGTCTGATAGCAGGTCTTTTTGTGTCTATATTTCAAGATACATCAATCAGAAGGTAAAAATAGAGCGAAATGGCTGAGTGAAACCTTTAATATCAGAAGAGGTTTATCCATATATTTATCACTATCCTCAGTATCTTTTATGGGCAGATTTACTAATGGTCGAATTTCGAATTTAAAAACATTAGAAATTCAACCATTGAAATTTTTTTAAAGGCTATTTTTCAATCAAAAATGGATAGAATAGGTAAATTTTCGATCAAATTAAAATTGTTCAAATGCATCGTTCAATTCGAAGAATTTGAACGTTTTTGGAAAAAATCCTTTGAATTTCCAGAACTTAGAAAAAATCTCTGTAAAGGTTGGTCCAGAGGCCACTCAAATTTACCTAATTGGGGGGAAAATTCCTTCCTGACAAGATCAAACTAGTCACTGGCCAATTGTGCAACGAGCATCTTCCATAACCCTGCTATCCAACCCCTTCTTAAAGCTATCTAATGTATCAGCCAGTATGGCTGATTCAGGGAGAGAGTTCCACATCTTCACAGCTTTCACTGTAAAAGATCCCTTCCAAATATTTAGACGCAACCTCCTTTCTTTCGAATCAGATTGGGTGCCCATGAGTCAGCTGGAAAGACCTACTGGTAAATAAAGCATTAGATTAGGTTATTATATGATCCCCTTTACAGTATATTTATAGATATTTATCATAGCTCCCCTTAAGCTCCTCTTCTGCAGCATGAACAAACCCAACCTGGACAGTCTTTCCTCTTTTTTCTATGCCTTTTACCAGCTTACTTGCCCTTCTCTGCAACCTCTCTAATTCAATAATGTCATGTTTGAGCACAGAAGAACAAAAGTGTACAGCATATTTTAGATGGGACCTTATCAGTGCTCTGTACAGTAGAAGAATGACCCCCTCCTCCAGCGAATCTAATCCACTTTTAATACAGCTCATTTGCCCTTGATGGTGCTGACTGGTATTGCTTTATTACCTACAAGGACTCCGAGGTACTTTTCCATTATGTATTTGCCTATTGTAGTCCAATTAAGAGTATAAGTGGCTAGGATATTTTCATATCCCAGGCGCATGACTTGAAATTCATCAACATTGAATCTCATCTGCCCAGATTGCCAGTTTGTCAAGATCTAGTTGCAAGGATGCCGCATCCTGGATGGAATTAATTTGCTGTGTAGTTTTGTGTAATTTGCAAACACTGATAGATTACTTACAATGTCCTTCCCAAGTAACTAGTTAAACAAGACCAAAAAAGTGGAACCGATACAGAGCCCTTATTCCAAGTATAGAATGAACAACAACCCTCTGTACCCAATCATGTAGCCAGTTTCCTATCCATGTGCTAATGACTTCATTAAACAGACCTTAGTTTAGAAAGCAGTTATTAGTGGGGCACGGTATCAAATGGTTTGGCAAAATACAAATAGATCACATCTACTGCTCCCCCACTGTCCAGCATCTTACTTACCTCATAATAAAAAGCAAATTTGTCTCACATGACCTATCTTTCATAAAGCCATGCTGATAATGCCATTCACAAGCCTTCAAATAATTTGCCCACCACAGATGTCAAACTTACTGGCCTATAATTGGCAGACTGAGATTGTAATCTCTTATAAAATATTTGAATTGGGACATCAGCTTTCCTCCAAGTGCCATACCAGATGAAAGTGAATCTGCTAAAAATGCAGAAAACGGAACTAAGCTCTCTTAGAACCTAGAGGTGTATGCCACCTGGCCCTGGCCCCTTGTTACATTAAAATTTGAGTGTGGGCAATGTTAAAAGTTGTTTTATACTTCTAATATACCCTAATTTGTAAACAATTCGAATGCATGCTTATTTATCAATGGGTCAAAAATGTCAAAAAACTTGCATTGAGAAAACAAAGCATTCAATTTGCTTTAGACAGTACCATTGACTTCTACATGAACTGGTAGCTTTTAGATGGCAAAGTGTTACATTGGAAATACATTTGATTTTGTGTTGAATACATTTTTGCACAAAAACTCATGTACATGTGAGTTTTTCAAGTATAAAGAGAATTTTAACTGGAAAAAATTTAATTTGTTCAAAAAAATCCACATTTGAATATGTGTTGAATATATCTGAATGGGCATCATGCTGACAGCTAAACATTTTACAACTAAGAATACTGATAATGATGAAGTATAAAAATGATAGATTTTAGAAAATAGTAACGATAATAGTGATGCATACCTTCCAATTCTACATTTAGATCTTATTTGGAAACCCTTTAGGCAGAAAGCTCCCACTTACAGTATATGTTATTCATCTTCCATAGTCCAATCCAAATTTTGGAACAATCCCTTACCCAGAAAACCCCAGGTCTTTGTCGATAGTAGGTCCTAACCTGTAAAATTATGATAATTATTTTCATTTACTGTACCAAATATACTGTAGATTTTGCAAATACTTACTAATTACTGATAAAATAGCAATATTAATTATGAAGCATGCTCATCATTATGAATTTCAAAATAGTATTGACAGTGATGACACTCGTGTTCTTGGATTAAAAATTATAATGATGATATACACGAGAAACACTTTTATATTATAGAAGACAGAGTTTGTTCATTTTATCTAGCAAACAAAACAAAAAAAAGTGGTGTTCAGTTTGACTTTAAAATGCAAAGAACACAAAATCTCTATAGATCTCTATGAAAGCAATATGTAATCGAATTCTTCATTAAAAAGTTATGTTAAAGTCAAGGTTCTCAGCGAGCTAATTTTACTCTTTAACAAAGCCTAGTTTCAAGCTATTCTTGTTAACTATCCACCCACCTTCCTTTCCTTCAGCACCTCTGATTTTAGATAGGAGTTTCAATTACTGCTCTTTATTTCATAGTATTTTCATCCTTAGATCTCTTCAAACAATATAGTCTGTTTTAGCCCATTGAAACGTATGTATTCTGTGATATTGAGGATACCAAAAGAAAGCAATGCTTTAAAGAGAACCCTTTGTTATGTGTGTACATAACTGCACTTGACATTGGTCAGTGTTTAAAAACACTCGCTAATGTTCATCAAGGAAGCAAAGTAAGATTTTCATCAGTGAATCTGAATATAAATAAATAGATTTACGCAATCTATTTTGTAATCCAAGGAAGAGTCTGAGTCAATGCTTTCATTGTCTATAAAGAATTGAAAAAGTATATGGCCAATTACAAAGATAAAAAAATCAGAAAAGTTCACTGAGGCAAGAAATGATTTAATAAGAATTAAAAGACATTTTTTTTTAATATAGATGATTATGTTGTCATATTTACAATGTTTTTTAACAAGTAATATTGACATGGCATAAATAGTGCAGGCAGTTCTTTTATATTACATTGTACAGTTTATATACACATTTATAAAAAAGAGGTACAGCAAATGCAGTGGCATCAGGACCCAAGAAATACAAGGGCATCCAGGCTTATAAACTTCCTTGATAAAACTGGTACTTTTTTGTGTGTGGTGGATTAAATATCTATTTGCTTATTTTCCAGTTGTAGATGAATTTCCTGACCGTCCATACCTTGTAGTAGCTCCTTAAGAAGGAGTGTGATAAGGTCACTAAAGGCTCCATACACAGGCCGATAAAAGATGCCGACAGACCGAGTCGACAGCTTATTGGCCCGTGTGTGGGGCCATCCGATGGGCCTCTCCGATCGATATCCGGCCGAAATGTCAGCCAGATCTCGATCGGGCAGGTTTAAAAACCCAGTCGGATCGTGGGCGCATCTCTGCGACCGCCCGTATCACCTCCATTATGATCCAATCGTTGGGCACTAGGGCCCAGGATCGGATCAGCTCGATATCGCCCACCTCAATGTGGGCACATCGGGGAGAGATCAGCTCGTTTGTAGTGATGGGCGAATCTCCCGCGATTCGCTTCGCCTAGAGATTCCCGAATTTCTAGAGAAATTCGCAAATCAGCGAAAAATTCGCGAAACGAGTCGCGGGACGATTTTGTCGCGCGTCGCGTCAACTTTGTCACGCGTCGCGTCAACTTTGACGCGTCGCGTTGTTTTCGGCGTGTCGCGTAGTTTTTGGCGCGCGTCGCGTAGTTTTTCGCCGAAATTTCGCTGGTGATTCGCGAATTTATTCGCCAGCGGCGAATCGCGGGAATTAGCCGCGAATTCGACCTAGGCGAATAAATTCGCCCATCACTACTCGTTTGGCGATATCCCCACCTTAACAGGATACCTGGGATTCCAGAACGGAGTTTATAGTGGTCCCGTGACTGCTAGTCCAGCTTGGGTGTTTCGTGTCCACCTGAAGCACCTCAGGTGTATATTTGAAGAGGCAGCTCAAGCCAGAATAGAGAGCTCCAGTCAGGGGGAAAGATGCAGGAAAGTTGCCTGTGTAAGATCACGGAGAGGCTTGGAATCATCCAAGGTTGGGATTTTTTTTTTCCACTGTTTTGGGGGAGTCTGGCATTATGCCTACTGCTGGTTAGTTGGGACAACTGACCTGTGTTAGCTGTGTTAAGTGGCAAGGCTTTTATTTTGAACTGTTTCTTTTGTTGTATTTGTTAGAAGCCAAATAAATTGAAAAATGAAATATATTACACTTTCATGAGTTGTGATTGTGCCATGGGCTGCTATACACCCAGAAAGCTGGTCCCAGTTACCTAACCCCTGACAGGGGTTTAGACAAACCAGAGTCTTTTGCTCTAAAACTTTGTGTCACATGATGGAATCTTGCAGTGGAAAAGAGACTCTTCAAATAACATATTTATAGAAGCTGAAAAGGATGCCAACAAATCTTCCCAGAGCGCACACGGAGATTGTGTGAGATTATAAGAATGGATATTCCATCTTCAGATGAAGACATAGTTTCTTGCTAGTACAAGTATAGGATCTGTTATCCAGAAAGCTCCGAATTACAGAAAGACTTTCTCCCATAGACTCCATTATAATCAAATAATCCAAATTTTTCAAAATGATTTCCTTTTTCTTTGTAATAAAACAGTAGCTTGTACTTGATCCCAACTAAGATGTAATTAATCCTTATTGGAAGCAGAACCAGTCTATTGGGTTTAATCAATTTTGAAATGATTTTCTAGTAGACTTAAAGGAGAAGTCAACCCCTTCAGCGCTACAATCCCTCCCCTGTGTTGCCCCCCTACCCTCCTCCCCCCGGCCTAACTTTCCCCCCAGGCAAATGCACCTAAATTGCTATATTCATTCTATAGTATCAGCATATAGGCAGAAACTATTTATCTGAGTTTTTTAAATAAAATCCAGATTAACATCACACCTATTAACATGGGTGGTCTTTACTATTCAAACAAGAACATTCCAGAAACCCTTTTAAACAAAGGTTATACCTTTCTACTATTGGGTTATAGTATTTGGTATATGTACTGTATGTCCAGCTGCTATGTTCCATGAATAGTGATGGGCGAATTTATTCAAATAAATTCGCAAAACACCAGCAAAATTTCGCCTGGCGAAAATTCGCTAAAAAAAGAGTTGCGCGTCGTTTTTGATGCGACGCGCCGAAAAAGACGCGCCGAAGTTGCAGTGACGAGCGTCAAAAGCGTGCCGTGACTCGTTTCGCGAATTTTTCGCCAATTCGCGAATTTCCATAGAAATTTTTCGGCGAAGCGAAACTCGGGAGATTTGCCCATCACTATCCATGAACTAATCTTGTGAGATACATGGTCCAATGCACATTCCTTATGTTAGCCTGGCAGACCTTGGAACAAAATTAAAAGGAACAGTAACACTGAAGAATGAAAGTTTTTAAAGTAAAGAATCTTATGTGAATTCGTGCTGCACTGATACAAATGGTGTGTTTATTTTGGAAAAAAAAAAGTTTAAGCAAACAAGCTACTGTTAGCCATGGGGGCAGCCATTCAAAGCTGAAAAAGGAGAAAAGGCACAGGATTTTACAGCAGATAACAGATATATACTATTATCTGTTATCTACTGTGTATCCTGTGCTTGAACTCTGCCATAGATATTACTGAGAATTGCCTTTGCTAAAACACAATTAGTGGGATTAAATGGACAACTGCAATTGAACTGTTTCTTGACCTAAAACATATAAGGTGCATTGTAGTGCAAGATATCTGTTTGATTTAAGCATTGAAATGATCTGGTTTGTTTTATTCCGCAGAATCGTATACAATGTTTCTCTGCATGTGACCACACTTCGAATCTGTGTGTAGTTGGTTATATTGTTACATTGTATTTATGTACACAAAGAGATAATTTTTCGATTGACATTATTGCACTGACTATGAGCATAACACTGACACCTGGTGGTGAAAACAAATTTCAGCACTATTCATTGGAATGCATTGAGGAGGACTTCCTCAACCTATGAATTCACTTTACATGGACTGATAAGTGATGACATCATTTTT
>CM044440.1:80000479-80020005 GCA_024363595.1 Xenopus borealis
ACCCCTGACAGCCACACCTGAAGTCACGTGCGGTTGGGAGTACCGTGTCCGTGACACCCAATATCAGAGCAGTGTACTTGCCATAAAAAACTTGCATTGTCCAATCTGCCAGGAGTGAATTCCCTGGTCTTTTGGAAAGTAACTTTTCCTCAATCCAACAGTGAGTCTCCACACGTGCAACACACAAACACTTCACTCCCTTTCACCTGCTGCTCACCATGATTTAACACCCCCTGGATGTCCAGCCCATCTCTGGCTGGTTAACCCCACGGTGTCTCTTAAAGGGGTAGCTTCTTTTACTTTGAAAGCAGCAAGTACAGTAAGTTGCAGGTAAAACTTAGTACCTTTGTAAAATGTATAATGAAGCAATAGAAATGCAATTTGAGAGTAGGACTGGCCAGATATGGGATGACTTTGACGTAGTTGGCCAGCTTAAATATATTGCAATATATGGGCAAACAATCCCTGTTTTGTTTAAAGGGTAAGGCATTTTTTAGTAACTGTATGCTCAAAATGTCTCAATATATTAAATATATTGATAATGGGTTGAATACAGAGGACCTCTTATATTTGTCTATGTGTTTTTTTGGTAGCAGCCTCATTGAACCCCAACCTAATGGTTTTAAAAATTAGTGGTGATCACAACTTTCCCTTGTTACAGACACACACATATATACATACAATATGTAGGTGATGGCACTCACAAGATTTGCACAAAAGATGAAAAAACTTGGCAAAACAATATAAAGGTTCATTAATCCAACGTTTCCGTCCCACAGAAGGACCTTTTTCAAGGAAAACAAAAACATTCCTTGTGTGGGACCAAAACGTTGGATTAATAAACCTTTTTATTGTTTTGCCAAGTTTGTATACGCTCTTTGAATATTTTCCACGGACTTGTGTATGGAAACCATCTGAAAGCTTTACAACTTTACAATCTAATTTAAACTGTGATATTTATTTATATAACTATGACACACCTTAGTGAACAGAAGATATGTACACTTTTGGTAGGGTGGTTTTCTCATATTTAAGGACATTCGACAACTACATTACATTTAATTAAAAGCCCATGCAGGCCCACAGAGATGTAAAAAGGTCTTGATCTAGCAGCGAGTTGACATCAATTGAATAGTGAGGCCACCTGCTAGCTCCACTTTTGGGTTTGTGGATGGTTTGCGTTCCTGTAGCCTGTTCTCTGCATGATCACTTTCAGCACTTTGCGGTTCTCTCAACTGCTTAATATCTTGGATGCCCTGCAGTCAAGCAGGTTATCTTCTCTGTTAAGATTAATGCACTATAAATGGAAAAGCCGTTTGCATTATTACAACAATGAGCGTATGATGCTTTTACTTTCCACATCAAAGGAACGGAAAGAGCTCAGGGTTTAAGATAACATGATGCTATTCCTGTCTAATATCATTAGCACACTCATACATGAAGTTGGCAACTACACATGTCAAACCTTTCTGTTTACTTTATGTTATCAAAGGTCATTAAAAAAAATGCACTTTAGAGTCAATGGAAATAAAATCTTAACAAATATGTAATACTATGAGCTGAGAGAAGTGTAAAGGTGAAAACATGAACTCCAAGACAAAAAGCGGCAAATTTATCATTATTCACGAATTTGAGGGCTTTTATCCCTCAAATTCAGCAGAAATTCGGTAGTAATTCGACAATCGAATAGTTATCGAATAGTTTTAGGCTATTTTTTGTGCGCTATTCGATTTCACGAAAAAATCGTACGATCAAACAGTGATCGTTCGATTTCACACAAAAAATCTTGAAATTTCCTTCGATCATTCGAAAAATTCGTACGATTCGAATGATCGAGGCGTTTGATCGTATGAATGGTATTCGAGCAGGTAATAGAAAAAAAAGACTATGTGGGGCTTCCCATAGGCTTCTATTGCTGTTCGGTAAGTTCAATCTGGTGAATAAAATTTTAAAGTTGAAGTACTTCGATCATCGAATGGTCGAATGATCTAATATTCGATAATACGATCTATTCGATACGCTCAAATTTTGCATATTCGATGATCGAAGTGGCCAAATTTGCATATTCGAATATCCGATAAAATTGTACAATCGGAATTCGATCGAAATTCGAATTATTCACATGAATTCTGTAAATTTGCCCCAAGGTAACATCAATGCTTAAAGGAAAACTATATCCCCCGAACAATGTAGGTCTTTATAAGCAGATATTGCATAAAACAACTCATATGTAAAACCCTGCTTCATGTAAATAAACCATTTTCATAATAATACACTTTATTAGTAGCATGTGCATTGGGTAATCATAAATAGAAAATTGCCATTTTAAAAAATAAGGACAGCCTCCTGGGATCCTAGGATCCAACGGTGCACACAAACATACCAAACAAACTATAAAGTTAGGTCACATGAGCCAATTAACAGACAGAGTTCTGTCTTTTGCTTCAACACTTCTTCCCTTTACAGTTAGAGTTTAAATATTTCTGGTCAGGTGATCTCTGAGGCAGCACACAGACCATCATGAAATGGGGGTTCAAGGCAAGAGATGTAAAAGGGCAATATTTACATAAATATATATTCCAGTTTGATAAGATTCTTTAATATGTCACTTGATTTGATATAAGCTATCTGTTGCTCCAAAATTCATTTTCGGGGTATAGTTTTCCTTTAACATGCTATTTTAAGAAGAAGGCATTGTTGTTTTATTTTATTCAACATGTTAAAATTTGGCTTTAACAGTTATTCAGAGTGGCTTTTTGCTGCCCCTGGTAACTGGTGGGGTGCTGTTGATTGAGGCAGTGCCCCTGTAAATCAGTATTTGCACACAAGCATGTGAACCCACACACTTTTATTTGCAATGCTCCATGCAGTGTACAAAGTGCAAAAATTGGCCACAATCAGTGGAAATAATGGCTGACCTCTGCTTGGCCTGTGACCTCGACTGCACTACTGTTCCTGATTTGGTACCATATTGTCTGATCCTTGTTATTGACCTGGCCCATCCCTTGACTATGCTTCTTGTCCTCCGATCTTGTACCATGTGCAGTTCCCTTGCCTGCCTAGAACTCTCCCTCTGGTCATCTCACACTATGACCTGGCGTGCCCCGAATAGCGGAGGGCTCCTCCTGAAGCCAAAGGCAGCTGTTATAGGCAGAAGGCTGAGCCACGACCAGGACCTAGTGGATTGTTCTGGGTTTGGGATACCAATCGTAACACAAACTAAGATATAATTAAAGGAGAACTAAACCCTAAAAATTAATAGGACTAAAAATGCCATATTTTATATGATGACCTTACTGCACCAGCCTAAAGTTTCAGCTTGTCAATAGCAGCAATGATCCAGGATCACAGGGGGTCACCATCTTAGAAAGTGTCTTTGACACTCACATGCTCAATGGGCTCCGAGCAGCTGCTGAGAAGCTAAGCTTAGGGGTTGTCACAAATTTTCAAGCAGAAAATAAGGTTGGCCTTTAATATAAGCTGATGCTGCAAGGCTGATTATTAAATTATGATGCTAGTTGCAGTTTCTGTGCTGCCATGTAGTAATTATCTGTATTAATTACTTATCAGCCATATATTGTGACATTTACGTATATACTATGAGTACTGTTTATTGTGAGTCAGTCCCTAAGCTCAGTAAGTGACAGCAGCGCAGAGCTTGAGCAGTGAATCAGCAGAAAAGAAGATGGGGAGCTACTGGGGCATCTTTGGAGATACAGATCTTTACTGCTAAAGGGCTGTGGTTGCCTTGGGATGGTACAGAAGCCCAAAACATCATGTACAATATTTCTAACCTACTGTATACCGACAACAGAAATTAAATTGTTTTCATACGACTACCATAACATTGTCTTTGCATGTGCTTTACCATTTTGCCCCAAGCTTTTATATTAACTATCCAATTCCCCTTTTTTCTGTATGAGGGGTCTGGCATTTTTGTGATGCAGATGTCCATTAGCTTTAGAAAGTCTAACTGACATGTTGAAAAGTAACAATCAGGTCAGCAAAACAGTCCAGTTTAGGAACATCAAATAGCAATTACTTACAAATTAAACAACCCATAGGCAACTTTTTGGGGGTTATTTATCAAAGGTCGAATTTTTTTTACTCTAATAGAATGTGCTCGCAACTTGAATGGGAGGTTACCGTATGAAAAAACGTGAACGTCTAACATTCGATCAGATAGGAATGACGCAAAAGTTTGAATAAAAGGCAAATCAAGTTTTCCTCCAAAAACATTTTGAATGTCAGGAAGGCTATTGATGGAACCCTGCCATTGACTTCTATATGAACTCGGCAGGTTTTAGTTGGTGAAGTATCAAATTAGAACTGTCCAGGGTCAAGATTGTGAGTTTTGACCAAAAAAAGTTAAATTTACCATTTACAATCTGCCCCTTAATGAACATCAATATTTTGAATGTCAGAAACATTTTAAAGAGGTGGTGCAATACATGTGTGACTATATGTGATTATGTACATTATGTACTTCATCCTCATTGCATCCCCTGCTTTAAAAAAAAAAATGTCAGCATAACTTTTGCTATATCTAAAATAAGTAATTAAAAAATGTTTTTTTTTATTACTTATATTAGATATACCATGACCTGGATGAATGAAAATCTTCGTAGTCATATTTTTCCCTTTGCTGTAAATATATATTAAAGGACAAGGAAAGTCTAAAATAGAATAAGGCTAGAAATACTGTATTTTTTATATTAAACATGAACATGAACTTACTGCACCACAAACCTAATCAAACAAATGATTTATGCTTTCAAAGTTGGCCATAGGGGGCTGTCATCTTGTAACTTTGTTATACATCTTTGCAAGATGTGCACATGCTCAGTGCAATCTGGGCTGCTTAGGGATCATCATAAATTATCAAAACAGGGAAACAAAGCTGCTTGAGTTCTGCATGGCTGGTAAGTAAGGCAGGGGCTCCCCCTGCAGTTCATAAGTATGATTGTTTCCCTGAGGGACCGTCTGACAATTCCTATTCACAGCAGTAAATCAACGGAGAATTTCACTGCATACAGTCAGGTTTCTTATAAAAATGTTACACATTTTTTAATTAATGGATATTGGAGATAGGTTTCTTTTTCATCAAAGAAAGTAAAAATGGGGTTTTATTTTGCTATTCCTTGTCCTTTAAGTGGTACAGTGGCTTCACTACCTTGCAGTGCGGAAGTCTTAGCTTTGATTTCATTCAGAAGAATGTTCTATCCATGCTTGTGTGGGATTTCTAGGAATGCTTCCGGTTTTCACCCACACTCCAAAAACATACAGGCTCCTGATTAAAATTTACAATAGTGTGTGTTTATATATGTGATAGGGACCTTAGATTGTAAATTACACTGGTGCAAGGACTGATATGAAGTGTTGTAAAGGGCAGCTCAATATGTTTCTATTGTATAAGTCAAGGATGATGTGTCACAATCGCCGCCCAGGCAGGTGTCGCTCCCACAATGGCGGCGCCCATGGCCACCACGTGGGTTGTGGCGCTGGCGGTGCAATGACGTCATAGTGCGCCGACCGACGTTCCGCGGCTGCGGCGCCAAATTCAAATATAAAAAGATGCCGGAGACCCGGGTTCAATGCCCAATTATAGCTTTAGCTAATTATTCCTGGGTTTGTTTCTAAAATCCTCATTTATTGATTCCTGGACTTTTGACCTCTGCCTGGGCCTGACCTTGCTATTTGCCGCCTGCCTATTGACCCTTTGCCTGGATATTGACTCTGAATATTGCCTAATCCTTTACTGTACCTTGTATTGGACTTTAACTGTATTGCTTCCTCCTTGGTCCTGACACAACTCCCACTGGGAGCCGATAGGCCCCCACTGACATGATGACAGTAATCCGACATTGTGAAGTTACTGACTGTTTAAATGCATTGTTTATAGCACTAATGTTAAAGTGAGAAAGCCTTGTGTTAAACAATATTGTGTATATGACAGCCTTTTCTTCTAAAAACAATGCATTAGTCATAAAATCAAAGGCAGGAAGATTATAGTTTTTGTATTGAGAAACAAGACTCCTTAAATATGAGGCATGGTCTTTTAAGTTGCTCTCTAATAAAAAATTAAGCAGAATAGCTAGAGGGTGCCACTAAAAGTGAAGAAGGGCAAGCAGATCAAGTACTCTTTTTAAGATAATTACTAGAAACTAGTGATGGGCGAATCTCCCAGAGAAATTCACGAATTGGCGAAAAATTTGAGAAACGAGTCGCGGGACGCTTTTGACGCACGCCGTGTCAACTTTGGCGCGTCGCGTTGTTTTCGGCGCGCGTCGCGTCATTTCTGCAAAAATTCGCAAATTTATTTGCCAGCGGCGAATCGCGGGAATTCGCCGCGAATTCGCCCCTGGCGAATAAATTAGCCCATCACTACTAGAAACGTGATACCTTTAAACCTTAAAAGAAAGAAATATCTTAAACCATTAGATCTAGTTAGTGGTTTCATTTTAATTATAGCACATAGATTTACTGAATAATTTGAGTGACATCATTTCACCTACCGAAATATTATAATACAGTCTGAGGACATGTAAGTACTATTAAAGAACAACAGTTCATTCTATAAAATCCAAATACAGCTTATCCCTGATGCTCAAAACAGATGCTATCGACAGAATACGTTTTTTTTAGGCAGGCTAATACAATGTGGAATGTCATGTCGAGAAGTACAAGATCTGTTCTTTTTTGTGAGCAAGGGCATGATTGACTTGTTTTGAAATTACAGACAGCTGCCCCGTAGTGTCTAAATGGCTTCTAATAAAACACATTCGAAAAAATTCAGTTCCTCTCACTCACTGTATTTCTCCCTCTTGGTCTCCCATGAGACTTTATTATTACAGAGAAAAGGGAAATCATTTTTACAAATGAAAATTATTTGCTAAAAATGAATTCTGGGCCCATGGATCTGGACTACTGGTGATGGTCTTACCGTAAGTCTGAGCTTTCAGGGTAATGGGTTTCTGGATAAGGGATTCTATATGTGTATATCTTTAAAATTGCATTTGCACAACCTATATAAACAGAGCAATAGTCTGAAAAGACTTCTAAGTTCAATGATCATTGCTCTTTTATGGAAGAATATGCAATAGCCTATGGGTACACTGTATTGCTCCCACATACAGACAACTTAAAGGACAAGGAAACCCTAAAAATGAATAGGACTAAAAATGCCATGTTTTATATAGTGAACTTATTGCACCAGCCTAAAGTTTCAGCTTGCTAATCGTAGCAATTATCCAGGACTTCAAACTTGTCACAGGGGGTCACCATCTTGAAAAGTGTCTGCGACGCTCACATGTTCAGTGGGCTCTGAGCAGCTGCTGAGAAACTAAGCTTAGGAGTCATCACAAATGATCAAGCAGAAAATTAGGTTGCCTGTCATACAAGCTGATGCTACAGGGCTGTGCTGCCATAAGGTAATTATCCATATTAACTACTAATCAGCCTTATACCGTGACAGTTAGATTCCATGTGTACTGTATATTTTGAGTCGGTCCCTAAGTTCAGTAACTGACAACAGCACAGAGCATGTGAATCAGTGAATCAGCAGAAAAGAAGATGGGGAGCTACTGGATCATCTTTGGAGACACAGATCTTTACTGCTAAAGGGCTGTGGTTGCCTTGGGCTGGTACAGAACCCAAAAACACAATGTACAACTTTTCTAGCTACTTCTTTAGTTTAACTTTCCTTGTCCTTTAAAGGAGAACTAAACCCCCTTGCTTATAAAAATCCTTATCCCCTACCCTTGTTAACATCGGTAAATGCCCCTAAGCCAGTAATTACCCCTCATTGCAGAGTCAGTGTAGAGGAGCTCATGGGTAACATCTTCTGGCAATTTTCTGCTTCAACTGCGCATGTACTGTTACAGCACTTACTTAACGACGATTACTGAGGCGCTGAATATGGCCCCCGTGAACTCTATTTTGAAGCACATAGACCTGCAGCAATTCAAAATACAGGACAGGTGCAAGTGTGCAAATCTGATTGTTTGTGCCTGTTATTTGTACTTTGCCTCATGTCCCACACTTTGTAAATGGCACTTAACTTAAGTCAAAATAATTTCAAGAAACTTTGCAATATACATCAATTAAAAAATATGCAGGCATTTCATGATTTTTATTGGTTTGGATCAGTTCCCTAAGGGACCTTACACAAGGGCGTTTTTGAGCTGCGTTGCGTTTGGCTGCGTTCAGCCGCAGGGGTGTGCAGGTCTAGACGCACCTCATTCTTTTCAATGAGGTTGTACCCACGAGACGTGTGTAAGCACTGAAAGCAGATTCAGACGCAACATGCACAGGGGAGTGCAGGTCAAAAACGCCTGTGTGTAAGGGCCCTTAATCTAGCCCCCTGCTCTCCTTCTGATCTGTCCGACTACTTTGCTGAGCTGGTTGACTACTGTTACTTTGTATCAGTAGCCATATGTCCTTAACCTGCATCCTCCAAACCCCTGCACACATGATTTCAATAAGTTCCTGCATGCGGTCTGTAAACTGTGGTGAAGTTGATACAATTTGTAACATCAGTGTTTAGTCCCTTCTTCCCTGCCAGGATTTCAAAGAGAAGAGAAAGAGAAGAACTGTTAAACAACTGTATTTCAGCATAGAAAGTGGAATTTATTCATACTTTTTGAAGAAACAGGTAACTGTGATGGGTATATTAAGGGTTTCTGTGTTATGTGGGCCTCTTTATCTAATTTTAGTTTGGAAGCCGGAGTTCCCCATTACTGATAAAGGTGAACAACCCGTTTAAGACTTATATGCATTTTAAAGTTTTGTAGAGATTTTTCTACTTTTCCAACCCCATGAGTTGCATAATAAAAAAAGATACTGCTTATATAAGTAATGTTACCTGTGTGATGGCTTTAGCACTTGAGAGGTTCACATGTCGCCAGTGGAAGTCCTGCTATCAAGTAAGGTTAGAGACAAGCCATGAGTGGCAGTATGCGGCACTTTATCAGGGAAGGCAAAAAGACACCATCAGTGGGGCTCACTGGGCAAATTTCCATGGGCAGTTGCCTATAGCAACCAATCAGTGATTAGCTTTTTAAAGCCAGCTGCAAGAAAACAATGCATCAATCTGATTTGTTACCATGGGTTACTGCCCATGGGCAAATTTGCCCAGTTTTGATAAATGATCCTCACTAGTTAACCATAAATAATGCTCTTCTAGATCTGAGGACACAATGGTGACATTAAAATTCCTGCTCTTCAACACAACTCACCACATACACTGCATTTTCCAAAAATTACCATGGGAAGTGATGCAAGGGTATAATAGCTATGGAGTGCTTTGTAGGTTTGCAGATTTGTCCTGTGCCATCAGGTAAGCGACGCATGTGTAGTGTAACACAGACAGAAGGGATGTTGAAAGGGTTACATTAGCTTGGATATAATCACTTGCCCAGTTTTAAGTCGATTTTACAACATCAGTAGTGATGGGTGAAATACGCGAATTGGCGAAAAATTCACGAAACGAGTCATGGCATGCTTTTGATGCGCATCATGTCGATTTCGATGCGCATTGCATCAGTTTTGTTGCGTCTCGTCGTTTTCGATGTGCATTGCGTAATTTTCGGCGTGCAACTTGTTTTTTTTTTTTTACGCCAGAGAATTTTCGGCAGGCGAATTTTCGTGGCTTTTCGCAAATTTATTCATTACATTATCATTACAAATGTTAGCAATTTTATGGAGATTATTGCAACAGACAACTGAGGCACTTAAGTTTGTGCTTGTTGGAAAAATTGGGTTCACAAAAAATGTTGTTTTGTAGGTGAAAAATTGGGTGTGCATTTTCACATCCACCAAACTGTGAAAGCTTTCAGGTGCCAAATAAATTGACAGTAATAGTCAGCACTTGAATTAAGACAAATTGAAAACAATTCCTGTGTGTCTGATTTGTGTGTGTTTTTGTGACTGAATCTGCCACTTTTAGTTGCCAATAATGCAAATACTTGACAGGTTAATATTGGCAAGGGCACCTGTGCAGTTTGCATTTATGTTCTTAAAGGAACACTAACATCATTTTTGTTAAAAAAAATAAATAAAAAAAAACGAAAATAAACTAAAACAGAGATAAATCTTTAAAATTGCTAAGTTTTTTCTATAGGAGATAGGCAGGGAGGAGAAAAAAAAAGATTTTAGTGTTCTTTTAAAATGAGCATTGATGCCCTATACAGGTACTGTATGTTATTTCACACAACATAATGTTCCCTATGCTATTGGCTTAAGTAAGAGAAAAAACTGCTGCTTGAGGTGGCTATGCTATATTATTCACTCCCCTTTTAATTGCCCTCCCTCTCAGGGTTGGGCCAAGGAGTAGGCAGAGTAGGCACGTGACTAGGGTGCAAAGCTGGGGGGGTGCCAGGTACTTACCTCCTCTGTCACCTACCCCAGTTCGGTACCCTCTCTGGCCAAGTTTGTTTTTGTGCTACATTTTGTTATTTTCATATTTAAATTTCCCTTAGAAGAAAATATTTCCATTAATGCAGGATTAAAATAACTGAAAACATAATGAAAAATCTAAATCCTACCTTCTGGCAATAATTACTGCATCAGAACCAGCTGTGTTATTTATTTTTTCAAAATTCATATTTCTGAAGCTACACATGACAATGTTAGCTATGACAACAGGCTATTTAGTAAGACAAAATAAATAAGTAATATGTAATAAGGTCTGGGAATTCTGCTGAAAAGGCATCAAGCTCTGCTTATTTGTGTTACATTCTATGCCAAAATGGTGTGGAAAACATAAATACTAGCCAGATGGATTGAAAATTAAAGGTGGGAAAGAGGCCTTTATGCTTTTCCAGCTGGAATGCAGCAGTCTGTTGACAATGTTAAAGCCATTAAGTTGGATTGTTTTGTTATACAGCCCAACGTTTACATGAATGCTAGGTTTTGATAAGATGAAGATATTTTTGCCCAAACAGTTTTTTGTTATCTTTTCTGAAAAATGGAACAATGGAATTTAAATGGATTCTCTCACTACTATATTTTACCTTCTATATGAGGCTTCTGATTCGGATAAATAAGCCTGTCCTGTCCTGTCACCCAGTTATTTGCTAGTTCTTGGCTTCTCTTACATACAGTACATATATGTAAATGGCGATATGCTTCATCTGCATAAAGTATAAGGGTTTATAACTGACAAAACCAAAGTCCATTATAGGGGCAAAGTCTCTAACCTGTAAAGTTGAGCTAGTGAGGGCTTCGCTAGCATTCGCCGCACTTCGCCAGGTGTAATTTCACCAGAGCTACGCAAATTCACTAAAATGCGAAGTTGTGCTCAGGGAGGCAAACGGTAGCGAAGTTACGCTACCATTACTTTGTCAGGCAAAGCGAACTCACGCTAGCGATGCCTAATTTGCATACGGCGCAAATTTAAAAGTATAATAGTATAGTATATAGTATATAGTATATAGTATAATAATAGTATAATAGTATAATATAATATGCTGCAGCCACTACATTACACTACACAAGGACAGGAAACCTTTAATAAATAAAATAAAGTTGTCCTATTGCCCTAAACATGTGCCCCCTCTATAGTTGAGTTGCCATATGTTAGGAAATGTAGGGGGAAGGAGGGTAACCCCCCAAAAAAGTATGCTATTTTTCAGACTATCACCCTAAAAAAGTAAAAGACGCCAGCATTTTTTTGGGACTTAGAAAAAAAATCAAGTTTTTTTTTTCAAACTCCTATTTATTGTATTGAACTTCGCCAAGTCTGACCTGGCAAAGTAAAGTCTAGCGCAAGAGGTAACGTTCAGTAAAATGGTTATCTTAGTGAATTAGCGTAGTTACGTCCCTTCGTCAGTGCGCCACTTTGCCTGGCGTAAGGGTGCAAAAAGCTAGCTAATTTTCGCAAGGGACACAATTAGTAAATTGGCGAAGTTGCAAAATTACGTCACACTGTCGAATTAGCGCTAGCGTTAGACGCTTCGCACTTAAGTGAATTTGCCCCATAGTCTTTAAAGTAGCGGTCCCCAACCTTTTTTGCCCCAGGGAGCGGTGTAAAGTCCAATTTTTTGCAAGGACCGGGGGTGGGGGGGCGGCAACTATGCACAGTTCATAAATTTCACATGTGAAAAAGCTCAGCTCAGTGGCCCTTGTCAGGTATGTCCACAGCCTGGTTCCACTAACCCCTTATAAATTCCCTTACTTGCAAGTCAAACAGATGCTCAAGTTAAGCTGCAGTGAAGGACACAGGCTGCGACAGAGCTATCTACTTTCTGTTCTATGGCAATTTTTTTTTATCTACTACAAGGTCTGCAGTACAGCCAGACCCCAATTGCACCAATAGTACTTTTGCACTTTTGTCTGGGGTTGTAGTAAATTAACTCTATGACCTATTATGACCTATTATTGTTTCTTTCTAAGTATGTTCTTATGAAATCCCCTTATAATTTTCTTGAAAGCTATTCTTCCTTAAATGGGTTTGTTGGTAGTGATGGGCGAATCTAGGCAGATACGCTTCGCCAGAAAATTTGCAAATTTCTAACGAAATTCGTGAACTGGAGAAAAACTAGGGAAACGACGCGTGTCTCGTTTTCATTGCGCCGTATTCAACGCGTCGCGCGGTTTTCAACGCGCGTCGAATAATTTTCGCCTTGTGTCTTTCCCACATACCCTACTGTTAATAAACATTTAGGGGCAGATTAACTAATGGTCGAAATTCGAAGTGAAAAAAGGTTGAAATTCGACCTTCAAATTTTTTTGGGTAATTTTCAATCTAATATGGTCGTTTTCAGTCTAAAACGGCTGTATTCCATTGCATAATCCTTCGAATTCTTAGGACTTTTTAGGACAGGCTCTAGGAGGTCCCCCATAGGCTAAAATGGCAATTCGGCAGCTTTAAGGTGGTGAATAGTCAAATTCGAAGGATTTTTAAAGGGCCAGTACTTCGAAATTCAAATTTTCTAATTTTTTTCAATTCAAATCGAATTTTGGGCTATTCGATAGTCGTAGCCCTAAATTACTTCAAAATTTGAATTTTTTAAATTCGAATTTTATTTGAATATTCACTTCGACCCTTAGTAAATGTGCACCTTGATGCTACTCAGAATAATGCAATACATTTGCATAATATCATTCTTCTTTACCAGCAAATACACTTTGCTATTATAAATCTCAGTCAGACATGTCTTGTTGATTAAAGTATTTTCAAAATGGGCACATTTCCTACATATTGATAAATATTTTATTTATTATAAAGTCATATGAATTGTTTCTACAATATTGTATCTACCTTTCCTTAGTCTAGCCATGATTTACAACAAGATTGTAATCAATGTGACCTGTCCAATTAATTGGAGCACTGTGGCTGCATGAGAGATATACAGGCCATAATTATATTAGTGTTATGCATGTGCTACAAAGAATTATCTCACAAACACAGGATTCTCCATTTATTGTATTAATATTTTGCATGTATACACGTACAGGCAGTCCTCTGGTTAGGTATGAGATAGGGTCTGTAGGTTTGTTCTTAAGTTGAACTTGTATGTAAGTTGAAACATATACATTTACTTATTAAATGCAACGTAGACAGATGTTTGTCTTAACTAGTGATGGGAGAATCTCCGAGATTCGCTTCGCCGAAAGATTCGCAAATCGAGTCGCGGGACGCTTTTGATGCGCGTTGCGTCGTTTTCGTCGCGTCAAAAAATGCCGCGTGACTCATTTTTCTAGCGAATTTTCGATAAGCGAAATTTCGCTGCCGATTCGCAAATCGCGGGAATTCGCCCATCACTAGTCTTAACATAGTTTTAATTTTTACCTTTCTGTGCTCCACAGTAGACAACTCACACCATAGGGATTAGGGGCAGTTGGTTTATTAAAGCTAAATGCTAGCAAACCATAGAATGTTTCTGTAACAGCCCCAATCTGTAAGTTTGAGTTGTATGTAAGTCGGGTATATGTAACTTGAGAATTACCTGTGTATTTTTATTTATATAGCACTACTTGTGCACTTAACCAGTGATGTACTTTATAACAGTGCATTAATAGAACAAACAGGGGTCAATGCAAAAATATAATATTGGGACAGGTAGGGAATCTGGTATCCCAAAACCTGTTATCCAGAAACTTCGAATTATGGAAAGGCTGTCTCCCATAGGCTCCATTTTATCCAAATTATCAATTTTTTAAAAGTTATTTCTTTTTCCTCTGTAGCTTGTACTTGATCAAAACTAAGATATAATGAATACTTATTGGAAGCTGAACCAGCCAGTTTGTTTCATTTAATTGTAATGCTAATCTAGACTATCCTGGCCACAGATAGTTAAAGTGTCCAGCTAGTGATATGAGCATGGGTTACGCTTCAACTTACACAACAGGGTGTAAGGCTTCTCATTAGGGTGTAGTGGAACTACAATAATCAGGCTACTGTACATAAAATGTAGGAAATGGACGCCAGGAGGTTTTTTTATGCAAACAAACTGTGGTTTATTATGTCCAAGACAAATATCCCCAGTTTTACTCACGTATGAGATATGAGGTAACAGCAGATGATAGTCACAGAGGATAGATCACATTATTCAGCAAGATGTTGCAGCTCCTGATAGTCAAGTGTACATCAATTCCCAAAGACAGATATACCTTTGTGGGGATCGAGATCACCAGTGAAGTAGTTAGGGTGACAAAGTCTAAAGCCTAACACCCTGTCCACTGAGTCTCTACACTAAAGGCAAACAAGCCTTTGGAAAGCTACTCACTGCTACCAATCCTTGTTGGAGCGACAGCTGCTCATGCTAAATAATGCTCTCTATATCACTCTCATAGAGAGTCTGTTACAAAACTAGTCTGTGCTAGCTATTCCTCCAGTAATGGAACTATGTGAGAACAGGCCCTGGTTCAAGCCATGCAGCTGCCCCCCCCCCTCGTCCATGACTGATTTTGCGCCACTGCAGCCGATTCCAGCTGGCTGCAGCAGGCGCAAGACTGCTGGGGGGGCCTGGGGGGGTGTGGACCCTGGCCCAGTCACACCCCCTGCTCCCCTAGTAGTTGCGCCCCTGTATTCCTTGTTCACAGGGTTTCCTGGTCCCCTACTTAATCACAAGGTACAGGTCCCTTTAGGGCATGTGGCTTTACTGAGCCTTGGTGTACCCAGGCTCAATGGGGCACATGCAGATCCTAAGGACACCAGCAGCCAAAGAGGAAGAGGCTACTCCCTGTCCAACACTATAAAGACGTGTGGCAGGAAGTGGTCATTACACCTCTTGGCCAATAACTAGTGGTTTGAATACTTAAATGGAAACATAGGCTTCTGCCTAGTAACTATGGATTAGAGAAGGGTAGGGATTTAACTCTATATACATAATGTATACACAAATACACAATTTACTAGTAGACCTAAGGTATGAAAATCCAAATTACGGAAAGATCCCAGAAAGCATCAGGTCCCGACCGAGGATTCTGGATAACAGGTCCCATAACTGTAAAACACACATATTGATATATTGAGAAACAAAAATAAAGGAATTTTCTCCGAAAAAAACTAGAATGTCTGGAAAGCGGCAAACATCTAAAATTTGATCCCTGATGTCTCCCATTGACTTAAACAGCAATGTGGCAGGTTTTAGGTGGTGAATAGTTGAATTATAGTTCTTAAAGGGCAAGAGTGTGATAAATCTTGAATATTGAATTAAAAAATTTGTATAACTCGCTAGTCGAATTGGGCAGTTTTGACCATAAAATTTTTGAAAATTCGAATTTTCAGTTTGACCCTTGATAAATCTGCCCCTTAATGAATCTTGAATTTTTATAGTTTTTTAAGAAATATAGGAAACCCATTATTTTTTCTAGATGTTTTTCTTTAAACATTTCTGTGCTACTGGGCTGATTGTAATCTGCACGGCAAATAATATGTTACATTATTCTGGGATTTGTAGTCCTGCAACAGCTGAGAAAAGTTTGATTGGACAGTGCAGTGCAGCAAGGTTTAAAATATTAAAACAAAAGAGAAAATGTAAAGATTGAACTCTGATTTGCTAATTCTTCCATAGGAATTTGTGTCTACAGATGACCTGCTATAGAAGGTACCAGATTTGCTTCTTCAAAATGGGTTCCTCGGGTATGTGGGTTTTCATTATCATTCAAATATCAATTCTGTTTCATTTTACATTTTCAAATGCCCCTTACTCTATTGAATAATAACCTGTATGCACTCAGTTGAAAATAGAGTCAATCATACCGTGGCAAACAGAATCAGTGGTTGGGGGTTTTGAGATGAATAATGGAGTATGCATTAAGGCAGCATAAACATTTGACATTTAGCTAAACATATAAATTATTTGACATTTAGCTAAACATATAGTTTTATCCAAAACAAATGATTGTTATAATATTGGTGATGTATTTTAGTGTTATATTTTCCTCCCACCGCTTCTCTTCCTACTTCTCATACTGGAGGGCGCATTTACTGTAATATTACCTTGGATGAAAATGTTAGAACAGTAAGGGGCCAACTAAAATAACTTTTCATCACAAAAGATGAATGCAACTTTGTTTAATAATTCTGCAATAAACAAAAAAATATCATAGTCTGCCAAAAAAGCTGTTAGTGACTTAGTGGCTGGTAAGATAAAAAGGCCTCCAAACAGTACAATGAGTAAAAAAAAGTTCAGTTGTTTCTGTCTATTCCGAATACTATAAATAGGCATTGCAAGGCTTTTCTCTAATTATACAACCTTATTAAACACATTATTAAATTAAATTCTCGCATCTGTGTCTCCGTTTTTGTGACTGCATTTCCTACATTATTTATGTCTCATGTTTTAATATTGAGCTACGTCATTTGTTGTTTTTTTATTCTTTTATGAAACATCAAATGTAAGGACTACACTGTCCTTGTGTGGAATCCAACCACTGTGATGCCTGTACACAGACATATCAGTCGGAATTAAGAAATAGTCAAATGATAAAGGAAAGCCCTGGAGTTATTAGTGCAAGGGCTGCATGACAAGGGATATGAATGACCAGCAGCAGATGTAGCTGTAATTGGATGATAAGCATTGATTTAAAGGAACAGTAACACCAAAATTGAAAGTTATTAAAGTAATGAACTATAATATACTGCTGCACTAGTAAAACGGATGTGTCTGCTTCAGAAACTGAAGAATATATCAAGAATATATCAGCTTGTTTATATAAATAGTTGTATTTTTTAAGCAAACACATCAGTTTTACCAGTTTTATCAGTAAATTATATTGTTCTTCCTTTAAAATATTTGAATTATTTTGGTTACTGTTCCTTTAAGGCAGGGGAAAGCTGGGCTCTAGGTGAAGAAAAGGTAGAAACTTCCCATCCACCTTTCCACCCCTATTCAGGAGTTTTACGCCTTTTTGTTCTCATATTATTGTCAGGGGCCCATCAGCTCCCAACAGGAAAGTACAGACCAAGAAGGAGGCACGGGGCCAAAAGTCCAGATCGCGGTAGCCAAAGGCTTAAACAGGAGACAGGATAATCAGGATACAGGCAAGAGTTCACAAAGCAGGTTGTGAAGGGTCAAAGTCAAGAACACAGTCAAAGTCCAATAATCAGTCAAGAAGCAAATACCCAGGAACGCTAGAAGACAAATCCTATACTTGGGTATTGAACCAGGGTCCTGGGCGTCCTTTTATTTTATTTTTGTCACCACGTGGTGACAATCAGCATTGCCATCTTGCTTTCATCGCCAGGAAGAGCAGACGCTCCGTTGAGAGCTCCTGACAGTACCCCCTCCCTCTTGGACCACCAAGCCTAGGCTTTTGGAGAAATTGACTGTAAAATTCCCTTACCAACCAAGGAGCATGTACATCGGAGTGTTTCTTCCAAGAGCATTCTTCAGGGCCAAAGACCTTCCACTTAATGAGGAACTGGAGGGAATTCCTGGACAGTCTGGAATCCAAGATATTTGCCACCTCGTACTCCAGTTGACTATCCACAGAGATGGATGTAGGAGAAGATTGGTCTGGAGAGAAGCGATTGGAAATTGCTGGTTTAACCAGAGAGACATGAAAAACGTTGGGAATTCTCATCTCCGGGGAAGAGATAATCCAACTGTTACATGGTTATCTCAGAAATGGAAAAAGGACCAACAAACCTTGGGCCCAACTTGGGTGAGGGAACCTTTAGATGAATGTTCCTAGGGGACAGCCATACTTTGTCTCCAACCTTGTATAGAGGATAGGATTTCCAGACGAAACTACGGGATAGTGCATCCGCTTTCCAATTCTTGGAGCCAGGGCCATAGGTCACGACGAAGTTGAAACGGGAAAAGAAGAGGGCCCATCTTGCCTGCCAGAGATTCAATCTTGAGAGTCTGTATGAATTCAAGGTTTTTATGGTCAGTGTAGATAGTGACCGGGTTCGAGGACCTCTTTGAGGGCGAGCTTCACCGCCAGGAATTCCCGGTTCCCAAAATCTTAGTTCTGAGAGAATTTCTTGGAAAAGTATGCACCTGGGTGTAATTTCCCACCAGCAGAATGTCTTTGGGAAATTATAGCTCCAGCTCAGACATCAAAAAAAAAAAAGGGTAATTGGGGATCAGGATGACAAAGAACCGAGGCTGAAGAGAAGGCATCCTTCAAGGATTGGAAGGCTTCTAGGGCAGCAGGAGCCAGGAATTGGGTTTACCTCCCTTACAGATAAGAGCCAGGATGGGGGTAATACAGGAGGAAAATCCCTTAATAAATTGGCAATAATAATTTGCAAACCCCACAAACCTCTGTATGGCTTTGGTGTTCAAGGGGAGAAGCCAGCTGCATTAGGATATATGATTTCAATCACATTATGCTCATTTTTATTTGCTACATGACAAGTTAGTGCAAACATAATATTTTCACTTTACTACTCTCTATCCACCCTTTACAAATACACCCCTAAAATCGCACACAAGGGATTAGAGACCAGTGTAATTTTACTACTCCTGCAGACTGTTGTGGTTCATTATCTATTGAACTGTTTGTTTTTACTGTGTGTGGCATGTAAATTAATATGCATGTGTAGGGACCTGTAGGGTTAATTCCCCTATGGTCTGAAACCACATGGTGAACAGGTTGAACCTGGAGCATTGGGAGGGGGTGGAGCCTCGTCCCTTTGTAGTGTGTCTGGCCGATACTGGAGAGTGTCACAAGGTGTCGTTGCTGCACAACCATTTGATATATGTAGAGCCAAGTGCTCACCCTGCCATTGCTGCTTTCACTTAGAGAGGGTGGATGAGACTACTACAAAGATTTAAAGGCTAAAAAGGAGTTTAATATCCCTGCTGGCTGAGGTAGGGTACTCCAAAGGCTGGAAAGCAAAACCATGTGGGTTTAGAGCTTGGATGGACATTTTATGTGCTTGCACTATGGAGAGTGCTGGGAACTGTAGTTCAGCAGAGGATGGCTTTATATGCTTGCAGTATGGAGAGTGCTGGGAGTTATGCCATGAGAATAAAGCAAGCTGCTTTTGCTTCCACAAAGCATTTCCTCATTGTGGATGCCTGTTCCAGCTCTGGAGGAGCCTACCCTTCTGAGCGAAACCCCTG
>CM044440.1:80020208-80031329 GCA_024363595.1 Xenopus borealis
AACCATTGTAGAAGGGATGGGAACATACTGATATGGAGTACATCCAGGAAAGGAAAATCATGGTAAGTATGATACAATTTTCCTTTTTCCCTGGACACACTCCAAATCAGTACTCTTTGGGACATAGCAAGCTTAATGCCCAGTCGAGAGGGAACTAGGCTATAACAGACTCTTGAACAATATTGTAATAACTTACTGTTGTGTAGTACAGCAACTTGTCATACTACATAGGTGCAGAACCTAGTAGTGTACAGGAGACCCCTTAAAAGAGTAGCTGATCTCAACTCCAGCCTAGAGGAAGAGATCAATTAACAATGATACTCAGGGGAAGAAAAACCTGCTAGGACCCTATCCTACACAAGATAACTCACAGCAAGAGTGACCTACAATCTGACTATCTCACATCCCTATAGTGAGAGGTGGATAGTACCAGACTAGTCATAGCGCCAACTTCCATGAAGAGGCATACACAGAACAGATCGAAATGAACACCTCCTAAGAGTGAAATGCATCACAATTGGAATATACCTGATACACCACAGCAGATATCAAAGTGTCTATACATATTCAATCCAGAAAACTATATGTTCTGTGCTTAAGAACTAAACTGTTTATTGAGAACATAACCAAATCTGATCACATCAGGTGGGTAGCAATACAGTACGACCCCAAAAGGCAACAAAATATTACCTCTCAAAAGCTGTAAGCAGACAACCTAAACAGCCTTGTCCAACATTCAAGTGGCCAATATGTGTTTATGCTAGCCTCTTGAGCAGTCACATTACACTATACTGCCAGGCCCCCCTGAAAGTTTACCATCATGCTGAAAGTTAACCTTACTAGAAGCCAAAATGCCTGTGAGTAACCTATTTTCAGGAAGCTACCTTTTACAAGCACATACATTTATAAACAAACAATCCCTGATTCAGGCTGTATGTCACCTTAAGGCAACCATGTTTTGAAGGATAACTGCTTGACATGAAACAAGCAGGGCAAATGATGCCTTATTAACACCTTGTTCTTTAGACAAGCACCAAGAACAAACTAAGTGCCCTGCCACTAGACAAATCACCTGAGAACAAGAAGGCACATTCCCAGCCAACATAGGCATTGTGCAGGAACAAAGGAATTAATTCCACCTAGGACCAAGGTCACACATGTGTAAGTCCCTTATCCTGACTAGTCTGATGGAAGTAAAAACTAGAGATACTTTAGGGCAAATAATTGTTGCCCAAGCAATAACTTGGATTAATGTACTGTGCCCTAGGCAGGAAGATATTAATCCTACCTCTACTGACTATGACAACAGATCAAAACAAAAACCATATGTCATGTCCACTACTGTGGATGTGGCTCCCTTTTAAGCAGGCACGGACTGGCAATCTGTGGGTTCTGGCAAATGACAGAGGGGCTGCAATAAGGTCCCATAGAAAGTCAGTATTTAGTGGGCTGGTGGGGGCTGTTTGGGCCTCTATGTGGGCTGAGTGGGCCTCTGTGTATTTGAAATGCCAGGGCCTATTTTGATTCTCAGACCAGGACCTGTTTTTTAGGGACATGTGTATAGAATGGCAACTGTTCCAAAACATATAATTGAAAACCAAACTAAATACAACTCCATGAACTAGTAGTCATAACTCCACATCCAATACAAATTGCAAGGGTTAATATCCCATAAGACCACAAAAGCGACAATAGCTTAGTGAATTCAAAACAAGGGAATGTATGTGTGCCCATTTGCTGGTTGCTATCACGCAACTCACTCCTGCCAACAACAGTACAGAATAGCTTAAGAACAAGCCCCCAGCTGTACAGCTATTCTCAAGGCGGAGAGGATGTAACTTAATTAAGATGTGATGTACATGCCTTCTTAGTAACCTGCTTGTGAAACAGAACATGCCAAGAGACTGGCTGCAACTTGCCAGCCTTTAGGGCTATAAAAATAGGCAAAACCTACAAGCATTAGTGTATGTTACCAAAGTACTACCTAGCCATGCCGAGATTAACAGAACACTCTGAAAGACTGCTTCAATCTGTAATGGAGCAACCTCTGAACCATCTCAATCAAATAACTTGAATTCTGACTGGTCTACCACCTGGATCAAACTCCAGTCATATGCCGTTTACCAAGCATGTACCACTAAGGTAGTGACTCTCTGCCGTGCAGAGAAAACCATATTCATATTAGAATACTGCGAATACTGCTAGAATCTCTGCAAAACCTATCCAATCATCCTATCCTAAACATTGGCTATACCAGGGTCCAATAATTACAACAGGCCCAGTGACACTTCACTTCAACTGCAGCATATCACCATAATCCACATGGTTCCACTACAGTTATAAGACATGATATATCCAGCTTGCATATCACAGGGCGCAAGCACCCTGCAGCTGGGGTACAGTTTAACACCACCATACTCATACTGCCTGGCCTTAGAAATATTGCAATGGCCTACAAAACCCTGAACTGGCAACAGCTTATACAGCATAACAACAACAGGACACTGTAAACAAATATTTGTGCTGTAAATTTAGGTGTGCTAATACCACAGATTTAGATTTTTTGAAGATAGTAGTAAGCACTTTTGGGCTCAAGTTTATTCGTTTTTACCCATTACAGCAACCAACAATTAGCTGAAGCTTTGGTATGCTTATAGCCCAGTTGTCACCAGTTTGCTGAAGAATCCATATATTTCAATGTCATTCAGTCCACTCATGAATCTTTTACAGAGAACACACATCCTTAATGATAAATACATGGTAACCTCTAGTAATGCATTCAGATAGCAGATGAGTACAATCATGAATTCTGCCTACCACAATAATTTGTGTTACTTGCAGGTAGCACACAACCCTTAAGGTATGGATCCCCCAGAGCATGGCCAATGGACAAGAACAGCATTGTGCAAAGTTCATTACAACACACACCTTCTAAGTATGATCAGATCACATGACACTAAAATACCTATATTTCAGATGGCTTCAGAAAACAACAGCCACAGATATAACCCACCTTGGGCACCAGAAAACTGGAGAAGCTCCCTGTAGGAGGACTGGTTTTAATGAAACAAGTAACAGAGCATACCTTCAAGCCCCTGGTGCTATACCTTGGAGCTAAGGTTTCACCACACCTCTAGCTGATCACATGATTACATTCAGCAGATGCTGCTCAGGTATGCCCCAATTAGCCAATGAGTTTACTGCATGATAAGCATATACAGCCAAGTTGCTACAAACCTGGCACATGAACCATTTCAAGCCTAATGGAGCGAAACATTCTGGCTTCAACTGCCCTGAGCCAATACTGGTGCCATTCTCTGGAGGTCCAGGTAGAATGTAAACAGATATGTTAGTATGCATTTATGATTATACGTCCAGGTATGCATTATAATAAGCAGTGCTCAGAGATTACTAAAACGCTGTCCAAACAGCTGTAACACACTGTAACACCTTAATAGCAAGAAAAAAGGACACAAGACATTACCCAGTGTAGCAGCAAACAGCCATAACACTGTACTGTGGAAATCCTCTGAAAGCTCAGGTAGAGTGCAGCTGATCACATGATTACCTTCAGGTGAGGCTACTCAGATATGCATCCAATTAGGCAGTTCCCAGAGATTATTACTATTACTATTACTACTAGTACCCAGGACTGGAACAATACCCTGACCGGATTACATTCTGCTGAGGCTACTCAGGTATGTGTTTTAATTAGCCAGTTTTTAGAGGTTATCATAAAACTCTGAACTAGCTGCTATAACAATTACAATGGGAGGATATGTGCATTACCCAGTGTAGAGGTAGAAGCCATAACACAGGACTGGAGCAATTCTCTGGAAAGCTCAGGTAGTGTGTGGCTGATCACAGAGTTAGAGTGCTGAAAAGCAGGAAGTAGTGTTCTGGCTATTATATTACATATCCAGTCACTCACTAGCCTTTATACATTACATTTTTGGCTAACTACCTATATTTTAAACATTTTTATTTTGCACAGTCTATCTATTTACCCAGTTTTTATTTGTACACTAAACTGATCCTTTACATAGTTACATAGTTACATAGTTAAATTGGATTGAAAAAAGACCGAGTCCATCAAGTTCAACCCCTCCAAATTAAAAACCCAGCATCCATACACACACACACACACACACATCTCCACTCTTTCAAACACAAACCATATATGCCCATAGCTATACTAACTGTAGAGTTTAGTATCAAAATAGCTTTTGATATTATGTCTGTCCAAAAAATCATCCAAACCCCTCTTAAAAGCATCAACAGAAAGAGCCATCACAACATCACCCGGCAGTGCATTCCGCAACCTCACTGTCCTGACTGTGAAGAACCACCTACGCTGCTTTAATTCAATTCTAATGGATACTAGTCCTTATCTCACTAAACTAGACTCAAACATTGAGCTCACAATGCACCTTTGTGCCCAATTTTACAGTTGATAATTACATAAAAATTGTTTTAATTAGACTGCAGGAATGGGACCAGTTAACTGGACTATATGTTATAATGTATATGTATTTTTCTGGGGATATATTTCATGAACATTAGTCTGGCCATATGAAGGGAACACTGCAACATCCAAAGTATTAGAGATATCAATTCACTGCAGCCTTTTACATTTTTGGCTAACTAACTACATCATTTTTTTATTTTGCACAGCCTAATTACCCAGTTTTTATTTTTATATTGGACAATTCCTTTAAGTTTGCTAAAAAATTATTTAAACATTAAATAAACCCAATAGGCTTGTTTTGGCTCCAATAAGGATTAATTATATTTTTGTTTGGATCAAGTATATGGTGCTGTTTTATTACTAGAGATAAAAGAGAAATAATGTTAATAAAAGGAAATCATTTAAAACATTTTTAATTATTTGGATAAAATGGAGTCTATGAGAGACAACCTTCCTGTAATTCAGAGATCTCTGGATAACAGATCCTAAACCTTTAGTGTCTTACTGGTACCCTTGTATTATAATAGCAATCCATCATATACTGTAGTTTTAGGTAAGGGCTGGATACCTAAGAAAACTTCGGAGGCAGTGCACCTTTTCCACAAAGAGTTGGTGGCCTGGGAATTTTGACCCCTGTTCTTAAAAATACATTATAAAAAATGAACCAGTTATGGCATTTTGTAAAAACAAGTCTAAATTTTGTATGTGAGTAAAAATTTAAGAAAACATATATTTGAATATAAATCTTTTTGAAGAGGATTATACAACTCTGGCAAATACTATAATTAGATTTAACAAAATGTCTGACCAGTCTTTGTTTAAATATTCTGTGTGTGTGTGTATAGTGGATGTATGTTATATCCATTACTATTTCCAACAGTGACCCCTTGAGGTACAGTTGGACATATTACAGCTTTCACAGTTACATTAATGTTTGACAAAGACAAAATGATGCTATAGATTTGTTAACAATGACATTTGCTTTATGTATAGCCCTACCCCTTGACTGGCTACATTTACTAACCAAAAGACAGTTCCTTGCACAAAGATATAAAAATAACCCCCTTTTGTTGCACATGTCACAGCTAAAAAAAGCAAAACACAAATGTGAATTCTATGGAACCTGCCGTCAGGTCATTGCCAACTGACATTGAAGAATATACAATGTAAAGCACACAATTAAGCCATTGATAGCTCATTTCAGTGCAGAAATCGTTTTATTGTCACTGATCAAATTGGAACTTGGTTTGGCTGTATTTATTTTCAAGTAGAAGCATCTTTATGACAGGTTTTCTTGTCTCAAGCTCTCCTTAACTTTGTTCTAAGATCCACTCTGCTGTGTTTTTGGTAATATCCAAACACCAATATTTATAGATGGCCACAGATGCTAAGATTTTTTTTTGATTTGTCTATCAGCTAAAACGACAATTTCAAGCGATATTGTCTAGATGAAGCTAAGCAAACTGTGGGTAGCTGCCTGCTTGGCCCTGCAAACAATTGGACAATAGATACATTTAAATGATCAACTTTGGTGCCCAATAACGTCACATTAATGTGACAAAGCCGTCAGATCACACTAAAATTGGTCATTGGGGAGAGAAACATTTTGCCTATGGCCACCTTAAGACCATAATTGGCCGTAAGCCTGGGTTCCCTATCCATGGATTTATGAACTATAAAGCTGGCTATAGACAGGGTCGGACTGGGGGGCCCGGGGCCCACTGGGACTAGTGTCCAGGGCCCCCTCCGACCCCCCTGCCCTCCTACCGTGTGCCGATCCTGATGGAAAGGCGCCGCGCGCGCCTGACAGGAGGCCTATTTTTCAATCAGCAGAGGGGCCTGGCACAGTGGGGGCCCATTAAGGGTCGGGGCCTACCGGGTATTTTCCCGGTATCCCGCCGGGCCAGTCGACACTGGCTATAGACATGCAGATTTTACCCTGGGACTAATCATTCAGATTAAATTAGTAAATTAACAAATCAGACGAAATTCTACCCATGACAGCAATCGTATGAAAGTTATGTTCGAGAAGTAACCGTGACAGTCACCCATTGATATTGTCAGGCAATACATGCATATATATTACTATTAGCTGACAAAAATATTCTAAAATGTCTGATCGCCTAAATGTCCGATTGTCATGGTACAAAAAATGTCGGGATGATCCACACATGGATCAAAAATTATACAAATCTTTTATATGTATAAATATATATTTGCTTCTGTGCCTGCAAAAATGACCAGGAAAAATTCTAAACAATGTGGGAACTTCATATAGTTCAGATTTTAACTGAACTGAGTATAACTGAAGTGTAATTTTACCATGGGCAAAAATATATAACTGCGGGTCAGGCAGTGGCTCTCCATCTATAATAATGCAGCAAATCCCACGGACCCAATGTTTATAATTAGCAAACAATGTATAACAATGGGTTATATTATCCTTCTATATTATAATTAATTTATGCTCATGTTTTTCTAGATAGGTGTTAGAGTTCAGTGGCTAGTGATGGGCAAACCTGGGGTGTTTTGCCAAATTTTTTGTGAATTTCCTGAGAAATACGTGAAATGGCTAAAATTTGCGAAATGGTGCCGGCGTCTTGTTCTGAATGCAGGTGTCCATTTTTGGATGCTGGCGCACGTTGCCAGAATTAACGCCCATGAATTTATTCGCCAGCTGCGAATTGTGGGAATTCATGCATGACGAATAAATTCGCCCATCACTAGCAGTGGCTAGTTTAGGAGGATGCTCCTATGCCAAAGAGGCAACAGGGAATGTATTCACAGAAGAAATGATTTACAGTTGTGCTCATAAGTTTACATACACTGGCAGAATTTCTGATTTTGTAACCATTTTTCACAGAATATGAATGATAACACAAAATCTTTTCTATCCCTCATGGTTAGTGCTTGGCTGAAGCCATTATTGTCAAACAACTGTTTACTCTTTTTAAATCATAATCAGTGCACAAACTAACCAAATGACCCTGATCAAAAGTTTATATACCTTGGTGATTTGGACTGATAACATGCACACCACTTGACACAAAAGGGTTTTGCTATTAAAGGTAACCATCTTCACCTGTGATCTGTTTATTGGTAATTAGTTTGTATGTATAAAAGGTCAATGACTTTCTGAACTCCTGAAAGACCGTTGCATCTTTCATCCAGTGCTGCACTGATGTTTTTTGGATTTTAAGTCGTGGGGAAAGCAAAAGAATTGCCAAACGATCTGCAGGAAAAGGTAGTTGAACTCTATATAAAACAGGAAAGGGATATAAGAAAATATCAGCAGTGTTCAAACTCTTATTAAGAAGTGGAAAATTAGGGGTTCTGTTGAAATCAAACCACGGTCAGGTGGACAAACTAAAATTTCAGCCACAACTGCCAGTAAAATTGTTCGGATTACAAGGAAAACCCCACAAATAACTTCAGGTGTAATACAAAAAATACTGGACGAAAATTTGCACTCATCAGCCCGGAAGCTGCACATGGGACCTACTTGGACATTCCAACTTGACAATTATCCAAAACACAAGGCCAAGTCGACCTGCCATTGGCTACAGCAAAATAAAGTGAAGGTTCTGGAGTGGCCATCTCAGTCTCTGACCTCAATATCATTCAGCCGCTCTGGGGAGACCTCAAACGGCAGGGGCAGATTTACTAAAATTCGAATTTGAGGGTTAATTAATCCTCAAATTCGAATTTCGAATTTAAAGTGGAAGTGGTCAAATTGCAAAAACATTCAAATTCAATTTTTTTTAATGCAATTCAACCAATTCAATCAATGATTGAATATAAAAAATTTGATTGATTAAATCGTTCCAATCAAACCCTTTGATCAAATTTTTTATATTCGATCACAAAGAACTTTAAAACTGCTATGGGAGCTTCCCATTGGGTTTTAAAGCAATTGAGTAGGTCCAAGTTGGCGAACTGGCCTATCGAATTTTTTTTTAAAGGGGAAGTACTTCGACCATCGAGTATTTGAATATTCGAATACAATTACATTTTAATTATTCGAATCAGTCAAATTTTTTAAATTCAATGGTCCAAGTGTCCTCATTTGCATATTCAAAATTTGAATTCAATTTTTTTTAAATTAGATTGAATTTCGAATCCTTCATGTGAATTTAGTAAATGGGCCCCATACAGTACCATTGTATGTAGAAAGCAAAGATCTATATCTTAACTGTAAAGGGATCTGACTTGCGTCAGTATAGTGCAAACTTGTAAAGAAAGAGCAAGAGAAGAAAGGAATCCCTTACAATTAATCAATTAAATGTTCGCCCTTAAATCCCTAATAAAATCCTACTCAGTAGGACCTTTGAATACACACGCAGATATGAACTAAATAAGTTAATAGTAGGATGTTTTTTATAAACCTCATATGCCCATAAATAATATGTATATAATGTACTAGTGCAATAAGTTAATATAGTGAATTAATTCAATAATAAATTCACCATAATCCGATCAATTAATACAAATATCAATCAATTTCAATGGAATCAATTAATTAAATTAATTAATATGAGAAATAATTAAATATATCCATTATACAGTGACCAGTGCCATAATCAAATCCCAATTCATCTAGGAGGAGAAGTCCCATAGAGCTATTTATTAGGAATTTAAGGTTGAACATTTAATTGATTAATTGTAAGGGGTTCCTTCTTCTCTCTCTCTCTTTCTTTATATACTGTACATACCATACAGTACCATATTTATTTGTTTCATACAATACTAATTAACTTGTTTTATTCCACAAAAAGAATTCTAGAAGGGTAATTGCATGTTGATAACATTTAAAAAGTACATGTAATAGGGACCTTAGGTTGTAAGCTCCAGGGGGGAAGTGGCTTGTGTGAATGATATCGGTGTAATCAGCAAGGTAAGAGCTGTGATAGATCTCTGTATTCTTGTAAAACACTGCTGTACATCACAAGGTACACACACAGATCTGGGTCAATTTTCAGAATGGTCACCTCACCCAAGGACTTAAGTCAGTTTTCTTCTAGTTTGGAAAGTAGATTTTACATTTTAGCTTGTTTAAATGTGTAAATATTTTGATCCACGACATACTTCTTCTTTGTGTTTTTTGCATATGTTTAACTGAATTGATTCATTCTGCTTAAGGGGCACTATACTGTATCTTCATTCCTTTACTTCAAGTACATTTATACTGCTTTTGTTTTATTTCTGTAAGTTTGACAAGCTTGTGTGAAAGTATTACCAGCCAGTATAACAGTATACTATAAATGTCTCTTTCTATAGCCGGTCAACTCTCTTATTTTTTCTTTTTACTCATAAACTGTATAGAAGAAAATATCAGTCATCTATGTCAGCAAAGGAATTACCTTGTGCTTATCACAGACAATATAATAATGACGCTTTAAGTAACCAATTTCTCCTTCCCGCTTGCTAGAGGCTTGGGATATTTTTGCCCAGTGCACATAATCCATTTCATCCATGTCATTCAAGTAGAGTGACTTCCCAGATCAGAGCTGGTCTTGCCATACTCTCTTCACAGACTTTCTCCCATTTTTGCAGTCACTCCAAATTGATGTACAGTAATTGCTAAATTCTATGTCATCCCTTTGACATTTGTATCTCATTTCAGTTCTGTGACAGAGCTCAGAATTATTTTTCAACTGCATCTGGCCATGGACAACACAAATTCTTAAAGACAATATCAATCAATGCTTTGGAGAGTCTTAGCCTTCATTGTTTTCTCCCTATGTTGCTAGGTAGGGAAATAATAGGACATGCACTGTTGGTTTAGTCACAGTCTAAACAATTAAATATTGTTTATTGTTAACATTCAGTGGCAACCCTTTGTGATACCATAGGTTAATACTTAGAATGCTCTGTTGAAATGATGTCATCAAAAATATTGATAATAGACTCTGTCCTGTTTCTCTTAACAAATAATTTGCATAACTACAAGGAAAATGCTGAACATTTTTAAACTAATTATGTATTTTTATTTTTGCTCAAAATACATTGTAGTTGGTGGGAGTTTTTTCACACAAACTTTTTCTGGAATTTTTTCATTCAAAATACATTGGGGTCAGTGGGTATTTTGTATATACATTTTGAAAACATATTTGCTCATGGAGAAATGCTGACACAAATCCATGACATGAAAAAAGCTCTTCTGGATTTCTATTTTTGTAGTTTATCTGAAAGATCATTACAGCATATGAAATGAATAACAAATAGCATGTCAATTTAAAGTGATCTTATTTTGTGGCTATTTTAGAAAAGATTATTGTAAAATGCATGACTGGTTCAATGCATAAGCAAATATTGATCAAATAATCTGAATGTTATTTAATTTTTTAATAACAGATCTAAGTCTGTTATAGTCTAAGTTAACGTTATTACATTTTTTTTGTTTTTATTTTCTAGTATTAAGGTTATAATATACAGTCTATTGACATTTGAATGCTCATCTGAACATTTATGGGGCAGAATTATAAATGGACCATTTTCGATCGAATTCAAATTATTTTAATCGATCGATTAAGTTCGATTTGAACAATTCAAACGATTTCCTCAAAAAAACTTTGAATTGTTATAATTAACTTAAAGACTCCATAAAGTTTATAGGAGGTCCCCCATAGGCTAAAACAGCAATTTGGCAGGTT
>CM044440.1:80061188-80079174 GCA_024363595.1 Xenopus borealis
TCACCACCAATACAAAACATTGTATTTATCAAGTTGTGCATTATTTTCAGCAACCACATACAGTAACTCAGTGTAATAATCCAGCATAAAATTAAGCAATGGCTTGAAAATGCTGTGGGAAAATACAGTGTTCATTTGTTGAGGTTTTTTAAGCTCCTGTGCTAAGGGCGAATGTGCGCCAGCGCGCGTCAGTCCGGAGGGGGCGCTAGGACCGCGTGGCTGTGTTACCAGGACCACGTGGCCTAGGGGCGCCTGTCCAGCAAATCCGGTGCTGTGGTTACTTTTTACTTTCAAAATAGCCATGAAAAATACATCAAAATATGTTATGTTGATTAAATATATTGTATATTTTTTTATTGCTATGTTTAATTTTTTACAGTATTAAATCTTTATATATTGTTTTAGAACAGGTTGTTGCTACAAATTATTGCATAAACGGAAAAAAAATCCCTTTTGCGGAGCTTTATTTAAAAATAGATTCCTTCAATAACGCTGTATTTTGTAATAGACAATGCAAGGTACTACACTTTAAAGGCCAAATGAAAACCTATTCACAGATACTTCACTGTTTTCATATGACTCCAGAATAAACAAAGATTAAGTCAAGCATGAACACTAAAAGCATTGATACAGCTGAGACCTGTAAAAGCTATTTACAGTTATTATTATTAACACTTCACTGAACAAGATTAAATCAAAACACTATCAATATAATCATTATAAAATATTGGAAAGAAAAACCTAAGCACTTCACTATATATGCTTTTAAATAATACACAGGCAATACATTATAATAATAATAATAATAATAATAATAAAGACAAGAATTTGGCGATGTGTGAAAAATAAAGTTTAATATGTTACTTAGCTGTAAGGTTTATACAACTTACTATTGTTCATTTAACCAACTTAGTAACAAAAGAGTCCACAAAAGTTGCAATCATTTTAAAAGTTCAAAATATATAAGATATTGTTTTTATTCAAAATTTCACACAACGTTGTAAAAAAAAAAAAAAGCAAAATATGAAAGTTAGTTACCTGTGTAGAAGTGGTACTTCATTTCAGCTGAGAACATATCCACTGACCCTATTGAAGTACACGTGCCTAATGAGTTCAAGGTTGTGATCAAGACCTGTAACGATTTCAGCACCGTTCCCATAGAACAGCTCCCAGCCCACAGAGATATTAACGCTTTGTTACACACACCACTAAAGGAAAACATTAAAACCCTGAATAACTTGTGGAAAGGATGTATCCATGTAATACATGATATTACATGTTAATACTTTATGAATTCCTGCAGAATTTTAGGGTGAGCTTTGTTTTCTTATTCAATACATTTGTTTTCTTTTTTCTATAAATGAAATACATTGTATGAGCAATAAGCAGCTACACAGCCACAGCTAGTTTATGTTTAATCTACCTAACAGGAGATTTTTTTTAAACTGATTTTTTTTTAAACAGAGCTAAGCCAAAAACAACAACATCTTTATGTTCAAATCACTCTAAATTCAACTAAAATTACAATCCACATTATGTTTAGGACCAGCAACATCAAAAAATGAAATAGTTTTAAAAATATAATGCAGTGTTGCCCTGCACTCTTAAAACTGCTGTGTTTGCTTCAGAAGCACTACTATTGTTTATATAAATAAGCTGTTGTGTAGTCATGGGGGCAACTAGTCAAAGGAAAAAAGGTTCAAGTTACACAGCAGATAGCAGATAAGCTCTGTAGAAGATAATTCTATCTGTTATCCATTGCTTATGCTGTGCCAGCAGCTTGTTTATATGAACTATAGTAGTGTTTCTGAAGCAAAGAGTTAAGTTTTAACAGCGCAAGGCAACACAACGATATTTTTTTACTTTAAAACACTTAAATTTTTTGGTGTTACTGTTCCCTTAAATGGGTAGCATTTGCAATTGCTGTTCTTAATTTTCTATTTTTTTTTTTTAAATCATTTCTGAGTTGTCTTTTTCTTCTGACTAGGGTGTCACTGACCACAGTGGCCAAAAAAAACACAGCACTGTGAGGCTTAAAATGTTTGTTATTGTTATGTTTTATTTATGATGCACCACTATTTTGGATTCAGCCTTACCCCCGAATCCTTTGTGAAAGAGTCCGAATAAAAAACTGAATCTGAATCCTAATTTGCATGTGCAAATTACGATGGGAAGGGGAAACATTTTTTACTTCATTGTTTTGTGCCAAAATGTCATGAAATTTCCCTCCCCGTCCCTAATTTGCATATGCAAATTAGGATTCGGATTCAGTTCGGCTGGGCAGAAGGATTAAGCCGAATCTTAATTCTGCTTAAAATGCAGGCCGAAAAAAATCATCCCAAACCAAATCCTGGATTGGGTGCATCCCTAGTTTTATTACTTGGTAGGGTCAAGTAGAAATTCCAATATGGGGAGCTGCTGAACAAAAAGCTAAATAATTAAAAAAAACATACAAAGAAAAAGTGAGAACCAGCAACATTGTCCCTTTGATATTTTGTCAACCTACAATGAATATCTGGAAATTAAAACTTTTTCTTTCTTGAAACTATTTTTTAAAGCAAGCCATTTTATTCTCAGACGTATCCTAATTAAGGTAAGCATAAAACTGTAAAAACCAAGATTGCGAGAGCACGGTACTTTGTCACTGCAAGACCTACTGACAGAAATCTGCTTTTCATTAACGCACTCCCTCTTGGAACATGCTTTAATTGAATACAAGAAAAAAAGGAATTACAGTTTGTAACAAATGTAATTGTTCCTAACACCTACTACGAAAGTTATGCCAGAGGCATGGTTCCAGCATTTTCACTAATCTTGTTAACACAGTTAATTAAATGTATTGCTATTAGTGTGGAATGGGTACACATTTTAGTACAATTAATATGATGTTTTAGAATAGAATTTTAATACAATAGAACAGAGAAAAAATAACATACATTTTTGATTATAAAGGAATTGATTTTTTTTGCGAGTAGAAATGGAGCATAATATATTTTGTCTTCTTTTGTTTAATTTAGCTAGTATCCTGTAAAGATCAGTAATTTCAAGTTAAATTCTTTTTAAAATCTATCAAATTAGATTGCATTGCTGTTTGCACAGTGGGACGTAAAAAGGCTAATTCATTACTGTATTTTCTTGGAGAGGACAGTGAAGGATAATTGTAAGATTCCACTCTACATTTGCCCACTAGACAATAGAATTGTAGCTGTAACTGTCTACAGTAGCTGTAGACAATATAATTGGCAGACTTATACTGCTGACTCTTAGGCACCCTTCCTTTTCTAAAAGTGGGTATGCGGGAATCAGGGAAACAAAATGTCTGTCTGCTTCAAAGAACTCGGTAATTGCTCCCTTTTATATGCCTTCCCCAGACCTCCATAGCAGTGAGGTAAGTGGCTGGAGTTAGGAAACTCCCTCACAATCATAAGGGTGCATAGCACCCTAATCTGTAAAATTAGTATTAAAGTTATATTAAGTATCTTTTAAATGTTCATCCTGTTTAGCCAGTTCAAGGTTGAAGCCTGTCTTTATTTTTGATTCCCAATTCAGTAGCTTGATCCTGGCAAAGTAGGTGGTCAAATAAAAATTTAAAGGGGAATTATTCGACCATCGAATATTCGATTTTGCATAATTCAAATTTGCATATTCGAAGATTCTAATCCGAATTTATATTAAATCCGATCCAACTTCGAAATATTCATGTGAATTTTGTAAATCTGCCCTTTTGCTTGGTTTCCTCGTCTCTTTTGAAATATGTTGTATTAAATGACCTTGTTGTTCTACATGGCTGTAATGGGTTGGGCACACTTCATTAATTTATCTCTGTGCACATGTTTTGTTAGTAGAGGTTTGGGAAGTACACTAATGCATGTATGGGTATGTAACACAATTTTGGGTCCTTGGCAACGTCTGGGAACTGTAGTATGGACTCTGAACATACAGGTTGCCATTGAAAAAGCAGTTGACATTAGGCAGACACATCCCACACTCCCCCCTTTTTTCTTTGCATATTTTGTGAAATATTAGGAGTTTCTCTTCTTTCTGTTCTCATATTATCGATCAATAACTGAATGTGGCTGTGTTCCTGCATGCACTTTTATATAGTAGTGATGGGTGAATCTGTCCCATTTTGTGACAGATGTATGAAATGATAAAAAATTCACAAAACGCATTGAATTTAATGAGCATTAAAATAATTTTGACGCACAATAATTCTGACATGAGTGACAATTTTTATGGACGTGACAATTTTGACGCCCAACAATTTGTTCTTCCTTGTCGCCACGGGAATTTTTTCGCCCATCGCTAGTTAGGAGCACTGACTTGTTTTTCTGGCGAAATTTCGCTGGCGATTCGCAAATTTATTCGCCAGCGGCGAATCGCGGGAATTCGCTGCAAATTCACCCCTGGCGAATAAATTCGCCCATCACTAGAAATATACCCTGAAACACTACATATGTTTTTTCCATTTATTGCTTTGTCAACCACCTACGGTATACATACTCCTCATTCTGACCTCTAAGCAGTCTGTCTCTCTTCATACTTTTTTCATGGAGGATTCAGAGTGAGATTTTGATTGTTAGGTCGAATACATTATCGGGTGGGTTGGATGTTCCCTTTGCCTAGAAGGCATTTGTCCATATTTGCTTAATAACTGTTCTGTCGATAAACACCATTTATGAAAAATAACAATCCACATTTTCTTTTCAGATGGTTTTATTGATTGTTCAATAATTTACAGTTTAAAATGCGGACAATAGTGATGACCAATATTCAAAAGCTGTGTTAGGTGAAAGGTATTTTTTTCTGAGCATGTATAATTTAATGTAATGTAATTGGCAATTTACATCAGTGGTTTGTGAGTGACAAAAGCAACATCATTTCAAACAAACCCAGTCCATTTCTTTAAAACCAAATTCAGTCCATTTCTTTCAGCAATACAGTATTTTGACACTGCCAATCAATGAGAAAGAAAGAAACCCCTGAGAAAATTTAATTAGCTGGATTTTCAAATGAAACGCCAAATATTTCAAAAGCAACATTACACATGTTCCATTTATAAATTACTTTTGTCAATGAAGATGTAGCCACGATATCACAAAACATTCCATGTAGCTTTTACTTTGGTGTCTTCCCGCATGAAAAGCAGGAAAAGAAAATGCACTTTCTTGTCATCGAAAGGTCATGTAATTTTGTATTATTTCTTTGTGTACAGCAAATCTCTCAAATTGCCTGGAACAAAAGATAGATTATTAAGATTCTCCAAGACCATTTTTTACCTGGCATTGCTTTATCTGAAAGACTTATAGAACTTCTATTCATCTGTCAGTTTAACCAAAAGAAATGTAATATATTTTGTAGTTTATAATTTAAATAATTGTTGAAGCTGAAAAAGGTGAAACTAACCTTGATTGTCAGCCAACCAAATCGGCCTCAGAACTATCAAGGTAATTGCAGTGAAATTTCCTGAGCCTAAAATCACATTGCATATTATCTTGAGCAACTTAAAAAAATGTTTTAGCAATGTTTATATATGTGTGTGTTTGTGTGCATAATAGAACATTTGCTCATTGGAACAAAATATATTATAATATTAAGTGAACACAATGGCTCAAATCCTCCACAAAAAAGTAGTGAACAAAGGAATTAGTTCTGCAGTGAAATTAATTTAAAACAAATGTGTAGAAGCACTCCCTTAAGGCTGAAGTAACTGCTTATATGGCTTTGTATGTGCAGATAAAATTAACAGTAATATAGGGGGAAATTCACTAAAGCGCAAAGTGTCTAACGCTAGCGCTAATTCGCCAGCGTGACGTCATTTCACAACTTCACAAATTCACTAACACCGACTCTGGCGACTTTTTTGCTAGTGAAGTAGATAGACTTGCGCAACTTCGCACCCTTACGCCAGGCGAAGTTGCGCACTGACGAAGGATCGCAATTACACAAATTCACTATCATGAACGTTACCACTTACACTAGACTTTACTTCGCCTGGTCAGACCTGGCGAAGTTCAATACAACAGATAGAAGTTTGAAAAGTCCCAAAAAAACACTGGAGTGTTTTACCATTCTAGGGTGATAGTCTGAAAAAGATCGTTTTTTTTGGGGGGGGGTTACCCTCCTTCCCCCCCTACATTTCCTAACATATGGCAACTCTACTATACAGGGGGCACATGTAGGGCAAAAGGACAACTTTATTTTATGTTGTGTATGTGGCTGTAACATATACTTCTATTATAACTTAAAGTTCCTGCTGTATGCAAATTAGGCATCGCTAGCGTAACTGTACTTTGCCTGGCGAACTAACGGTAGCGCTACTTCACTAACGTTCGCCGCCCTGAGCGCAAATTCGCATCTTAGTCAATTTGCGTAGTGCTGGCGAAAATTCGCCTGCCGAAGTGCGGCGACCGTTAGCGAAGCCAACGCTAGCGAATTTTCGCATCTTAGTGAATTTGCCCCATATTGAGAAGGCCTAGACTGGATCAATGTTAGCAATTTGTTACACAGCTAAAAAGGTAAATAATCTCTTTAAATTATTACTGATACTTTCTAATGTCTGAGAGATCCAGTAATGCAATTAAAATATCCAGATATGTATTCTAATCATATTTAAATGTAATCACACACAGTTATGAACTTGTTCATATACATTTAAACAAATTAGTGCCATTTAACTTTAAATTCTATTCTGTGGATTTGGCTGATCAAAATGGCAACATATAAAAAAAATAGCAAAATGACAAAATCACATTTAGGAGTATAAATCCAGATTGTATTACTGGCTGTTGGATTTGTTTTGCTGCATTAACAGAGAGCTTAGAGAATGTATGGGTATACTGTATACTTAGTTATATAACAAACAAACATGGCTTTACAGCCCTAGTAACCCTCCATTGCTTCTTTTGGCTAATACTGATATTGGGTTTATTTATTGTTAACATGATTTTTTAGTATACTTAAGGTATTAAGATCTAAATTGCAGAAAGATCAGGTTGTGGATAACAGGTTCCATGCATGTACCTTATTAATATTGACTCAGTTGATGCAATATGTTGGTGCAAATCAAATTCCATCTTTTTTTTCTTTTACAGAAATATGTGTTCATTTACTTCCAACACTTCTTCATAGAGAAAAAACTTTTACACTAAAATATGTGGATATACATTTGGTGTTAATCACATTTTTCCCTTAAAGGACATGTAACATCAAAAAATTAAATTGTTTTAAAGTAATACAAATATAATGCAGTGTTGCCCTGCACTGGTAAAACTGCAGTGTTTGCTTCAGAAGCACTATTATTGTTTATATAAATAAGCTGCTGTGTAGCCATGGGGGCAGCCATTCAAAGGAGAAAGGGCTCAAGTTACACAGCAGATAGCAGATAAGCTCTGTAGAACATAATGTTATCTGTTCTGTAGAACATAATGCTATCTGTTATCCATTACTTATCCTGTGCCATATAGCTGTTGTTCAATTCCCGCCATTGCTACACAGCAGCTTGTTTATGTGACCTATAGTAGTGTTTCTGAAGCAAACGGATCAATTTTAACAGCGCAGGGCAACACTACATGATATTTTCTTTACTTTAAAACACTTTCATTTTTTGGTGTTACTATTCCTTTGAGATGCAATTCCTTCATTTGGCAGTTATGAAGCAATGCTGGCCATTCAATGAACCACTGCATATCAGAATCTGGAAACAGATGCGTAATTACATAAGATGGACAGGGCATACTAGGAACCTTGGGTGAGAAATATTTTATGAAAGGATAACTATATCCCTGAACAATGTAGTTCTCTATAAAAATATATTGCATAAAACATCTCATGTAAAACCCTGCTTCATGTAAAGCAGTGATCCCCAACCAGTAGCTCATGAGCAACATGTTGCTCTCCAATCACTTGGATGTTGCTCCCAGTGGCCTAAATGCAGGAGTTTATTTTTGATTTCCAGGTTTTGGTTGCATAAGAACCAGGTTTACTGTTAAACAGAGCCTCAGTACACATAGGGGCTACCAAAGGGCCAATTACAACACTTATTTGTCACCCAAGAACATTTTTCATGCTAGTGTTGTTCCCCAACTCCATTTTCTTCGGACTGTTGCTCACGGGCTCAAATGTAAAGATGTAAAGAAACCAATTTCATAATAATATACTTTTTAAATTGTAAGCTTTTAGCATTTAGCCAACTGTCAAGTGAAAATTATGGAATGATGCTATGTATAGAAATATGCTTATGCTTACTTTTTAATAGTGTCTAGTCAAGTGTTAGAATAGAGAAGTAAATTGAAAGAAACAATATTCTATCAAAGAAAGTTACTGCACATACTATGATGCAAGGAAGCTTGCATTAAAGGAGAACTAAACCCTCCTACTAAAAGCCCCCCCCTCAATCTTGTAGGCATTGTCCCCGTCCCCATGATGTGCTTTAATGTTAAAAAAAAAACTTTTAGAAATTCTGAGCCTTAAATGCAGGGAAGTGCAGAGGAGCTCCAGGTCGCCATCTTCCAGATCTTCATGTAGTCTTTGGATCTCAACACCGATTTGCACACGCGCAGCTCGAGCCAATTCCTGACTTGGCTGAAGATGGCGTCTCTCTGCACTCTCTGCATTTAAAGATCAGAATTTTTAAAAGGGTTTTTTTTAACACTAAAGCACATCATGGGAAGGGAGAGGGGTGGGGGCAATGCCTGCAAGGTTAGGGGGGGCTTTTGGTAGGTAGGGGGGTTTAGTTCTCCTTGAATATGATATATATCCACTTTATCACCTTCCAAAGAACTATTGTCCAAGAGGGAAATGTAATAAAATTCACAAAGTGAACACATTTTTCACACAAATAAGAATGAAAATCTGCATGGAAATAAATTTGCAATGTGATATTCTTCATTAGACTTTTTATTGCATTGCGGATCTGAATTGCACATTGAAAACCTTTAACATCTGCTTGAAGGTGGCGGAAAACTTTGGAGCAAATGTAACAATTTTTTCATTAAGAAATTTTATTACATTGTACACTGCACACTATCCCCAACTATAAAATTTGCAGTCACTTTCCTACTATCATGTGAGGGGCAAGATTGTTCACTTTAGGGCAGCTTTATCAAGGTTTGAATTGAAAATTTTAATTTAAAAAATTTGAAAAGTAATTTTTGGGTATTTCGACTCTCAAATAGGCCAAAACTGGAATTGAAAAAATTGGAATCGAATTGAAAAAATTTAACCATTCGAATTACATTCTAAGTACTGTCTCTTTAAAAACTTCAACTTCCTCTATTCACCCCCTTAAACATGCCAAATTGCTGTTTTAGCCTATGGGGGACCTCCTATAACCTATATGGAGTATTTTGGCTAAGTTTGAGAAGTCAAAGTTTTTCTGGAGGCAAATGTTCGAATGGAACGATTGAAACGTATGAATCAAACAATTTGCATTTAATCGAAAACTGACCTGTTGGATCAAAAACGGTCCATTTTGGATCATAAAAACACTTCAACTGGTCTAATTTATTAGTATTTTCACTTCGAAATTCAACCCTTGATAAATCTTTCCCTAAGTGAACAGTTAATCGCATTGGGAACTATTTATGTGTTAGCGACCAATGTTACATTTCCTGCTTGAGTTGTATAAATCCTATACCGTCCCCCACCCCCCGGCAGATTGCGCCTGCTGCAAATAAAATATGCAAGGACGAGGGTGGGGGGGGGTCCTGCTGCACGTCCCACACCAGGGCCCGCCCCCACCTAGTTCCATTACTGTAGGAAAGGTATCTAATACAGAGTCCAGTTTAAGTACATTTTTCAAGGTTTCATTTTCCCTGTAACAATAAAACAGTGTATTGTGAATGTATTTTTATATGGAGGTATGGAGATCTAAATAACAAAAAGAAAATGCATTAATGAACATGAATAATACTTAGCCATACAAACAGTTACCCCGTAGAGGCAAATTTCAGGATTTTCATTTTCAGTATTGCTCCATATCTGAAAAATGATTACTGTGCATCCTTAGGCCAGTTCTTACCAAATGCAACATATATGGTATCTGTTTCATTGAGTCAGTGGTGACCTAGCAAGTAAAATAGTTTTTTTTTAACAATGCAAAACTTTATTTTGTAATACTTTTGATTGCTTTTGCAACTGGTCACTATGGCACAAGGAAGCTACCAATTGTGAACCGCTCCACTGCCATTTGCATTTAAAGTATTTATGTTGGTGAGGACAACGTGTTCTGAAAGTCTGGAAACATTATCACAGTTGCTGATCTGCGTAGTCAATGATTTTCTGCTTTCAGTGCTTGCTCTGCCTCGAATGAGACGATCGTCCTGATTATTATGGATTCCATGGCAACAGCAGGAAAAAGCTGCTTTGAACTCTTCTCTAAATTTACCTGGAAAATGAAAAGGTTATATTACTCACATTTTTTCCAGCAAATGCTACAAACTGAGTCACACGCATTTCTAAATCTTAACTGTACGTAAAGAGACACTGATGCCAAAACAGTCATTACTACTCAAAGGCAAAGCACCTATTCTTATACTGGAAATACAAAATAATACTGCATGCCGATGTACTTTTATTTAATTCTGTACAAGTTATGCCATTCTATGGATGTAGCACAAAGTACGAAAAAAGAACAAACAATTCCATCTGTAACCATGATAAGAACCCATGGAAAGAGGGCTAATGGGGTCTGAAAAACAAATGCTCTGTAAGGCTACAAATTTATTGTTACTGCTCCTTTATATTACTCATTTTTCTATTCAGGCCCTCTACTATTTATATCCCAGTCTCTCGTTCAAATCAATGCGTGCTTACTAGGCTAATTCTATATCTAGCAACCAGACTGCTGAAATTGCAAATTGGAAAGCGGCTGAAAAAAAAACTAAATAAAACCACAAATAATACAAAATTAAACATAATTGCAAATTGTTTCAGAATATCACACTGTACATCATACTAAAAGTTAATTTAAAGGTGAACAACCATGTAAATTAATGTAATGTAAATGTAAATAATTTAATGGTGGGAGGCAAAATATTAGGCACCCTCCAGAGAAATAGATTTCAACATTTTTCCTTGACCTGGTGTTCCTGTTAGGCCTCCTGCACAGGCATCACCTTTCCTTAGATCTGTGTTCCTTTGGCATTTGGGCATGCACAATAGGGAAAATCTTTGTCAGGTTTACTCTACAGCGCATGTGAGAACAGGGATTTTCTCAAGGGATGCCGGTAAGAAGATAAGTAAAATGCCAGAACAGGGCTGAGACAGTTTTTTCCCCCACATTTTTATTCTAAGAGGAGCATCGGCCTGGGAAAAAAAAACTTAGCATAGTATAAAACTCCTTAAATAGAAAATCATAAAGTTTTACAGACTAGGAAAGTACATACGGGTGAGGTATATGTTAGAAGCAGTGCTACTTTTTCAAGCAAGTCTGTTAAAATTATAAAATATTTATATGATATCGTTATATTAAACATAACCACCAATCCACCAAGTCAGCTGCTTCAGCTATATTGTCTATAATGCTGTCTATAAAGTTTCCTCATACCACCCTATTGTCATTATTATTACTAACATGTATTTTTATGGCACCAACAAATTACACAGTGCTGAATGAGCTGATGAGTTATTTTTAGTGATGGGAATTTGCAATTTGTTTTCAACTGCCATGGAGTAGCGGCAAAATTCTGCATTTAGCAATCTGCAATTTCCCCTTCCCGTAATGCGCTGCAATTGTTTTGCTATACTGTGGCAAAAAAATTGCCGCAGAAGAATTAGCCACGACAAAGACTTGCAGAGAAAAAATGCCCATAAGAAAAACGCCCAGCGACTTTAATGCATTTGGAGCAAGACAAAAATTGTTGTTGTTAGGGTCCGCCATGTGGGGTTTACCTTGACGTGGTATGGCGGCTTTTCAACTTTATGATCATAACTTTGTAACTAAAAACCCCTGTTTTGCAAACTTACAGATGCAGTCACTGGGATTTGTAAGCTAAATGCGTCGTGACTCAGGGCTAATTGAAGAAACTGTGTTATCCCAAGTTATCTTAACTCATTTAATGCATTTAACCTTTTCATTAGCATACCAAAGCACCATTGTTTTCAATGGTGAACTCTTTAATTGGATGGGATGCTGTGACACAATATTCTGTGATAAGTGGGATAAATGGGTTAGATGAGTTAAGTCACGACACATTTAACTTACAAATCCAAGTGACTGCATCTGTACTTTGGAGACAGGGGCACAGGGAATGTGAATTAAAACTAGCACTTCCATTATACTTATGTACACTATAACCTTGCCTTTAGAGTGCTTCCACATACCCCCTATTTTGTACAAAAATTGTTGCATGCATAAAAAATTTTTTGATGCCCATTGTCTTCAATTCGTCTTGCGAATTGTTCGCTGTTTCAAAAATGTTTGTGCAGTTACACAAGTTTTTTGGCAAAGTGAAACAGGACAGATTAGCTCATCGCTAGGAGCAAAAAAAGCAAGGAATCATGCTAAAATATATATATATATATATATATATATATATTATATATACACTACAATATGTTGATTGCAAAGTTGTACAAATGAAGCAGGCTGTACTGAAGCATTTACAAAGCTGGAGCAGGGTGTGCAATGCATACCTACAGCCAAGTGGGTTAATTGTAAAGGCTCATCTTTTTGCTCTCCCAGAATGCAGCACAAATTGCTATGCCTTCCTTTGAATAAAGTACTGAGCAGTAAGATCATGCCAAGTATAATATAATAGACATTCATAGCATGATCAAGATGACCACTATAACGTAATATTTCAAGAATAAACCAATAAAAGAAATATAACATACTTACCACTCAGAAAGTTGTAAATAATAGGGTTTGCTGCACTATTTGCATACACCAACCAGTGGGAAAAAGTAAACCAGGCATATACAGTTTCCCTGTCATTTGTGTGAGTAAACATGCCAAACACCCTGTAAAAGATATAGTTAGTGAGCACTGCATGAAACCATTTTCATATAAAGTGTGAAATATTTTCACCACAGATGAGGTTTTCACTTATTCTTACCAATATAGAGAGTTAGAGGAGGCTAACACTAAGGGGCAGATTTACTAAGGGTCGAATTCGAGGGTTAATTAACCCTCAAATTCATATCGAATTAAACCCCTCAATTTCGAAGGGTTTTAACGCAATTCAATTTATCAAACGATCGAATAAGAAAAAATTTTTGCTTACTGCCTAAAGGTAAGGTTAGACTTCAGCTCAGCACTAAACTACCTAATTGCAAACACCTTTCCAGATGCATGGTATAAACAATTATAAATGCAAAGAAATCATTTAGCACAATTATAGTTTCTGCTCCTTAAGTTCCTACAACTTGCTGAATCATAGTGCAGCAACTTTCAGTTATGTATAGTTGCAAATTCAATGGTTGAAGTAGCCCAAAAAAAATTTGAAATTAGACTTTTTCAGTTCGTATCCTTCACACGAATTTAGTAAATCTGCCCTTACATTCCCGTGGTCCTCCTGTCATGAACACATATTTAAAGGAGAACTAAAGCTTAACTAAAAAAGTATGGTGAAAATGCTGTACATGTTTTATGCTTCAAGGCAACCACAGCCCTTACACCTGTGGGTCAAAATAAATTCCACAAACTGAAGCTGCGGGCTCTATCAGCCCGCACCTTCGGTTTGGGGAATTTTTTTCGCCCGATAGGTGCCCTTTAAGCAGTAAAGATCTGTGTCTCTGAAAATGCCCTAGTAGCTCCCCATCTTCTTTTCTGCTGATTCACTCCACATGTTCTCTTATTCGAAATTAGGAAACAACTCACAATATACTGAATAAATGTAATATAAATGGCACAATGTGAGGCTAATTAGAAAATAATTCAGATTATTGGTACATGGCAGCTAAAGAACCAACACAATTAGCATCCAAATTGAATATTCAACCCTGTAGCATTAGCTTATATGACTGGCAAACTCATTTTCTGCTTGAGAGTTTGTGACAACCCCAAAGCTTAGCTTCTCAACAGCTGCTCAAATAACAATGAACATGTGTGTAACTCCTAACAGAATTCAAGATGGACAACTCCCATGACACATTTGAAGGCCTGGATCATTACTACTGTAGAGATGCTGGATCTTTAGGATGGTTCAATAAGTTAATTTTGGCATTTTTAGCAATATTGATTTTTAGAGTTTAGTTCTCCTTTAAGATAACTGGGAATTGTTACTGCCAGGATCCAGATAACTGCCTGAACAAATCTTGAAGCTTTAAAGGAAAGCTGAGAAACCAGGAAGACCTGGGAGGAACCTTGATTTGGTGCCACACTTTAAGAAGCTATAAAGCATCCTTGCTGCACAGTGGCTAACAGGGAATCAGGGAGAAAACCTCTAACATTATGTATGCTGCCAGCCATACTGCAATATGGCCCAGAAGATGATTGACTCAACTCTTGGGAGATCCAACACTGCATGGAAGCATTACCATTGACATGATACTAACAGAATTAGTGTGTGACACCCACATGACAATTTCTTGTTTTTGTACCCGCTTCATGGGAGCTTCTGCAAACTCTCTTGAAAAACCATTGCCTATGGTATACTTAAAAGTACTTTAACACTAATTAGGCCTATAAAAGATGGGTGTGTGCTTGAAGTTCACATAGCCCCTACTATACATAACCTAAAGTTGCTGCACTATGCTTCAGCAAGTTGTAGGAATTTAAGGAGCAGGAACGATAATTTTGCTAAATGATTTTTTTGCATTTATAATAGTCTTTTGTTAATAGTTTATACCATGGATCTGAAGAGGTGTTTTCAATTGGGTAGTGCAGTGCTGAGCTGAAGTCTAACTTTACCTTTAGGCAGTAAGCAAAAAAATAAATAAATGAATGTTCGCACATATTAACTGTACATCTGTTTCTAGAGTGTGTATGGCTAATAGAAACAAATAAACAGTGCAGCTTTCATCCTATGCCAGCTCTGGCAAACATTACCTCTTTAGAATATTAAGAATGCTAATTGGTAGGTAGCAAAGTGCAAAAACCAGCAGAACAACCATAAGCATGCGGGCTGTTTTCCTTCTTGCGTGAATCTGTTTTATTTCAGCTGCCACCGCATTATTTCTTGATTTAGTTGATTGCTGTCCTTTAGACTGAATGGAACATTGTAAGGGCTTCCACTTCCTCTGAACTACAGAGGAGGTTCCTGGTATCTGTAATATAAAGCAAAAAAGGGATGTGTTAAAAGCAATTACTGATTGATTCCCTCTTTATAAATTTGCCAAAGAAAGAGATTTTTAGATTTCAGATAAAAATCGTGCCATGGCATTTGGCTTTTCTGCAAATTCAGATATTATTCTCTATAGCTAGCCATACAAAAGGTATTGCATTTCTGCAAATTTCCTTTTATGAATGCAAAAGTGTGTTTTCTTTCATTTCCAAACACTCATTATTTTGGAAATTTGAATTTGCAGCAGCAGTGCTAATAAACTATGGAGCATGTGTTCAATATCAAGAGCAGGTTTTCCTTTTTTTTTTTTTTGTTTGCTTATTATTATGGGTTGTTTTGGTTCATCAGAGTCCTGATGATGAAAATTTGCAAATAAAGGGCAAAGTATGGGGTGATGAATGGCAGTGGGCCTAGGGGCGACCGCTATGTAAATCCGGCCCTGCTCTCTCTATTATATTGTCCTGTTTTGTAGAATTCTGGATGATGGATTTTCACAAAAACACATTGAAGTCAATTGGTAGAATTTTCTTTTATGCAATTTTTCACACACAACATTTTTTACATGCACCACTTTTGTCAAGTCAATGGAAGTTCTTTCTGGTAATTTTTTGGCATGGTCACTTTTTGTCCAAATCAATATGAGTTTTTTCTCACTCCAAATGTATTAAAGTCAATGGGCATTTTTAATTGTGGTGACTTTTTGTCTTTTTTGTTCGCTGCAAATTTTTTACTCCGTTTTGCTAAAGCATTTATTCAATGTGGAATTTCGCTGGGATTCTATGCATGCTGAAAAAAATGCACTCATCACTAGATGTAATACCTGTATTTTATTAACAGAGGAAGCATATATCTAACACTGGGAAATCAATGTATATATGTTGAGAATTTATAAGCCTATTCAACTTTTTTCTGTGTTTTTTTTTGTGTCTCCCCTCAATTGCTAGCAGATGTAAGAAAACGTTGACTGGTTTCAGTTGCATTTTATCTGGGTAAAAAGGACAATCCCCAAACTCAGCTTGTTCAAATGCTTCTAAAGAACGTACACAGGTTTTAGGTGGGGTTTTCCATTCAATTTTTCCTGATTTGTTTATTGATAGATTGAGAAAAACATCTAAACTTCAATAAAAAAAAATACCATCTCAAATATAGGTAAATTTTCCCATCAATGTTGCTACCAAGTTTACTATGAATTACTATAGATTTTCCATAGTATTGCTTTTAGTCTTCAATCAGCAAATCTAGTTGTAAGGAATATAAATATTGTTCATAAATATTATGAACCTAAAGGATGTAAAGATGACCTGGACCTGCTGGCCATATTACACTGATAAATTGCACCTCTGTTTCATCAAATATGTTATTATTCTGTATTTAATCTTTGAAACTGACTTTTGTTTACTGATTTAGATTTACATTTAGACTGTAAGCCCCAAGGGGTAGGGTCCTCCATCATCTTGTCTCCTCAACACTGTGTAATTATATTATATTTATGCAAAGTGTATTTATAATAATGCACTTAGTGATGGCTGAATCTATCCCGTTTCGCAGAAAAAATTTGCGAAATGAGTCGCGGCACGTTTTTTCATTGCGTCATTTTCGTTTTTTTTTTTTACACCAGTGAATTTTCACATGGCGAATTTTCGCTTGCGAATTTATTCGGCGTTGAATCGCTGGAATTCGCAGCAAATTCGCGCCTGGCAAATAAATTCGCCCATGACTACTTATTGTTACTTATTAATACAGTGATCCCTTGTTTGTTACTACTAATTTATTGTTGATGTACAGTGCTTTGCCCTCAAGGAGCGCTATACAAATAAAAATATACATACATACATACATACTAATTTGAAAATGGCATGCTTCACAGTGTCCCTTAATTACAAATGAACTTATTAATAAAAAAGACACCAATAAATATTAAGAATTATATCTGATTAATCTACTGCAAGGCATTCAGTCTCATAGAGGGGTTGAATTTGATGGATTGCTGTTTTTTTTTTTTTACCCAAATGAATTTTGTAACTGCCCTCATACAAGTAACTGGTATACAGGAAACCCCTTGACCTAAAAATACAGGGGCTGCATAACAAGGGATCCAAATGACCAACAGCCAGATTACACTGGTTTATGTTTAAAGATTGGCAGAATATAGATATAGCTGTGTCAGACTGGGACACCAGAGGCCCACCCAAAAACCTTAGACCAGGGGCTCACAATAAAACCTAGACCAGGGGCCCACTCTCAGTACTAATATTCTTCATCTCCTCACTCAACCCATATTCTCCTAGTTTGTTTTCTTTACATACTATAATCAATTATTCCATCTATTTAGCCTCTTTGATCTCATAGAAATAGGGAATGGCCATGAAATAGGCCAAAAGTTTAGCAGCATGAAGGCCCACTGACATCTTGGCACACCGGGAGTTTTCCTGGTATTCCGGTGGGCCAGTCCGACACTGGCTGTGATTTGATGAGAAGGACTGAGTTAAGGCAAGGAAAACTGGGCTGGGGGTTTAGAAATAGAGGGATGTGATGTCGAGGGAAGAAGCAGTGCACATCCTTATCCTCTGAGCAGGTAGAAACATCTCACCCACTCCTCCTTTTATGCATATTTTATGAATATGTCTGGAATCTTTTTTTTCATTTTGTTCCCACATTATCTAATAATAACTAAATGTGGACATTTTCTGCGTGCACTGTTATTTAGTGGTTTCAGTAAGGTTATAGAGTGTTAACGTGATAGTATGCATGGTATTATT